>SJYA01001064.1:1224818-1462009 GCA_006410615.1 Neotragus moschatus | reverse complement strand
TCAAAATAGCAGCCCATATTTCTTAATCTTATGTTTTTATCCCTCACTTCTCGACCCAGAGCAATCTGGTTTCTGCCTCTGGCTTTATACGGAAATTGACAAAATATTTTTCAGCCCCTATCTTAATTAGTCTCTGCACTCCTTGGTACTGACAGCTATTCTTTCTTAAAGTTGTCTTCTCTCTTGTCAATTTTCCTAAGAATTATGCCTTCCTAGTTCCCTTCTAGTCTCTTACACCGTTTATTCAGAGGCTCCTCGAAGGAGTCCCCACTTTGGTAGCTGGCCAGCTCACATTTCTTTTTTTTACCTCATATATACTATCAGATATACAATGGTGGTATATTTCAATGCTAAAGCGCCCAGCTTTCCTAGTCATAACTGATTGATTCAGGGTTAGAAATCTGATGTAAGCTGAACCATCAGGTGCATACTAAATGAATTATGATATCTGGAATGAAGGCAGGAACAGGGAATCACTGGTAGTAAACCAATCACATTACTTCCAGCCTCCCAAGAGAGGGTACATAGGTAAATGGATTATTTTGGCCAAGGCCCCTGTAATTGCCCAGTTCCTTTCCTCCTCTGACTCACTGATTGCTCAAACAGATTCATTTTGGTTCTGTGAAATACTCATGATAAATCCTTTCCCTGCTTAACTGCCCAACAGCCACTTCTTTCTGTTTGTATAAATTAACAAGAGTAGTTTTTATTTAAACAAATAAACATCTTGATTGGCTCCTCTCTCATCTCTGACATTGAACACTGATATTCACCACACTCTAGACCTGCTTCCCATTCTAACCATTTTCCTTGAGCATTTTCATTCAAAGCAATTACTTCTTTTTATGTAATTTGACTGTTGTAGATTTATTTTAATTTAAGCAATTTTGTTTTATTTTTGTTCATTGGATTTTTTTCCTCATACCTCAAAAATCTCCTCCTATTAGTTTCATTGGATAGTGTTCTCAACTCTCCTTATTTCCCTTGCCTGAACTGGAAAGAGGAATACAGAACTTTGTCTTATGCTTCTCTTCGTATCCATCTCATGTTGGAATTATTGGTTCTCTTCTTACTCGGCATGCTTCTCATAACCTCTTGCATCTGTTATCTTCATGGTGAAAATTTCAAGTGTATGTTGCTAACTCTCCAAAATGGCCACATGCATCTCCAAGTAATTAAACTAGACAATGCACTTTGCTGATTGAAAGATCTCTTAAACTCAATACGTCCAAAATTTAATTCAAAATCTTTTTCTTAAAATGACTTTCCTTCCTATGTTATAGGGGCACCACCTATCTAATCTCCCTCTCCCGTGCCTAGTATTGTGTCAGAAAACTATGGCATGGTCTGTCTTTCCTATGGCCTGCAAGCTGAGGCTGGCTTTTACATTTCCAACATGTTGTAAAAATTAAAAACAAAAAAATATGCTATGGAGAAGGCAATGGCACCCCACTCCAGTACTCTTGCCTGGAAAATCCCATGGATGGAGGAGCTGGTGGGCTGTAGTCCATGGGGTCGCCAAGAGTCTGACACGACTGAGCGACTTCACTTTCATTTTTCACTTTCATGCATTGGAGAAGGAAATGGCAACCCACTCCGGTGTTCTTGCCTGGAGAATCCTAGGGACCGGGGAGCCTGGTGGGCTGCTGTCTATGTGGTCGCACAGCAGGGTGGCTATACGTCATCCACAAACCCCCAAAAATATTTACTATCTGGCCTTTAATAGAAAATGTTTGCTGACCTCCATTTTAAATGGTCATCAAATACTTTGACCCTTTCTCCTGCTAATATCTTAAATGGTCACCACTGCTCTTAAACGTAACTTCGCCTTCTTTCTGAACCAGCGTCCTAAGTCTGGAACACTATCTGGTCTCCAAGACTCACATCTTGGGGTATAATAAGAAGTCTGTATTTGGCTTGTGCTATTCCTACCCTCTTCATTACTTCGTCCTATGCGTCTCTTCCATTTGGCTATTATTGAGTTTATCCTTTTTAACAGAACTGTAATCATAAGTATGGTACTTCCTGAGTTCTGTGAGTCATTCAAATGAATTATTGAACCTGTGGGAGCCCCTGAATTTGTATCAGCCAGGAGGAGCAGGTATATCCAGTGCAGACCTCACTTGTTCATGTCTGAAATGAGGGCAGTCTTGTAGGACAAAGACTTTAACTTGCTGTGACTGTGCAAACTCCAGGTAGTCAGAGTTAGAACTGCTGAATTTAACTGTATAACCAGGATGATATCTACAGTGCATACAGGCATTAGACTTCTCACGTTACAAACCAATTCAGATCAGTTCACTACCTTGCCTAAATACCACTGAAGATTTTAGTTATACATATTTATGTGTATGTAGGGGTGTGGGTAAATACATGTAAATGTATAACTACAGTTTGATTCCTAGGTCAGGAAAATCCTCTGGAGGAGGAAATGGTAACCCACTCCAGTATTCTTGCCTGGGAAATCCCATAGATAGAGGAGACTAGTGGACTATAGTTCATGGGATTGCAAAAGAGTTGGACAATACTTACTAACTAAACAACAACAATGTCATCAAATTTAGCTATATTTTTCCAACTGTCTTTGGTTAACACCATGAAATAGCTTTTTGCTATAACTCCTTCTACAAATAATGCTTTCAGTAGAAAAATATGTTTATGGAAGGTATATACTTCATCAGTGTAGATAATACAACTTATAAAATCATATAACCATAATAACTTAATTTGTGTATTATCTTTAAACAGAAAAACGTTATCTACAATTATGGATTATGCTATTTTGGAATGAATTTTATCAACTCAAATCATTTTTTAAAATACTGTGAAAAGATAAAATATATTTGTGGTGAAAAACGAGGATTTTACATTCATTTATGTTTTCAAATAACATTTAAATGGGATACCTTAAAAGTCTTTCTAGTTTCCACCTAGATAATTAGATAAAAGTGATCTGTAAGGACCCTTCTAGTTTTAAAATTCTATTATTTTAATCCTGTGATCTACTTCTTTAATATTTAATTTTCTGTTATACTGCCTTTGCAGTATACTTTCTAATTCTGCAGTTCAATAGACGGATAATGTGTTGTTGGTTATAAACAAATTCATATGAAATGACCTGAAAATCTATTTAAAACGCAATCAGTGAAAGTAAATATTGGATTTCTTCATGTTAAATCTGAAAAGCCATCACTATACTTGCTTTTTACTTTATTTGCTGCTTAACATATCTCAACAGTGAATCTATCATATCAACATAGTCATCATGATCCAAGCTGCAAATAATAGAGAGTGTCAGTGGCAATTTTGCTTTCTCACACTTGCTTCCCTTCACTTCATCTGATTTTAATAATCCCTGTCAAACCACAAACAGTCCAAATTACCTTCATGACACAGAAGCTTTCAAGGAGCAGACAGAATCTCAACTTTCATTTAGCAACTACAAAAGAAAGCTGTCCAGCTGGACAAATATTATTTCCACACTTGACAATCTCTACAGTTGAGCATGCATTTTAATTTTAACTAAACCTGCCAGGAGTGTGATATGCGCTTCTTGTTTTGTGTAGATTGACTCATAGGATTATCAGACCAATGACTGTAATTGTGATGAAAGAACCCAGTATTTTTCAGCTAAAAGACAAATCATACACCAAAACAGAGGGACCAAAATGAGCGTATAAGAGGCAATGTGGAGGTATGATTGTAGAAAGAAATCTACTTAAATTAGGTAATTACTAAATAAAGTCTAAAGATAACAGAACACATCCTTTGAAAAGTAAGAAGTAATAAGTAAAAATAAAATGTAAAAACATTAAAATTTTATGCATAGAAACCCTTGAGAAATAGGTCCTAAGAATGAAGTCTAAAGAGATTTTAAAAATTGCTTTGGATTGGCTCAACTTCAAAGTCAAATTTCTAGAATAGTTCTTTGTGTGAAATTACAATAAAACTGATGTTCCCTTTTTTTTTTTTCCAAATCTGAAAAATGTTTTGGTGGCCATGCCATGTGGCACGTGGGATCTTAGTTGTTGCCCCGCTAGGGATCAAACCCACACCTCCTACATTGGATCTGGATGCACAGAGTCTTAACCATTGGACCACCAAGAAAGTACCATAAAACTGATGTTCTTTACAAGATGTTTAAAAAAATCCACTCTATACCAATCAACATGTCCTGGACACACAATGTGAAACTTCAAAAAATTCAGAGTAAAAATGAATATGGACAGTAAGTTTGTAGAGGAGTAATAGAATAAATGTTACCTGTAGAGCTATACATAAATGATTATATCTTTGAAGCTTAATTTATTAAATGTAAATCTAAAAATTTCAAACAGTGAAATATTTCTGGGAACATTTCCTAAGCTGGGCCTGAATTCTTCCTATGGTTATAGAACCTCAAAGTTGTCAAGTGTAAGCCTTCTCTCCAAACTGCTACACTCCAGTCCCAGGCCCCTCCTTCCCCAAAGGAAGTGCTCTTGGGGCAGTTTCTCCCCTAGATGGGTCTCAGACACCACAGCTGTTTCCTTCACCAGTCCCCTGTTCTGTCTCTTTCCCTTGGACCTCTGACTGAACAACTTCATCCACGTCCACGTCTCCCACTACTGCTTGTGTTTGGAGCTCCTGTTTGAAGTGTCCAACTCCACACTGGATAACTCCCTTGGATATTCCACGGGTACCTCAAACTCAATATGCCCCCAAACAGTTTTATTACCTTTCCTCTGAGATGTCTTCATTTTCTCGAGGTTCTTACAGTAGCTAACAGCATCATTATCAGCCTAGGTACTCAAGTCAGAAACGTGGGAGTCATCCCCCACATTCTGACGCTCTCTCACGAATTACACTGCCAGGTGACTCGTCTTCCTTCGTATTTGTCACATTCAATCCTGTTCCTATCTTGCGCCTATGAAATNTTCATTTTCTCGAGGTTCTTACAGTAGCTAACAGCATCACTATCAGCCTAGGTACTCAAGTCAGAAACGTGGGAGTCATCCCCCACATTCTGACGCTCTCTCACGAATTACACTGCCAGGTGACTCGTCTTCCTTCGTATTTGTCACATTCAATCCTGTTCCTATCTTGCGCCTATGAAATTCAAACTCCATCAGCTGGATTAATACAGCAGTTTGCTAAAGTGTCTCCCTATTTTCTGCATCATCTCCTAACACATTTTCTATCCTCCCACCAGAATGATCTTTGTAAAGGTGAGAAAGGAATCAGTGTTCACAGCAAGATTTCAGGTATAAGTGACTGGGAGATAAACCATGCTTAAGCAATAGAGAAAAGTCAAAGGAAAGAGCTAATTTTTAATTTGTATGAGGAAAGGGAGTGTTCATTGTAGAAGTAACGAATTTTAAGTATAAGAATTACAGTCATATATAATAAACATAAAGCAAGCATTTGGGAAAGGGGAAATGGGATTTAGGAAGGAGGGGATGAAGCTTATATTATATAATTTATCATCTAAACTAGGAAATTTTTGGAATAAAAAGGGTACTAAAATAAATAAAATTATATAATTTTTAAGATGTATACTCACAAATCAAGTAAGTGGCTTTATAATATATGTGGATCTACATAAAATTATATTCAAATTCTTTTTAAAAATTCTGATATCTATGCCTATTGAAGTAAAAAATCTATTGACATCAAAAATACAAAAACAGATGGTTGTTAGTACACTACATATACTTTAATCAATTTCTTAGTTGTATCTATCCCTCACACTTAGTTTTCTAAAGAACATATTTAAAAAAATATGATCATATTATTTTATAACTTTCCAAGGTACATTTTATGGTTAGTAAATTTTAAATTGTTGACGCTGCCAAGTGACTTTTCTGTACGCATTTTCAGGTGCAAATCTACTGGTAAATAATATTAAGTTCAGAGCAAATTCACTAGTGAAAAACATTGCCAATTTTAATTTGTAATAATGCAATACACAAATATTTTAGCCAAATTATTTTTACAGTTTTTACTTTTTTGCCTCTATGCAAACTGCCTTTTTTGACCAATAAGCTAAAAACACAAATCCATCAAACAAATATGTATGCTTATTTTCAATGTTTNCCCTGATGCTGGGAATGATTGAAGGCAGGAGGAGAAGGGAGTGACAGAGGATGAGATGGGTGGATGGCATCACCAACATGGTGGACATGAGTTTGAGTAAGCTCCAGGAGTTGGTGATGGACAGGGAAGCCTGGCATGCTGCAGTCCATGGGATCACAAAGAGTTGGACCACAACTGAGCAACGAACTGAACTGAACTGAACTGAGGAACAGTAAAAGCTGGAGAGTCAGTGAAGGAGGAGACATGAACTGTGAAGTCTTATATTTGCGGTTGGCCAGTATATTTGAGTCAGCCAGAAAAGATCAACAAATAATTTGCCTCTCTTTCCACTTTTCATTTCTCTAACATGTGTGATGAAAAAGACAACTGTGAGACAGGTTCTGATGTTTATTTTTCTAAATTAAAACCATATTCACCATATGACCTGCCCAGTGAGATCATGACAGATAAGAACAAGGAAATGGGTGGAATTATTTTTCTCTCCTCTTTCCTTTCTCTTTCCCTGCAGAATGGAGTAAGGAAGGCTCCATACTCCTCCTTGAATGTCCAGTGGGGTACGAGAATTTTTTTTTTTTAAACATTCAA
This sequence comes from Neotragus moschatus, assembly GCA_006410615.1. Lineage (NCBI taxonomy): Eukaryota > Metazoa > Chordata > Mammalia > Artiodactyla > Bovidae > Neotragus > Neotragus moschatus. The sequence goes on along the minus strand of SJYA01001064.1, from coordinate 1,455,352 downwards.
CACAACACAACAGATTTTTACTTTATATTTGCTTTCTAAACAAGTATCACCTTGAAAAAAAAAATCACATTTACCCCCTAATCTGCATAAAAGTGTTTATATAAAAGGCTGGCGTATGGAAAAATTTAAGGTAGAGTTACCTATACTTAATTATACTGAACAAGGATACTTCTATTGAAATAATTGTCAGGATTAACTTGTACTCTAAGTGAAAAAACAATCATCTGTGGGAATTATGATTCTTAATATCTAGGGATGATAATCAACAAAATTGGGTAGTCTGGATTAGAGGAACAAGAACACAATTATACCAACATCATGTTTTGTTATTTGGGCTTACAATGGTCTGAATCAAAATCTTGAAAAACAGAAATTTACCAAATGCCTGAGCTAACTTTTTCCACTTACAAGGCAGGTAATAGCTGTATCTCAATACCAGAGAGTCAAGGAATTTCACTTCAGTGTGACCTATTTATGCCTCTCAGATTCATCATATGCATTTTTTAATGACCCCGAACCAAAGGAAATGTAGAAAGCTATTTGAAGAGCTGACATTAAGGTTGTGACACCAGCGAAAACAACAAGAGAATCTAAAGTTAAACTGACACACAATCCCCAAATCAGTCTGTTACACTCCTAATTTAAAAAACAGTTACTACGTGAAAAAGTGATGGCATGTCAGCCTTTGCTTTGAAACTCCTGAATTTTGTCATTTGGTGTTTGTGTCACAACCTTAATATTATTTAAATATACTTTTAATATCTATTATTTAAAAAATATCTTTGAATTGAAGATACTCTGAAGCTTTGAAGAAATCAACCTCAAAGCACTACGCTCCTAGCATGCCACTTTTATTAGAAGTGGTGCATAAAACATTTCCTGTTGACAAATCTAATTCATTAAAAGGTGAGATGGATGCATTTTAAAATAACTGGCTGGCATCATTATCTGCAGCACCTTTTATAAATTATTCCTCTTTTCCCTTTTGACTGAACTTGTCACAGTTCTCTCAGAGTCTGAGTGTTATGCCTTATAGTCAATGCTTTCAACATGTTTAGACAAGTCATAAGTTAAACAAGCAGCGGTACTTTATTTTCTAGAAATGAGAAAGGGTAGCAGAAGTATTTACAGATAATTTCAGTCAATTCATTGATTTTTTAGCTAAGGACAAGGAAAGTCAGCTAGTGGTAGTTTCATCTTACACAAAGGATTTAAAAATAAAACTATACTGTTTGAGGAAAAGGGAGAATTTCAAAGAAAGGAACATAAAGAGAGATGCTGGCACCCCTGCTGCAGTATTGTGCAGAAGACTTACTTTAAAATTGAATTGTGCTTCCCCTGACATCGGAGATCAGGTACATCATAAAGCTGACAGCTGGCTGGCATGCTGCCTTCCTAAAGGAAAATGCTAACTGCATTTCTCTTAGAGGCCAAAGGAATCGAATTATAGAAGCTTTCAAGCAAACTAGGAAGATGGAGGACAAATCATTTCAAATATGATGAAAGGCATTTCTTACCTAATTTTGTTCCAGAAGATTCTGAGAATGAGCTGGTCTTCTAATCCTAACGTAGGTGGTAACTTATTTCCCTCTGAGGTGTCAGTAGAAGAGCTGCCTTTCGTCAGTGTCTTCAGCAGCTTTTCTCCAAAATATACAAAGCACACCTATAAAATAATTAGATACAGCTTTATCACCCATATGGAGGAGGCACAGTCACAATGTTACTGACCTGCATTGGCAGTGATAGCGTTACCCTGAAGGTATGATATACAGACCCGATTCAAGAGATGCTGGAAACACATAAAGGCATCCTGAAGTTGGGGCACCTTAAAAAAGCTTATTAACAAGATGACTCATAGATTATTGGCACATGGATAACAGATGCACCTTAAAAATATGCACAAAGTATCACTCTTATTATCATTGAGTTTTCAAATGTTCCCAAAGAAACGGAGATCACAGACAGTAAGGGATGGCTGCACCACATGAATCAAGCAATACCTTTCAATACAATTATAGCTTTCCTGTTTAATTACCAGTTGCCCCAGAACTGTTTCTTAAAGCCATATTTGGGACATCCCTGGAGGTCCACTGGTTAAGATTACAAGTTTCCAGTATGGGGGCTTGGGTTCGATTTCTGGTCAGGGAACTAAGATTCCACATGCCACATGGTGAGGCCAAAATATTACAAAATAAATTTTAAAATTTAAATTAAAAAAAATCATTTCCCCACTCTTCTAGGTTATCTTGATAAAGTAGATTCTGACTCAGCTGATCTGGGGTCAGGACCTGAGGTTCTGTTTTTAATAACCTCCCAAGTAAAGGCACCAAAGAGGTGAGTCGGTGGTCTAAACATTCACTAGTGAGATTCCACCAATCTATCTGACTTTGCCTGCACCAAAATACACTGCAGTTATTCTTGTTTTTTGGCCCTCTGTCTCTCTATGTAATTTTTAAATCTTTTGTCAAGTAGTCTCTCCTCCCCTCAAAAATACACATAAATTTGATTGAACTGATCCAATTGGGCACCTATAAAATCTTGTTTCCCACAGCCATGTGTATTACATATCATTCCATTTATTGAAGTCTTATTGTCACAAAATAATGCTTTATTATTTCCTCATGGGAGTTTTGCACATCTTGCTATGTTAGATTTATTCCCAGGAACTTCATATTTTGAATGTTACTATAAATAATATCTCTTTGCAAGGGCTTTTTCATGTTCTGTTTATATTTGTGTAATCAATATGTTTACCCAGGATATCTGTAAAACTCTTACTACATTTTTCTGTAGCTTGACATCATGAACATTAATAATAATTAATTATTATTAATAATAATAATCTATAATTATTTCTCTATCTTGCCTTATTAAAAGGAAAAGAAGTCAAACAGTAAGTATATTATTTAACAGAAAAAAAAGCTATTTGATGATTTGTGATCAGCCAAAATGATCTCTTCATTAGGCTTGAAAGTGAAAGTGAAGTCGCTTAGTCGTGTCCAACTCTTTTGAGACCCCATGAACTGTAGCCTACCAGGCTGCTCCATCTGTAGGGTTCTCCAGGCAAGAATACTGGAGTGCATTGCCATTTCCTTCTCCAGGGGATCTTCCCATCCCAGGGATCGAACCCTGGTCTCCTGCATTGCAGGCAGACGCTTTACACTTTGAACCACCTCAACTATAAAACTAATATGAAGAAGGCTCCAGATATTTCTTTCAATATTTATTGATTGTTCTCATACTTCTTGCCTTTCCCTGGTATCTGAAATACAAGTGCTTAAATGTTACTAACATCTATTATTCCAAGCTGATATCCAGCTAATACTTCATCAGAAGCAGACAAAAACCCTCATGGACAACTTGGCCAGTCTAAGAACTAAATTTGAATAAAATAGAAAACACAGGAATTCTAACGAGAGACATGGTTCCATTCGGTTAAAGAACTAAGTGGAGATGCCCACTCTAGGGAGCCATTACAGAGATACGACATATTACCTATACTCCATATCTGAAACCACAAGATTTCATGGAAAACCGTAAATAACTGAAATTGCTTTCCTGATGACAATGTCAGCCCGTAGAGTGAATTGTCCTTCAATGATAACTTTCAACAGCTTGACCAAGGGAAAAAAATCAAGACTTACTTTTCTAGAAACTGTCAACATTGGTAATATTGGTTACCTGAAAACATCTAAGTATACACAGGTAAAAGAAAATGTAAACCCAAAGGTAAATGTGGGGCACAGAATCAGGTAAAGAAAGAGAAAGAGGCAGTAACTAAAATAATAATAACCACTACAATAACAATAAAAAAAAAATACAACAAACTGTTCTTTAAAACTGGATTCATAAACCACTAAAAAAATAACTATGAAGAAACATGGCAATGCGGAATGGCAGCACCAATTCAATGGACATGAGTCTGAGCAAATTCTAGGGGACTGTGAAGGACAGGGAAGCTTGACGTGCTGCAGTCCATGGGGTCACAAAGGGTTGGAAACGCCTGAGTGACTGAACACACAGAAAATCCTGAAAGGAACAGATGAGAGCAGGACCCAAGAAGACGTGGTATGTGTATACAATAGAATATTACTCAGCCATAAAAAGAATGAAATAATGCCATTTGTAGGAACATGGATGGATCTAGAGATTGTCATATTAAGTCAAAGAAAAATAATCAAATCGCTTACATGTGGAATCTAAAAAAATGATACAAATGAACTTATGCACAAAAACAGAAATAGAGTCACAGAATTTGAAAACAAATTTACAGCTACCAAAATGGAAAGGTCAAGGTGGGGGAGGAATAAATTAGGAGTTTGGGATTAACATATACACACTACTATATATAAAACAGAGTACTAGGAAAGGTAGCATGTGTGTCCCCATAGAAAAATCTGCCTCATTCTGGCTTCAGCAGACTCCCAGCATAATCATGGTTACCCAACCTATTCACTCTAAAGCAAACTGTACCATCAAATCAGTGCCATCCAAATGTAGTTTCTAGGCAGCTTTTGGACTTGCTGCTTTGCAATATGAATGTACAGCCAAGGAGTATCGGCTGTTTGAAGAAAATTGCTTCGCTTTGTGTTCACATCTGAAACCAATATGAAACAAAAATATGCCCCCAAAGAAGATAGAGGTGAGTCAAATCTTAGAGCTAGACAAAATTGACAAAAACCAATTTAGTCACCCAGTCATCCATAAATACACCAAAGGAAGATAACAATATGAGGAGTATAGAAATCTGAAAACTACTCATTTTCAGGTAAGAAAACTAGGACCCTGTTGTATTCTGGCCAAGAGGTGCTCTTATCGATACCAACCACAACTCAGTGAGTACAGAGGTTCTTCCAGAGTGAGGAAGATCACCAGAACTTTGCAGAGGTCAAAGGGGACTCAGTGGTACTTGAGTGGTGGGTGATGCCAGCCTTCTGCAGTGTTTCACTGGAAGTGATGGCCTTACAACAGGAAGCAAGCACAGAGTCAACAGCTCTATTAATCCAAGTTGTGTTCACCATTGGAGCGAGCACATTCTTGACTACGGCTAAGAGTATGTCCAATGGAGGCCTGAGAGGAACAAAGCTACCCACACATTGCTGAGGCTGAACAATCACAGCACAGAGGAAATGTGAAAGAGTTCAGTAGAAACCAAGGTGGGAAACACTTAAAAACAATATAAATTTTAAATGTGTTCCTTTATCAATACAGAGATTCATGAGCAGACGACAGATAACTTACTGACTTGAAGTGTTTGCACACATTCACTGTCTGGCCATCAGCTTATCATTTAAGCTTCACAGAGAGACAGGCAAGTCCCAGGAAGCCAAATGTAAAACTAATAATAAGAATCTCAAAAAAAGAAATAAAGAAAAAGTACGTAAGTGGCTACCTATCACAAGGGAAATAGATGTTACTGATTTAATTTAGGCAAATTACTAAACAAAAAAACCAAGCAAATAAAGAAGTAACAGGGAGAAAAAAAAAAAATCAGAATCCAGAGTTTCCACAATATATGATCTAAAATATCTACTTTTCAACAAGATATTATAAGATATGCAAGGAGGGAAAAAGTGGCCAATAGAAACTGGGAATCTCTAGATACTGAATTTAAACACAGTCTTTAAAGCAGAATTAATTGTAAATACATTCAATAAACCAAAGGTGACCACACTTAAGAAACAAAAGGAAAGTAAGGCAATGATGAACCAAAAAAAAATGAAATTCTCAATAATGAGAAAAAATGTTGGAAAACAACTAAGTGGAGATTTTAATCTTGAGAAGTATATTAGGTGAAAATTCACTTTAGGAACCTGACAACACATTCAAGATGACCTGAAGGATCAGTGAATTTAAGAGTGCTGTGCTTACTGGCTCAGTCATGTTTGACTCTTTGCGAGCAAATGGGCTGTAGCCTTCCAGGCTCCTCTGGCCATGGGAACTCTCCAGGCAAGAATACTGGAGTGGGTTGACATGCCCTCTCCAGGGGATCTCCTGAATACAGGGATCAAACCCAGGTCACCAACACAGCAGGAGGATTCTTTACTGTCTGAGCCACCAGGGAAGCCCAAGAATACCTGAGTGGGTAGCGTAGCCTATACCTTTGCCAGGGGATCTTCCTGATCCAGTAATCAAACCTGGACCTCCTGAATTTCAGGTGGATTCTTTACCAGCTGAGCTACCAAGGAAGACCAGTGGATTTAAAGTCAGTTCAGCCAGTTGCTCAGTTGTGTCTGACTCTTTGTGACCCCATGGACTGCAGCACGCCAGGCCTCCCTGTCTATCACCAAATACCAGAGCTTGCTCAAACTCATGATAGAGTTGGTGATGTCATCCAATCATCTCATTTTCTGTTGTCTACTTCTCCTCTTAATTTCAATCTTTCCCAGCAAGTAAGTTCTTCACATCAGGTGGCCAAAGTATTGGAGTTTCAGTTTCAGTATCAATCCTCCTAATGAACACTCAGGACTGATCTCCTTTAGGATAGACTGGTTGGATCTCCTTGCAGTCCAAGGGACTCTCAAGAGTCTTCTCCAACACCACAGTTCAAAAGCATCAATTCTTAGGCGCTCAGCTTTCTTTATGGTCAAACTCTCACATCCATATGTGACTACTGGAAAAACCATAGCTCTGACCAGATACGCCTTTGACAACAAAGTAATGTCTCTGCTTTTTAATATGCTGTCTAGGTTGGTCATAGCTTTTCTTCCAAGGAGCAAGAGTCTTAATTTTATGGCTGCAGTCACCATCTTCAGTGATTTTCGAGCCTAATAAAATAAAGTCTCTCACTGTTTCCATTGTTTCCCCATCTATTTACCATGAAGTGATAGGACTGGATCCCATGATCTTCATTTTTTGAATGCTGAGTCTTAAGCCAATGTTTTCACTCTCCTCTTTCACTTTCATCAAGAGGCTCTTTAAATCTTCTTCACTTTCTGCCATAAGGGTGGTATCATCTCCGTATCTGGGGTTGTTGATGTTTCTCCCAGCAATATTGATTCCAGTTTGTGCTTCATCCAGCCCAGTGTTTCTCATGATGTACTCTGCATATAAGTTAAATAAGCAGGGTGACAATATACAGCCTTGACGTACTCCTTTTCCTATTTGGAACCAGTCTGTTGTTCCATGTCCAGTTCTAACTGTTGCTTCCTGACCTGCATAAAGGTTTCTCAAGAGGCAGGTCAGGTGGTCTGGTATTCCCATCTCTTTCAGAATTTTCCACAGTTTGTTGTGATCCACACAGTCAAAGGCTTTGGCGTAGTCAATAAGGCAGAAGCAGATGTTTTTCTGGAACTCTCTTGCTTTTTTGATGATCCAACGGATATTGGCAGTTTGATCTCTGGTTCCTTTGCCTTTTCTAAATCCGGCTTGAACATCTGAAAGTTCATAGTTCACGTACTGTTGAAGCCTGGCTTGGAGAATTTTGAGCATTATTTTGCTAGCGTGTGAGATGAGTGCAATTGTGTGGTAGTTTGGACATTCTTTGGCATTGCCTTTGTTAGGGATGGGAATGAAAGCTGACCTTTTCCAGTCCTGTGGCCACTGCTGAGTTTTCCAAATTTGCTGGTATATTGAGTGTAGCACTTTGACAGCATCATCGTTTAGGATTTGAAATAGCTCAGCTAGAATTCCATCACCTCCACTAACTTTGTAGTGATGCTTCCTCTGGCCAACTTGACTTCATATTTCAATATGAATTTAAAATAGATGCATATAAATAGAAGAAAGAGAAAAAATAATTTTTAAAGAATGAGCAAAGACTCAGACATTTTGGATAATCATAACCGTATCAAAAAGCATATAATGAGTATCTTAGAAAAAAATAGAGACACAAAAAGGGATAGAAACAATATATATGAAAAAATAAAGGATAAAAAACATACCAAAGTTTTAAAAACATTCAGGTACTCATCAAAAGCTCAACAGATCCCACACAGGACAAATGTAAAGAGATGGATATTCAGACATAATCAAACCACTGATGGACAAACAGAAAATCTTAAAAGCAGCAAGGGAAAAGTAAATGCTCACATATATGTGAGCATCCATGAAACAATGGAGGCCAGAAGTCAGTGAAATGAGAAATCCAAAATGCTGAAAGAAAAAACTGTCCACTAAGTATCCTATATTGAGAATAACTACCTTTAAATTGAAGTCAAAATAGAGCCATCACTTTAAAACTGAAGATAAAATAAAGATTGAGAATTTGTTGCTAACAGACCTGTACAAGAAAATATTAAGGGAAATCCTTCAAGCTGAGAGGAAATGACATTAGATGGTAACCTAAATCTAGAGTAATAAACAGAGTTCCAGAAATGGCAAAATGTGGGCTAATAGAAAGACTCTCTAAAATGTTACTTCATTTCTTTTAACTTAACTCTTTAAAAGACATAAATTGCATAAAGCAGTAACTATAATAATGCATTGTTTACTTTAAAACATGTAGAGATGTAATACACATGATAATAATAGAAATGAGAAAAAGGAGTAAAACTATGCTGGAACAAAATTTCTCTATGTTATGAAAATTTAGTTGATATTAAATGCTTAAGTTTGTTCTGGTAAATTAAGATGTAGATTATTTTTCTCTAGTGCAAACATTAAGAAAATAACTTTTTAAAAGGTAAAGTTTCAGTAGAAATTAAAACATGACTATATTAAAATATGAATCTAATATAAAAGAAGGCAACAAAGGTAGAGGAAAGAAATAAGAAAGATGAGTCACATAAAAACAAATATGGAAAATGCAAACTGATCACATCCACAAATACATGAAATGTCAAAGGTCTAAACACCTCAATTAAAAGGCAGAAACTGTTAGACTAGATAAAAAAGGAAGATGCAACCATGTGTCATCTGTAACAGACATATTTTTTACTCAAAGAGAATAAATAAATTAAAAGTTAAGAGATGGAAAAGACAAGCCATACAAACAGTAAACATAAGAGTCGGAGCTACTAAAATTAGACAAAATAAGCTTCAAGAAATAGCATTTGAGAAAAATGGATATAAAAGGGTCAATAAAAAAGATACTATATTTACAAATATATATGCACCTAAAGTGCTTTCCTGGTGGCTCAGCAGTAAAGAACCAGCCTGCAATGCAGGAGCCTCGGGAGCCATAGGTTCTATCCCTGGGTACGGAAGATCCCCTGGAGGAGAGCATGGCAATCCACTGCAGTACTCTTGCCTGGAGGATCCCATGGACAGAGGAGTCTGGAAGGCAACAGTCCATATCGTTGCAAAGAATCAGACATGACTGAAGTGACTTAGCACGCATGTACCTAAAACAGCACCTCGAAATCAATGAAGCAAAACATGAGAGAATTGAAAGAAGAAATTGGAGACTATTTGAGAATTATAATTATATGCCTAAATCCTCTGCACTAAGTAATTGATGGAATTAAACAGAATATCAGCAAAAGTACAGAAGATCTGAATACTATCTATGTAATCTAATTTCTACATATAGAGTACTCCACTTAATCATGGCAGGATACACATTTTTTCCCAAAGGTCAGGTTTTTTTTTTTTCAAAAACATGTCATATTCCAAGTCATAAAAAGTACAAATAAATTTCAAAGTAATAAGATCATAAAAGGTATGTTCTATAAGTACAACAGAATTAAATCAGAAATCAACAGCATTAAAAAAATCTTAGAAAACTCCTAATATTTGAAAATTAAAGAACATTTAAATAACAAGTCAAAAGGGAATCACAGAAGATCTTAGAAAGTATTGTTTACTAAATTATAGTAGGAACACAATGTATCACACTTTATGAGACACACAAAAAGCTGTAGAAGGAAATCTATAGCTTTAAACACATATCAAAACACAAGGGACTTCCCTGGTGGTAAAAAGGTTAAAATCTACTTGACAATGCAGGGGACAAGGGTCTGATCCCTGGTGCAAGAAGACTCCACAAGTCAAAGGGCAACCAAGGCTGCAAGCCACAACTACAGAACCCTGCATGCCCTAGAGCCTGTGCTCTGCAACAAAAGAGGCCACCATAATGAGAAGCCTGCATGACAACTAGAGAGTAGCCCCCACTCGCCACAATCAAAGAAGGCCTTGCACAGCAAGGAAGACCCACCACCACAGCCAAAAATAAACAAATATATAAACACAAAGAAATGTTTTGACCAAGCAGCTTCAGATTCAGTTTCAGGGGACTTTCCTGGTGGTCCAGTGGCTAAGACTCTGCACTACAAATGCCAGGGGGCCCACGTTCGATCCTTGATCAGGNTCGCACAGCAAGGAAGACCCACCACAGCCAAAAATAAACAAATATATAAACACAAAGAAAGGTCTTGACCAAGCAGCTTCAGATTCAGTTTCAGGGGACTTTCCTGATGGTCCAATGGCTAAGACTCTGCACTACAAATGCCAGGGGGCCCACGTTCGATCCTTGATCAGGGAACTAGACCCTATATGCTGCAACTAAAGCACCTGCAGACCACAATGAAGATTCGGTGCAGTCAAAAGAAAAAAAAGATTCAGTNTGCACAGCAAGGAAGACCCACCACCACAGCCAAAAATAAACAAATATATAAACACAAAGAAATGTTTTGACCAAGCAGCTTCAGATTCAGTTTCAGGGGACTTTCCTGGTGGTCCAGTGGCTAAGACTCTGCACTACAAATGCCAGGGGGCCCACGTTCGATCCTTGATCAGGGAACTAGACCCTACATGCTGCAACTAAAGCACCTGCAGACCACAATGAAGATTCGGTGCAGTCAAAAGAAAAAAAAGATTCAGTCTTAGAACACCAGAAAAAGAAGAGCAAACCACATGCAAAGTAAGAAGAAGAAGGGCAACATAAAGATTACAGCAGAAATAAATGATACAGAAAAGAGAAAAGCAATAGACAACAAAAGTCAAAATTGATTTTTGAAAATGTTAACAAAACTGCAAATACTTAGCTAGATTGAGCAAGAAAAAAAAAAAGAAAAACAGCACAAATCACCAAAATACTACTGGTCATACAGAAACTGAAAAGATTATAAAACAACACAATGAACAACTTTATGCCAAAAAAGTAGACATACAGATGAAGTGGACACAGATTTAGAAAGATAAATGACCAAAACCAAATCAAGAAGAAATGTAGAAACTGAGCAGATCTAAAACAAGTAAAGAGACTGAATCAGTAACTTAAAATCTTCCCACAAGGAAAAGCAAAGATCCAAGGTCTTCATTGGCGAATTCTATGAAATAAAAAAATAAAATAATACCAACATTTCACAAACTCATTTAAAAAACAGAGGAAAAAAACCTTTCTCATTCTATGATGATAGTATTACTCTAAAAACAAAGTCAAACAAACACATCAGAAGAAAATGAAACTGCAGACTAAATAATTATATTAAAAAAGAAATCTAAAATCAATATCATAACCTTCAACTGTAAGAAACCAGAAAAAGAACAAGCTAAACCTAAAGCAAGCAGAAGGAAGAAAATAACAGAGGCTAAATAAGAAATAAATAAAAAGAGAATAGAAAAAATACAGAAAATCAATGGAACTAAAGATTATCTGAAAAGATGAACAGACTTGATGAAGCGTTAGCTAGACTCACACACAGACAAATACACACATACTGTACAAATACACAAAAAACAGAGGTAAGACTGAAATTACTAATATTAGGAATGAAAGGAGGAACACTATTACTAAAATTACAGAAATAAAGAGATTATAAGGGGATATAATATATAGTGTTCATTATTACATTTTATAACCTAGATGAAATAGACAAATCCTAAAAAGACATGAAGCTCTGAAATGAATGGGGACTAAAAAACATGAAAAGACCTATAAGAAGAAAGCAGATTGAATTAACGATCAAAATACTTTCTCACAAAGATAAGCACACATCAGATGGTTTAACTGGTGAATCTTCCAAAAATTAATATTCCCTGGTAGCTCAGCTGGTGAAGAATCTGCCTTCAATGCAAGAGACCCCAGTTCAATTCCTGGGTCAGGAAGATTCCCTGGAGAAGGCAACAGCTACCCACTCCAGTATTCTGGCCTAGAGAATTCCATGGACAGAGGAGACTGGTGGGCTACAGTCCATTGGATCCCAAAGAACTGGACAGGACTAAGTGACTTTCACTCACTTCACAAATCCTCCTAAAAACAGAAAAGGAGGGAGCACTTTCAACTCATGCTCTATGGCCAGCATTACCTTGATAGTAAAACCAGACAAAACCACTACAAGAATACAAAACTATAGACCAATATTCCTTAAGAATATATAGATTAAAATTCTTGGCAAAAAATTAACAAATTCAATTCAGTAACATATAAAAGTACTTTAAACTGTGGCTAAGCACTATAAGTGTGATGGCTGCGAGGGACCGCGCAGAAGCACAGCTGAGAGGAGCTACCCCTCGCCCAAGGCCAGGGTCGGCGGGCAGGAGGAGCTACTCCACGGCAGAGCTCAGGGGCGGCGGCCGGGAGGAGCTACCCCAAGTCCAAGGAGCAGTGGCTGTGCCAGTGCAAGAGACTGAGAGGAGCTACTCCGCGTTCAAGGTCAGGAGGGGCAGTGGTGAGGAGATACCCCTAGTCCAAGGTAAGGAGCAGTGGCTACGCTTTGCTGGAACAACCAGGAAGAGATACCCCACGTCCGAGGTAAGAGAAATGCAAATATGACAGTAGGTGTTGTGAGATAGCATCAGAGGGCAGACACACTGAAACCATAATCACAGAAAACTAGTCAATCTAATCACACGGACCACAGNCAACGGGCCCCCGGCGCCTCTGCTTGTGCGGGGGGCTGGAGCGGCTTCCCTTGCCTTCCGTTTGCACAGCTTGTTCTCCTGCCGGGAAGGCGCTAGGCCACTCGCGTCTCTCGTTTCCATAGAACCGCCTGGGACGCGTCTCCCCGGGTCCGGCTTCTTGGCTGCTTTTCCATAACTTAGCGTCAGTGCAGGTGGTTGGGAATTCCCCCAGGCCCATCTTCCTATGAAGAGGCAAATGCCGTCATTTATTGTTTTTTCCTTCTTCCTGGTAGAATTTTAAACAAATCCCAAATGGTTCAAGAACGTCTCTCTGCGGCTCCTGTAGGCCTTGAAATATGCACATAAACACTCAAACGTTTCCCTAAAGGGGGGGGGGGCGGGTTGGGGCGGGCTGTGTTTCTGGGGATTATGGTATCTCAGCTGTTTGAAGGCAGGGACCGAGGCGAAGGAATTATCCTGAGATTTTTCTCTTTTTTTTCCCCCCACTCCCAAAGCCTCTCTGATTAAATTTTTGACAGAAAACTTGTTATGTTTTGAGTACTTCCTTTCAAGATTTGACCCGGAAATGAGATGAAACTTGATTTTGGAAGCGTCAAGGTCTCTTGTACGAATTAATATCCTTTACCAGAAAAGAACCGAACAGTTATCGTTGAGACACAAGGAATGAAAATTTAAACCTAATTTCCAGTGTAGGTGTGACAGGCTCTTGTGTCTTGTAAACTTTTGGGGGCTTCTATTATTAAGCCTCATTTCCTAGAAGTACCTGTTGATATGCAAGATGTTTGACTAACCCGTCCTGCAGGTGCTTACATAGATTTTTATAAGGGAGTTACCTTGATTATGTCTAAGTTAACTCCGTGTTAACTTAAATGAACTAGGATGTTTTCGGTACTCGAATATATAAATTTTTATTGTGAAGATAGCCTTCAATAATGCAAAATATGCTATTTCTATTTTCTAAGTAGATTTTCTTTTGCATTATTGACTGAGGTTTAATTATATCATTTAACATTTTCTTGCTTGCTTAAAGCAGAAAGCATAAATCATGTAAAACGGTCTTTGAAAAGGTGGTCAGATGTAGGTTTTTTCATAGTCAAGGTTCAGAACTCTGAAGATTTCCACTAATGGCCAAAAACGTTTTTAAGAAAACCAATAGTATAACTAACTAGACAGTATTTGCCTGGTTAATTACTCTAAATACACTATTTCAGGGAAACATTTTAAAAGTAAAATCATTAATTCCATATTGGCTCTGAAAAAACAACACTTTATCAAAAATATAAATTAGAACAGTATGTTATTATTTGACTCTCCTTAAATATGCTAATGGGAAATGTGTGCTCTGATATTTACTATGTACTATTTCTTACCTTTTAAAGCCTCTTACTGCTTAAAAGTAAAATATTTCTGAGACTTAAATTCACTTACTTCTTACTTTCTTTATACCAGAATTACTTTGAAATAAACTGTTTTGTTTTTGATGGAGGAGAAAAGGCCATATGAATTAGTCTAGTGAATCATTAATACCAAATCCACTTTGAGAGGAAAATAATGAAAACTTTTCATAAGAAAAAACTGGCACTCTTTGGCTTGTTCCTAAAAATGCTTTGAAATTTTAGACACTGATACTATTTTTCTGAAATTAAATTGTAATTAGTTTAGATATTTTCAGTGATAACAACTAAAATGTCTCCTCACCCTCACAGTAGATTCCTTATCTTCTGAAGTTTCTCTTTTTCTCTCTGAAAGTAGGTTGTTTTGTAAAATTATAATGTTAAAAGCATCCAACTAGATTCTGAAATTAAAGTCAAAGTGTATTGTAGAAAAGGCATATAGTTTTTGCAGACGCAGACTTAGATTTTGAATCTTCGTTTCTCCATTTTCTAGTTGTGTATCCTTGAGCTACTTTTTAATCTCAGGTTTCCCATTCTCATCTGTACAAGAACTGTAAATAGCACTTTAATTTTTAAGAAGGAAATGAACATTTATGAAGTAAATAAACCCCAGAATCCTGCTACGTCAATCTTAAACCCTTTACTCTTATTAAGTAATAAAGTTCCTAGAATACTAAGGCAGGTGTGCCTTTATACCCCATGGCTAACCAATGTCCATCTTTTATCCCTCAGCATCTCTTTCATTCACCTTGCTTCCCTTAAGGCCCCTTTATCCCTAAAATTAGCATGTCTAGTCCAACCTATGCCTTATATAGTGCCCAAATAGATTGGATCTCTCCCCTGAGTCCTCATTTCGTCCTCGCCACAGTCACTTTGCTGCTACTTCATTTCTTCCCTGTACTGCTAGATCAGTCATCAAAGAGACTGATGTGACTGCTTCTCTCCCAAATAGTGTCATTGAGGTAAGGATATCCCTGAAGTCTCACCATTGGTGATCTTAGTCAAATAATTAATTTACTCACTCACTCAGGTCCCTGATCTTTGAAGGATGGGACAGGAAAAGATACTATAGCTTTAAAAGAAAAATTGTAATACTCAGGTGAATTATATTAAACCAAAAAGCCTAATATGGCTCCTAGGCCAAGAGGCTGCAGAATTCCTAAACTCCATTTGATGTTGTAGCATTCAGCCAAATGGGATTTTATTCTCACAGTATGAGTTCTATAATTTGGGTATTCCTTTTGTAGTGTTGGTTAAACTGAGATCCAGCACTTTGACTTTTCTCAATTTGAGTATTATTTACTTTGCCAGTTAAATGCTTTGGATCCCTGATCTTTGAAGGATAGAACAGGAAAAGACACTGTAGCTTTAAAAAAATTTTTTTTATTTTTCTTTCTAAAGCCCAGCTGACTTATATTAAGCCAAAGGCCTGATTTGGCTTCTAGGCCAAGCATGCCATGTACATGTGTGCTCAGTTGTGTCCCAACTCTTTGTGACCCGATAAGACTATAGCCCGCCAGACTCCTCTGTCCGTGGAATTTTCCAGGCAGGATTACTGGAGTGGGATGCCATTTCTTCCTCCAGATCTTGCCGACCCAGGGATCAAACCTGTATCTCCTGCATTGGTAGGCAGATTCTTTACCACTGAGCCACCTTTGAAACCTCAGAGGGGAAGAGGGTGCAGAATTCCTAAATGTCTCTTGATTTTAATAGCATTTGGAGCCAACAGGATTTTACTCAAACAAAGTAAGTTCTGTGATTTGTGTATTCCTTTTGTAGTGTTGATTAAATTGACTTCAGTTTTAGTATTTTTACTTTCCCAATTAAATGCTTTTAGATAAGAGAAGTCATAAAAATCTTTTAAAACTCTTTAATTCAAAGCAGCAATATGGATTGGGTTTAAGGCTTAGTATGTCCTTTCCAAAAGAAGGAAATTTTAATGGTGATTTTCCTTAGGTTTAAAATCAAAATAGTTCACTGAAGTAGCAAACTACTACTACTACTACTAGTACAAACTACTACTACTATTAAGAAACTACTAGTTTTCAACCAGAAACTACTAGTTTTCAACCCATTGCCTTAAAACGGCAAAATATTCAGTAGTGTAGAAAAAGACCATCATATAAAAGATACAGACTATATAAACTTTTGTTTTTTTAATATTTTTTTACACACATCCATAAAACCTTCAAGTCAGGTCCCTCCTTGTCCCCAGGTATTAACAGTGGTATTACAGAGTGAAGAAATTAAAGATTTTAACCTTCCTATATACTTTGTAATATTTTTCCAATGTTCTAGCATCATGTGTTAATTAAAACATAAATCAGTAAGTTATTTTGAGGGAAATTTTAATTCTTAAATAAAAACATAAGTTAAACTTTTTAATAAATACCTTATTTATCTTAGTTAATAGGATACAGTTTTTAAGATGCATTATGTTCTCATAGTTCTATAATAATCTGTATCTGATCATAAAAGAAATTGTAATGCAGAGTAGAGAAGGTTTATCCTTATTTTCCAATCCCAGACCTCTTTAAGCAACCTTGCACTTCTTTTGGCATACTTTTCTCTTTCACCTAACTGTTACACCCCGCTCTTACATACTCTTTCCCATACCATACCTTTCTATTCATATCACTATTCTTGCCTCTATTTCTTTGAGTTCTCTTAACATATTCTGTTTCGTATTCTTCAAAGGTGTTCTAGCTGTGTATCATATTGTAAAGAATTCGTAGACCTAAAAAGTTAGTATACAGTGTCCTTAATTATGAGTGCTCTAGGTTAATTTGCATTTTTAACTGGCACCAACTGCAGAGGAATGTCAGGCATCAAGGATAGGCCCATGTGGGAGATATTTTGGGAAAGCCCACACCACAGGGACAGTTGCTTGTTCTTTGTAAATGCCAGCTCTGTTCGAATTCATTATTTCCTTATTTGTATTATATGATTCAAGGTAAGCAACTAAATTGCTTTTTAATTATTACAAAAGTTTTGAAAATTAAGAGCATCTTCTTTAACTGAAAATCTCATGTATATTTTTAAACTTTTTGACAGTAAAGATAATGCATTTAACTTAAAAATGAATGCTGTGGGGTTTTTTGTTTGTTTTTCTTTTCCTGTTATTGTGTTAGGGTAGTATCTTCTGTGTGAATATGTCAAGGATTAGCCCCTACAAGTTCTAGAAAAATATCTAATTTCTGGAAATACTACTGGAACAATTATATCGCAGTTTATTTCCTGAGGGAAGACTTCTAGCAGTTAGCTCTTCATCCTCCGTATCCCAGAACCTATTACCAGCACAAAACTTCACTTTGAATTATCTGGGTAATTGATAGGTATTAACACCAGTTTTGTATAGTACTTTCTTTGGGTTTACTGGTATATCAGGCTATTATTTATTGTTTTTTTTTTACTCCTGTAGGGTCATAGGAAGAGACATTAAGCCACTAATTTTTTAAGTATAAACAAATACATAATATCTGTGTATGTCTATGTCTATTCATGCAAATATAGATAACTATTTTCCCTTGTAACTATATGACTTAGACCTGTGGTTATTAGTTTGTCATATGATGTGGTGGTAAGAAGGACTGCTAAATGTTTTACAAATTCTGTTCAAGTAGATATTATAGGACTCAGATTAGATTAATGGAATTTGGTCTTTAAAAAACAAAACAAAACTGCTAGTTATTGTGTGCTATCACTGTGATTTGAGATTCTTTGGAAGTTTAGCTAATAGCCCAGTTTTTCTGATAAACTTGTTAATTTCTTATGTTCTGATTTGTTTTTTAACACTTATATTTTCATGCGCTTTGAATCAGGAAGTCTAACTTCTTCACCTGTGTTTTTATTCACTTTTCCTCTTTGCTTGTTTAATATCAGTTTCGTTTTCATTGTTTTTCAAAGGAAAGAAGTTGCTTTAAAGAGGTTTTCTTGATTTCTACCACTCAGCACAGTTGGTCCTGTTTTCCTTTTACTGTGGAGTCTTGCTTTGATAGAAAATGCTGTTAAATATACAAGGTGGCTGTATTCATTCCATCATAAGGACAGTATGATTTAGGATGAAAATTTTGCATTATATATAACTCTAATAAGTCCAAATCATAATTTGTACATCAATCTAAAATATGTTAAAATGTCACCTTGTTAATAATAAACATCCAAATTGTGAAATAGCTGTTCCTAACTTGATATAAAAGAGGAACATAATGATAGATTTATTTTCACTTATATTTCTTCATAACATATTTAGTTATCAGGAAGCAGAAAAATGCAATTTAAGATACTATTTATTGAAAACAATTTTTTTTTCCTGTTCTGTTTTTGACAGCACTGGGTCTTCATTTCTGTGTGCAGGTTTTCTATAGTTGCAGAGACTGGGGGGCTACTCTCTAGTTGCAGTGCATAGGGTTCTCATTGCAGTGGCTCCTCTTGTTGTGGAGTACTGGCCCTGGGCACATGGGCTTATTTGCCCCTCAGGATGTGGGATCTTCCAGGATCAGGGATCAAATCAGCATTCCTGCATTGCAAGACAGATTCTTAGCTCCAGGACCACCAGGGAAGCCCCTAAAATAACCTTTAAATCAGACTTTTTGGAAGCATTACAGTGATTTTGTTGTTGCTTTCTGTGTTTTCCTGTTACTTAATAGTAGTTTCTCTATGTGAGCTTTTTATTTTTTTAATTTTCTTTTTTGTTTTTCCAAGTTATTGGTTGGGTGGTTGGTAGGTTGTTTGCACTGGCTTTTCACTGCATGGGCTTTCTCTAGTTGCAGCGAGCAAGGGCTATCCCCTCATGGTGCCTGCGCTTCTTCCTGCTGTGGCTTCTCTTGTGGGACACAGATTCTAGGGGGAGGGGCTTTGGTAGATGTGACGCATGGACTTAGTTGCCCAACAGCATGTGGAATCTTCCGGAACAAGGGAATGAATCCACGTTGCCTGCATGGGCAGGCAGATTCTTAGCCACTGGACCACCAGGTAAGTCCAAGCACTTAAAAATAGCCAGATCGGAAAGATTTTAAAGACTACTCAAACTTCCCTCCTTTGGCAGCATTTTTCTTGAAATACCTACTAAATTGTTTTTCAGACTCTTAACACGTAAATAAAATACAAGTAGTAGGTGAAATATATATGGTTAAAACACTTGTATTCCTCTGATGAAAATGACTTTCAGGAACTATAAAAACAATTAGATTGCCTTTTCCGTTAGAATACCAAGGTGTGGTATTCACAGATGGGTTTCCGTGTTTCTGAAAAGACCTATTTTCTCTAGGAAATTTTCTTAAAGGCTTTGTCATTCTCTGAAATTAGTGATAGCGGTTTTTCTCCCTGGTTTTGGTTGTATGCCTTATAATTCCCATGTGGCTTTGTATGTTACTATGTGTTCTGTGTTCTGCATTAGACTAAATCATGATTTCTAGCAGCAGTATGTTTTTGTAAAGTTTTTGAATACCATTGATACTTCAGTTCAGTCGCTCAGTCGTGTCCAACTCTTTGCGACCCCATGAACCACAGCACGCCAGGCCTCCCTGTTGATCAGCAACTCCCAGAGTTTATCCAAACTCATGTCCAAGTTGTTGAAGACACTTTGTATATGTTCTTTATCTTGACTTTTAGGATTTTCAGGGATTAATGCCTAATATCCCTTCCCCTCCTTTGGAGCCAAAAGAGAAATACAAATCAGATAGGTTGAAGCCAAAGAATTGTCCTTTTTACTGATCAAAAATGAGTTTAGAGAAGTTGGATTTGATATGCAGCTCGAGTGTGTTTCTTATTACATAACCTCTGAATTGATTTACGCACCCAGGCAGTGCAGTACTATTACTGCCAGGTCATAGGTCATGTTAACAAGGATTAATATGAACCATTTGCATATAAATATGCATGTGTATCAGGCAAAGTGTATTTAGTCAATACTCTAAAGTAGCTTTCCTCCTAAAGTAAGCAGTGATGAGGGGTAGAGAGAAACCAGCAATGCTATTTCCCTACCAGAAGTTTTACTCTTATTTAACTCCGATTAATTCTTTAAATTCTTTATAGTGAGACTTTATTTCAGTTTCTACTCTAAAATGAATCTCAACCTATAAGTAAATACATATTTGTGCATAGTTCACACATATTTAATATAAATATATCTATATAAAACATTTAACCTTTGAAAATTTTATTTCATCAGTTGTCTGTTACTAGTCCTGGTAAAAATTGTTACTAAAATATTTAAAGATCAGTTGTCTTGAAAGAAGTTAACTGCTGCTGCCCAACATGTGATTGCCCAACCTGTGGTGTTAAGTGAATATTAACCCAGGCTAATAGTGGCAAAATTGTTAGAGAAATGAAAATCACTCTGATTTCTCTAATCCCCGCTTTCCTCATTTGAAATGAGAAACTGGCTTTTGTCCAAGTTGATCTAAATCTAAAATAAATACTAACCTCATGTAAACAAATTCAGTTCAGTGGCTAAGTCGTGTCCGACTCTGTGACCCCCATGAACTGCAGCACGCCAGGCCTCCCTGCCCATCACCAACTCCCAGAGTTCACTCAGACTCACATCCATTGGGTCGGTGATGCCATCCAGCCATCTCATCATCTGTCGTCGCCTTCTCCTCCTGCTCCAAATCCCTCCCAGCATCAGGATCTTTTCCAACGAGTTAACTCTTCGCATGAGGTAGCCAAAGTATTGGAGTTTGAGCTTCAGCATCAGTCCTTCCAATGAACACCCAGGACTGATCTCCTTTAGGATCGACTGGTTGGATCTCCTTGCAGTGTAAGGGACTCAAGAGTCTTCTCCAGCATCACAATTCAAAAGCATCAATTCTTCGGCACTCAGCCTTCTTCAGTCCAACTCTCACATACATGCATGACCACAGGAAGAACCATAGCCTTGACTAGATGAACCTTTGCTGGCGAAGTAATATCTCTGCTTTTGAATATACTATCTAGGTTGGTCATCACTTTCCTTCCAAGGAGTAAGCGTCTTTTAATTTCATGGCTGCAGTCATCGTCTACAGTGATTTTGGAGCCCAAAGAAATAAAGTCTGACACTGTCTCTACTGTTTCCCCATCTGTTTGCCATGAAGTGATGGGACCAGATGGCATGATCTTCGTTTTCTGAATGTTGATCTTTTTTTTTTTTTTTTGAATGTTGATCTTTAAGCCAACTTTTTCACTCTCCTCTTTCACTTTCANCAGTCACCATCTGCAGTGATTTTGGAGCCCCCCAAAATAAAGTCTAACACTGTTTCCACTGTTTCTTCATCTATTTCCCATGGAGTGATAGGATCAGATGCCATGATCTTCATTTTCTGAATGTTGAGCTTTAGGCCAACTTTTACACTCTCCTCTTTTACTTTCATCAAGAGGCTTTTTAGTTCCTCTTCATTTTCTGCCATAAGGATGGTGTCATCTGCATATCTGAGGTTTTTGATATTTAACCTCAGTGAGCTTAGTTATTTTGGAGTCCATGGTAAAGCACTCCTTTAATTTCAATTCTCCTGCTCACTTCAACAGCACATATATGCTAAAATTGGAGTGATACAGAGAAGATTAGCATGGTCACTGCACAAAGATGACAAAAATTCATGAAATATTCCATATTTGAGGGCATACATTGAGATAAAAGTAAAGAAGAAACATGTACCTCTATGTTCATAGCAGCAGTATTCAAAACAGCCAAGACATGGAAACAAACTAAATGTCCATTGACAGATGACTGGATAAAGAAAATATGCTACATATATACATGGATTACTATTTAGCCATTACAAAATATGACATAATGCTGCATGCAGTAATACATGGACCTGGGGATTATCATCCTAAATGAAGTAAGTCAGAAAGATAAATGCAGTATGGTGTAACTTATAAATTATGATACAAGTGACCCTATCTCACTGACGCAGAGAACACCACTTGTGGTTGCCAAGTGGGAGGTGGGGCTGGCGGGTGGATTGGGAGTTTGGGGTTAGTAGATGCACACTATTATATATAGGATGGGTAAATAACAAGGTCCTGCTGTTTAACACAGTGAACTGTATTCACTATCTTGTGATAAACCATAATAGAAAATAGCTTAAAAATAATCTAAATAGATGTATAAGTGAGTCACTTTGCTATAACGCAAAAATTAACACACCATTGTAAGTTAACTACTGGAGAAGGCAATGTGACCCCACTCCAGTACTCTTGCCTGGAAAATCCCATGGACGGAGGAGCCTGGTAGGCTGCAGTCCATGGGGTCGCTACTAGTCGGAAACGACTGGGCAACTTCACTTTCACTTTTCACTTTCATGCATTGGAGAAAGAAATGGCAACCCACTCCAGTGTTCTTGCCTGGAGAATCCCAAGGACGGGGGATTCTGGTGGGCTGCCTTCTATGGGGTCACACAGAGTCGGACACGACTGAAGCGACTTAGTAGTAGCAGTAAGTTCAGTTCAGTTCAGTTCAGTCGCTCAGTCGTGTAGGACTCTTTGCAACCCCATGAATCGCAGCACGCCAGGCCTCCCTGTCCATCACCAACTCCCGGAGTTCACTCAGACTCACACCCATTGAGTCAGTGATGCCATCCAGCCATCTCATCCTCTGTCGTCCCCTTCTCCTCCTGCCCCCAATCCCTCCCAGGGTCAGAGTCTTTTCCAATGAGTCAGCTCTTTGCATGAGGTGACCAAAGTACTGGAGCTTCAACTTCAGCATCATTCCTTCCAAAGAAATCCCAGGGTTGATCTCCCTCAGAGTGGACTGGTTGGATCTCCTTGCAGTCCAAGGTACTTTCAAGCGTCTTCTCCAACACCACAGTTCAAAAGTATCAATTCTTCGGTGCTCCACCTTCTTCACAGTCCAACTCTCACATCCATACATGACCACTGGAAAAACCATAGCCTTGACTAGCAGTAAGTTAACTACAATTAAAAAATAATTCTGATCTCTGTCTTCATCTCCTTGCTAAACCACGTCCTCTGTTGCCAGGACTCTCTGTGTCAATAGAGCACCATCAGATGTTGTTATATTCCACTAACTCTACATCTCTGTCAGTAGAGAAAGGTTTTCTGCAGACCCCTCTCACACATGGCCACCTATGACCTAAGCAGCAATGTTTATTCCAGGACCAGTACATGAAACCTATTAGCAAAGAAGATGAGACATTGGAAAGAGCATGGGAGGATAGAAATGGAGAGGAAATACAGATACAGATCATTGGATTTTACTGTTTATCTATTTACATCCATTTACTATACAAAGAAGTCATGAATTAAAAGTATGGAATAAAGATGCAATGTTTAATTATGAGAATAGCACTTGTGCAGTTTAACTCTGAGGTGATAATGTATTGTTAACTATATCAATTCATTCATTTAAGTGGGATTATCTTAATGAAATTGTCTTTCCAAAAATGATGCTTTCCCATTATGTTTAGCCATTATAATAAAGAAAATAAAGGATTTTTCTGTCTTTTCTATTATTTTTCCTTCATCTTGCTTTTCCTAGGCTCCAAAAGAGAAATGAATATAATTTTCTAAGATATTTCTCAGAATCAAATGGTAACGAAGACAAAAGTCAAACTATCTTTTGAAATTTGAAAATAATATTTTTTTTTCTCCCTGAAACATTATCTTCTTTCTCCTTCCTCACAAAACAAGTAGGCAACAAATTTTATTAAGAGAATAGCTCTGTAAATCATCAATTTAGAAATTCAAGATTTATTGTCAAAGTGTGGATAATAAAGTAACCATGATCTTCATTTAAAAAAATTTATTTTATACTGGTAGTATAGTTGATTAACAACAATATGATGGGCGCAGTGGTGATGATAGCCATGATGAGTCTGGTGTTGATGACATTGTTCATGGTGTGGTGTTGTGACTTTGATGCACTCCATGAGATGGAGAAATCTCTGCTCATGAAGGACTTCTTCCTTCAGTTCATGTCAGCTTGTTAAATAGCTATTGAAGATTACATGATCTTTTTAAAAAAAAACTGAAAATAGTACAAACAAGCAATTACCTCCAGATTTGCTCTATACAAATTAACATGCAGCAAATAAAATGTTTCAGAAAATGCTTGTAATTATGAGGTATCCAGAAATATAGAAATTTGTGTAGTATGGTGCTTAGGAATTTGTTCTAAAATTAGAATCTCTAATTAAAATTAAAATTTAAAATTATAGTAGAACTAATTAAAATTAAGTTCTAAAATTAAAAAAGAAAAAAGTTACATCACTTACATGCTTTGTGATTCCTAATTAACAATGCTTAATCCAGACAAACTTAAGTTTTACCACCTCTATAAAGTGTGTTATAACATTGACTTAATGATACAATTATATAAAAGGAGCTTTGTAAGAGGGTCTAACCCAGTTCCAAAATATATTAAATATTCAATACATATTATTGTAACTCTTCATAGTATTAATGCTGTATTATTGTTATTGTTGTTATTGTTATTATTATTTTTCTAAGAACAAATTATAATGTTGAAAGACCAAAAGAATGTATAAGTATTAGTCTTCTATTGGGAAGAATTTCTAATAGATTTAAAATGCTTGAAAGATATTCATTATCTCCCAAAACATGAACAGAGACACCTGAAAATATGCAAACTGCAAAATATTTATTGTAGTTCAGATAGAGCATAGACTGTGGAAGTGGCATTGCTATATGAAAACAGTGAAATAATGATAGAATGGGGGCATTGGAATATGTTTGTGGTTGCCCTTTGTTTAAAAAAGACTTTAGGGGAAAAATGTGGATAAAAACAAGAAAAACAGTAAGCAGTATATTCATGACAGGTTTAGTAGAAAAACACAGCATAACTTTGTAATCAAAACTTTTGATTTTGAAAATTTGGTTAACATCTTATGAGTTAAATATTAAGCAATTTATTTGATTTTTCTGGTTAGATTGGCTAATATATCTGTATATATAAAATAAAATTTTCATAGCTACCTTGCACGATAACAGTAAAGATTAAATAGGTTATATAATATTAAACTGATTTTACTGTCTCCTAGGAAAATAATTATGATTCATAATAATCCAAATAATACAATCGCAGAAGTTTAAGAAAAATATGAATACACATTACTTTTGTAAATGGAAAATAACAAACTCAGAAATTCTAATGAAAGTAATTAGAAGAAAATGCTGACCTGTTTCCACTCATGGATACACATGTCTATGCCTCCAAGAAGTTGGGCCGTCTGTGTGCTCTGCAACTTCATTGCTCTGTGAAAGCCTGCTACTGAGTGCAACACAGCTAAATCTAGAGCAGATTAAATAAGTATGTATTTATTTTCAAGTGCGTTAGTCATTTATTTTGCTGTCGGGGAATGTTTTTATTTGTTGTCTTTGTTTCACATCCCTAGTAATTTTACTGCATGTTTAAACAAGAAATCATTAGCCACTCTTCTATACGGCTGAGTGACTTGGCAAACTTGAGCCTAAATATCATGTCATATTCTCTGAGTTATACATTCTGAACAATTCCTAACTGAAGGTATTCAAAAGAGGATTCATCATGTACAAAATTTGTTTAATAAATGGTTTATCTTTTAACCTAAGTAATGTGAAAATTCTAGTTCTCTATTTTTTTTTTTAATTCACAAATAAGCAATCAATATAGTAAGAAATCTCAAAACAGATGAAGATTTGTGTGGAATTTACTTGACAATTTAAAGATACAAATTTGTAAACTTTACAGAAAATTAAGCTTATATTAAAAGACCTGTCTATCTTTTCTTTTTTTTTTTTTCCCACGGCTCTTCCCTGGAATTGCACCATACTTCTGATTTTTACTGGCTCTCACATCTGCCTTTTACCTCAGGTTCTTTCAAAGTGTATCCTAGCATAAAATTGAAACCTTTAAGGTGGGAGGAATATCAACAGCTTACTTAAGTTCACTTATAACATATCTCTTTGTGCTTAAAGTGGTGCTGCTGCTCACTGGCCTTCTGCACAGAAACAAGACTCTCATATACACAAAATGTTCATGGTTGATATTCATCCAGTTTGATTTTCCTGTTATCTAAGTCGCTGTTGCTGCCATGAGTGTTTGCAACATTTTATTTTCCTCTGCTTATACAAATGAATTCTTGTTATATATTTTATACCTCTTCTTATATAATTTCTGTATTCAAGTAGTATGATGATACTTTTATATAGGCTAAGGGATGCCCTAGGTAACTGGTAAAACATTATTTCTGGTTGTGTCTGGGTGGGAGACTAGCATTTGAATTAGTAGAGTGAGTAAATAGATCCACCCTCACCAATCCTTTCAGGACCCAAATGGAATGTAAATCTAGAGGAAGGGCCAGTTATCTCTCTTCTTGAGCTGGGACAGGGCATGTTCTCCTGTCCACTGACTTGTGAGCTCCTGGTTCTTGGATCTTCAGATTTCTTTGTCCTTTGGATTTACCCTTTCCCAAAATCTCAGTCCTTTGCCCTTGGACCTGATTGCCTGATTCCCCATCTTGTAGAGGACAAATAGTGGGATCTGTCCTCCACAATCACATGAGTAAGATTCTGTGATCTCCTCTTGCATGTCTTTTTGTCACTCAGTCCATGAAACACCACAGACTGCAGCCAGCCAGGCTCCTCAGTCCATGGGATTTCCCAGGCAAGGATACTGGAGTCGGCTTCCACTCCCTTTTCCAGGGGATCTTCCTGATCCAGAGATCAAGCCTGGGTCTCCTGCATTGCAGGCAGATTCCTTACCATCTGAGCCACCAGGAAAGCCCATATTTCCTTTTATTCAACTCTTTATATCCTATTGGTTCTTATCTTCTGGAGAACTCTGACTAATGCAGGGTTGTTCTCAGGGACCATGTACCCTTGCTTATGTCCCCTGGCTTCAAATACTTCTTGTATATAACTTAATGACAACAGATTTCCTGTTATAACCACTTTCCTGAACATAATCATTTTATTACATGAATCCCTTCTTTGAGGGTTGTGACCTTTTGGGTTCTAGTCAACTCTAATCCACTCTAACTAGTTTAAGTACAGTGAGATTTCCCAACTGTTGAAAAGATAAAAGACTTCATCTCTCAATATCTCTCAGTTAATAAAACTTTACTGATTTGTTTTTAAATGCTTTTCATAGATTTTTACTCATATAAGTAGCCCTCATCCTGACCTTTAAAATGCACTTTCAGATGTTAAAACACTTGTCAAATTGAACACTAGTTTTACCTAACTCCAAAGCATACTTCAAAACTTATAACTATTATACTTCTGCTAGAAACACATACTGACAAAGAACAATCTATTTTATATTCATTCTCTATTGAAATAAAGGAAACTCGTTCAGTATCCAAAAAACTAGTCTCAAGACAAATATTCACACGAGCTCAAATCTGTACACAGAATTGCTTAAGATGTCCGTCGGCAGATGAATGGATAGGAAGTTGTGGTACATATACACACAATGGATTACTCAACTACAAAAAAGGAACACATTTGAGTCCCTTCTAATGAGGTGGATGAACCTGGAGCCTATTATACAATGTGAAGTAAGTCAGAAAGAGAAAGACAAATACTGTATATTAATGAGTATATATAAAATTTAGAAAGCTGGTACCAATGATCCTACATGTAGGGCAGCAAAGAAGACACAGATGTAAAGAACAGACTTTTGGACTATATGGGAAAAAGCAAGGGTGGGATCATTTGACAGAATGGTATTGAAACATGTATATTACCATATGTAAAACAGATGACCAGTGGAAAATGAGTGCATAAAGCAGGGCCCCCAAAGCCAGTTCTCTGGGACAATCCAGAGGTATAGGCAGGTGAGGGAGGTGCGAGGGAGGCTGAGGATTATGGGGGGCACATGCATATCCGTGGCTGATTCATGTTGATGTATGGCAAAAACCATCACAATATTGTAATCATCCTCCAATTAAAATAAATTAATCTTCATAATAAAAATAAATTTAATGTTTTATAATTTTATCCCAAAATCAAAAATTTGATATCCTTATTTTGCAGTGACCCTAATACCTGCTTCTTCTTGTCATAGTAAATAGCACTGCCCCTTGTAAAAAGTGAGTCAAGCTAGAATTATAAGAATTATTCCTGACACCTTCCCCTTCCAGACCCCTATCTATTCTACCTGAAAACTCAGATACATGAGCAATCAATGTATAATCTATTTTTCATTGAACCATCTATCATAAAATGAAATAAGGCAAAAGACATAACTGACAAGAAGGAACAGATCTGAAGGGTTTTATATAGTAGAGTATTGGCTATGATTTTTAAGTATGTGTGTGCATGTGTGTGTATACTTCACATATAGTGATAAAATATATTTACAAACTCTTAAAAATTAGCAAAGAATCAGACACTTAAGAACAGACCAGTAAAAGATCCCAGGAGAACTCATAGAAGTGAAAATATCATTTTTGGAATTTAAATAATGCTGAGGAGGATTTCAACAGAAAATTTGATAAAGCTGAATAATTAATTAAAAAGATAGATCAATGAAAACTATCCAGAATGCATGAAGTGCAATGAAGTTAAGTGATGAAATATGTAAATACTTTCCTTAAGTGGCCACATTATTTGTTAAAGTCTATTAATCATGAATTATGCATGTGATAATTACCTGATGTAGCCTAGTTCTCAACTTTGTTCAGAATGCCACATTTGATATGTAATAGAAAAGAAAAAAACATAATAAAATATTCAGAAACATACCAGCCCACAAAAACACTCTAAGATCAAAAAGCAGTTACATATGCTGTCTANTCAGGTGGTCTGGTATTCCCATCTCTTTCAGAATTTTCCACAGTTTATTGTGATCCACACAGTCAAAGGCTTTAGCATAGTCAATAAAGCAGATGTTTTTCTGGAACTCTCTTGCTTTTTTGATGATCCAACAAATGTTGGCAATTTGATTTCTGGTTCCTCTGCCTTTTCTAACACCAGCTTGAACATCTGGAAGTTCACGATTCATGTACTGCTGATGCCTGGCTTCGAGAATTTTGAGCATTACTAGTGTGTGATCTGGGTGCAATTGTGCAGTAGTTTGAGCATTCTTTGGCATTGTCTTTCTTTGGGATTGGAATGAAAACTAACCTTTTCCAGTCCTGTGGCCACTGCTGAGTTTTCCAAATTTGCTGGCATATTGGGTACAGCACTTTCACAGCATCATCTTTCAGGATTTGAAGTAGCTCAACTGGAATTCTATCACCTCCACCAGCTTTATCTGTAGTGATGCTTTCTAACAGCCACTTGACTTTGCATTCCAGGATATCTGGCTCTAGGTGAGTGATCACACCATTAAGATTATCTGGGTCATGAAGCTCTTTTTTGTACAGTTCCTCTGTGTATTCTTGCCACCTCTTCTTAATATCTCCTGCTTCTTTTAGGTCCATACCATTTCTGTCCTTTATCGAGCCCATCTTTGTATGAAATGTTCCCTTGGTATCTAATTTTCATGAAGAGATCTCTAGTCTTTCCCATTCTGTTGTTTTCCTCTATTTGACAACTATTACTCTAACTAGAAATGTTGTAAATTTTCTTTTTCTTGACCAATAAATGTGCCACCTCGAATACAAAGTACATTTTTTACTTCATTTAAATATAAATTAATGACTCCATCAAAATAAATTTGAAACTATTTAATTTTGTTCAGTCCTCTTTGTAGGTGATGAAAGTAACATGTAGCACAGTTAAGAAATCTAGTTAGGAATAATTTAGTTATGTGTGTATGTGCTCAGTGGCTCAGTCATGTCCAACTTTGCGTGGACTGTAGCCCTTGGGACTCCTCTGTCCATGGAATGTTCTAAGCAAGAATACTGGAGTGGGTTGCCATTTCCTCCTGGGGATCTTCTTGACCCAGGGATTAAACCCATGTCTCTTGCATCAGCAGGTGGTTTCTTTAACCACTGTGCCATCTGGGACGCCCACGTTCCCATATACTTACTATAACATTTGATGTAAATACTGTGGTACCATAAGTTTAAGTTCTCCATTGACTTTATTTATACATACTGTTCAGTATCTGTCCACAAACACTGAAAATTGGTATGAGATCTGTGTGTCATTGTCCTCAAGTGTCCAGTCATTCTTCAGTTGCTTCTTGTCTGTTAGTGACGCCATAGATGGCAGCATGCCAGGCTTCTCTTCAGTATCTCCTGGAGTTTGCTAAACTCATGTCCGTTGAATAAGTGATGCCATTCAACCATCCCATCCACTGTCATCCCCTTCTCGTCCTGCCCTCAGTCTTTCCCAGCATCAAGGTCTTTTCCAATGAATCAGCTCTTCACATCAGGTGACCAAAGTATTGCAGCTTCAGCATCAGTCCTTCCAGTGAATATTCAGGACTGATCTCCTTCAGAATGGACTAGTTGGATCTCCTTGCAGTCCAAGGGACTCTTCAAGAGTCTTCTCCAACACCACAGTTCAAAAGCATTAATTCTTCGGCACTCAGCCTTTTTATGGTCCAACTCATATCCGTACATGACTACTGGAAAAGCCATAGGTTTGACTTTATGGGCCTTTGTCTGCCAAATGATGTCTCTTTTTTTTAATATGCTGTCTAGGTTTTCCCATAGCTTTTATTCCAAAGAGCAAGTGTGTTTAATTTCATGGCTGTAGTCACCATCCACAGTAAGTTTGGAGTCCAAGAAAATAAAGTCTGTCCCTGTTTCCTATTTTTCACTTTCTATTTACCATGACGTGATGGGACCAGATGCCATGATCTTCGTTTTTTGAATGTTGAGTTTTAAGCCAGCGTTTTTTGCTCTCCACTTTTACCTTCATCAAGAGGCTCTTTGGTTTTTCTCTGCTGTCTGCCATTCGGATGGTGTCATGTGCATATCTGAGGTTATTGACATTTCTCCCAGCAATCTTCTTTCCAGCTGTGTTTTATCCAGCCTGGCATGGGCTGGATCATTTTGAATGATGTACTCTGCATATAAGTTAAATAAGCAGGGTGACAACACAGCCTTGATATACTCTTTGCCCAATTTTGAACCAGTTGGTTGTTCCATGTCTGGTTCTAACTATTGGTTCTTGACCTGCATACACGTTTCTCAGGAGCCAGATAAGGTGATCTGATATTCCCATCTCTTTAAGAATTTTCCACAGTTTGTTGTGGTCCACACAGTCAAGGCTTTGGCGCAGTCAGTAAAGCAGAAGTAGATGGTAGATATTTTTCTGGAATTGTGCTTTTTCTATGATACAGTGGATGTTTGCGATTTGATCTCTGGTTCCCCTGCCTTTTCTAAATCCAGCTTGTATATCTGGCAACTCTCCGTTTACATATTGTTGAAGCCTAGCTTGAAGGATTTTGAGCGTAACCTTGCTAGCATGTGAAATGAGTACAGTTGCGCGGTAGTTTGAGCATTCTTTGGCATTGCTCTTCTTTGGGATTGGAATGAAAACTGACCTTTTCCAGTCCTGTGGCCACTGTTGAGTTTTCCAGATTTGCTGGCAAATTGAGTGTAGCACTTTCACAGCATCATCTTTTAGGATTTGAAATAGCTTAGCGGGAATTCCATCACCTCCACTAAATTTGTTGTAATGCTTCCGAAGGCCTACTTGACTTCACTCTCTAAGATGTCTGGCTCTAGGTGGATGATCACACCATCGTGGTTATCTAAGTCATTAAGACCTTTTTGTATAATTCTTCTGCATATTCTTGCCACCTCTTCTTAATATCTTCTGCTTCTGTTAGGTCCATGCCTTTTCTGTCTTAGCAAAAACAATAGTTTAAAATGAATCTATTATGAAATTTTAAAAGTATTTGTCTTTTTCTGAAGAATTATGCTCATCAGTGTGTTCTAGTGGCAGGTAAATCTTGCAATGTTCAAACCAGAAAACAAATCATTTTATTTACAGCCACATTTTGATAAGGTCACATTTAAAACTAATTTCTGTTGCACATTAGCATTTGAACATTGGTATTTACAGTTAAGCCTTATATCTTAATTTTTATTTTTATCACTCATAGTTAAAAAATAATGTCAACTATATGAATAACATGTTTAACATATGTTGTCTTTATATGTTAGATGGAAGATGGTGCCCCAAAGCATGTTATCCAGATGACAGGATTTAAGGTAGAAGAAAAAGAAGCTCTAGGCAAATTGCTTTTAAAACTGGATTGCACTTTTATCAAGAGTGAGGTGAGTACAGTTCAAGGTATAGTTGAAGAATAACTAAAATTAAAGTACTGGCCTAAAAGTGATAAAATGCCCCCTTGAATTGTAAGGATAGACAGAATATGTTAAAAAGGAAATCTTACCTTAATAGCATTTTTTTGTGTGGATTTTTCTTTCCAGAAATACAAAAATTGTACACACCTAATAGCTGAACGCCTATGTAAGAGTGAGAAATTTTTAGCGGCTTGTGCAGCAGGTGAGTTTACCTTCCCCTCACTTTTGAAATAAATCCTCGTGGTGAAGAAAAAATGCTTTAATCTCTGGAAGGATAGTTGGTTTACTGTATCAAATATAAATGTGATTCTTTCTGATATTTTTCTGAAAATATTTGATGTATTTTGCTTTGATTTTCTGAATAACACTTGAGAAAGGTATTGAAGAGGCAGAAATATTTACTTCACCTACTGTAAGTGCTTTATATAAGAAAAAAAATATTTTTTAACAGAGAGGTTTGGTACAAAATACCTTTTAACAAAAAAAGCTTTTGTTGAAGCCTCAGCTATTCTCAGTCTAGTTTCTTCCTTTGATCTATCGTGGAAGAGTTTCTGTTTTTGTTCTCTTGCTCTGCTTCCCCTCCCATCCATCCTGTGAAGCATCGATCATTCTGTTATACTAAGATTTTAAATTTTCTGAACCTTTATTAAGGCTTAATCTCCTCACTGCTTGTCACCATTGATGTTCCTTTTATAGTTTGCTCTACTGTGATTGATTTGGTGTATCATTAGTCCACTTGCTTTTTTTTCCCTCCCTTCAATATTTGATTCAGGTGAATTTACTGTGGTTTTTTTTTTTGTTTGTTTGTTTGTTTTTTAGTAATTTACCAGAAAAACGTTTAGATTCATTATTATCTCCACAGATGAAAACATGTATTTTATCTGCTGTTTTAAAAAGATCATTGATGCCTAGATAAAGAAACTACAGAATGTTATTAAATATCCTTGAAAATTCATTGTTTTATAAAATATAATAATGCTGTAAACATTATTGTAAAAACTTTTAGCATAGGAGAAAGAATATAAACCTCATTCAAATTGGTAAGGAATAATAGTCATAATTCAATATATTTTATTAATCTTTCACTTTATATTTTACATAGTAACAGAATTATTATTTATCATAAGAAAGATTACATACAATGTTCAGTGATGTAGGTCTTTAATTGTCAGAAAATGTAGGAAAACATAATTCAAAGATAACATTGGCAGTGTAGAAAAAAGGCATGTTGAAACAGAGCAAATTTTATTTGTTATTTTGTCTTTGTTTTTTCCCGTTTATCAGAACCAAAATTCTTTTGTGACTAACAGTTCATTTGCTCTCTAGGAAAGTGGGTACTAACTAAGGACTACATAATTCATAGTGCCCAAAGTGGCAGATGGCTTGATGAAACAACTTATGAATGGGGATATAAAATTGAAAAAGACTCCCATTATTCACCTCAAATGCAATCTGCACCTAAAAGATGGCGAGAAGAACTGAAACGCACTGGTGCTCCTGGAGCCTTCCATAGATGGAAAGTTGTCCTCCTTGTTAGAGCTGATAAGCGAAGTGACTCTCTTGTAAGGTGAGATCTCATAAAAGCTAAAGCAGTGAATGTGAAAACAATTTTGGTTTTTTTAAATTATTGCTCTTCAGTTGCTTAGTTGTGTCTGACTCTGTGACCACATGGACTACAGCAGGCCAGGCTTCCTTATGTCCTAGAGTTTGCTCTTCAAACTCCTCTGCATTAAGTCGGTGATGCAATCCAACCATCTCAGCCTCTGTCATCCCCTTCTCCTGCCCTCAGTCTTTTCCAGTGAATTGGCTCTTCACATCAGGTGGCCAAAGTATTGGAGCTTTGGAATCAGTTCTTCTAATGAATATTCAGGATTGATTTCCTATAGAATTGACTGATTTGATATCCCTGCAGTCCAAGGGACTCTCAAGAGTCTTCTCCAACACCATAGTTCGAAAGCATCGTTTCTTTGGCACTCAGCCTTCTTTATGATTCACCTCTCAAATCTGTACGTGGCTACTGGAAAAAACAACTTTGACAAGATAGACCTTTGTCAGCAAAATGATGTCTCTGCTTTTTAATATGCTATCTAGGTTTATCATAGCTTTTCTTCCATGGAGCAAGCGTCTTTTAATTTTATGGCTATAATCACTGTCTGTAGTGATTTTGCAGCCCAAGTAAATAGTCTGTTATTGTTTCAATTCTCCCTGTTTATTTGCCTTGAAGTGATGGGACTACATGCTATGATCTTCATTTTTTAAATATTGAGTTTTAAGCCAGCTTTTTCACTCTCCTTTTTCACCTTCATCAGGAGACTGTTTAGTTCCTCTTTACTTTCTGCCATTAGGGTGGTGTCATCTGCATATCTGAGGTTATAGATACTTCTCCCAGCAATCTTGATTCCAGCTTGAGCTTCATCCAACCCGGCATTACTCATGATGTACTCTGCATATAAGTTAAATAAGCAGGGTGACAATATATAGCCTTGATTTACTCTCTTCCCAGTTTTGAACCAATCTGTTGTTCCATGTCTGGTTCTAACTGTTGTTTCTTGCCTGCATACATGTTTCTCAGGAGGCTGGTAAGGTGGCCTGGTATTCGCATCTCTTGAAGAATTTTTCACAGTTTGTTGTGATCTATACAGTCAAAGGCTTTAGCTTAGTTAATGAATCAAAGATAGATGTTTTTCTGGAATTCTCTTTTTCAATGATTCAACTGATGTTGGTAGTTTTTTCTCTGCTTCCTCTATCTTTTCTAAATCCAGCTTGTACATCTGGAAGTTCAAGTACTCGGTTCAAGTATTACTAAAGCCTAGCTTGGAGAATTTTGTGCATAATTTTGCTAGCATGTGAAATGAGTACAACTGTGTGGCAGTTTGAACTATTCTTTGTATTTGGAATGAAAACCTTTTCTGGTCCTGTGGCCACTGCTGAGTTTTCCAAATTTGCTGGTATATTGAGCACTTTCACAGCATCGTCTTTTAGGATTTGAAATAGCTTAGCTCGAATTCCACCACCTCCACTAGCTTTGTTCATAGTAATGTTTCCACAAGGCCCACTTAACTTTACACTCTAGGATATTTGGCTCTAGGTGAGTAATCACAGCACTGTGATTTTCTGGGTCATTAAGACCATTTTTTGTATAGTTTCTGTGTATTCCTGCCAGCTCTTCTTAATATCTTCTACTTCTGTTAGGTCTATATACCTTTTGCATTTCTTTGTAGTTATTTTTTTGTATTTCTTTGCAGTTACTCATTAATTCCAAAAAGAACCATGATGATTTACTCGTTGATTGCCTGGTTAAGCCATTCTGCTCATTTAAGTATTATGTGTCTAATGGAACAGAATCTGCTTTATAGCATTGCATTATTCTCAGGGTCTCTGTTTTATTTTGTGTGTTATTTCTAGGCCAACTCAAGTAAAAAAATTTTTAATTAGGAAATATTTGTTTTCAGTTGTGAAGCACTTAACATTTTTGTAAGTGAAGTATTACATTACACAAAGGGTTTTTTCTAAGTTTATGTAATGTCCTCATGGTTCATACTGTTTCTCTCATCATTTCATTTCTTTTTATATTTTGCATCATATTTTAAGACTTATTTAGTAAAGTATGTTTCAAGACTGCTGTGACTTTTGCAGGAAGGGGGTAGTCTGAGGGCTTTTTGTTATTTTTACTGAAGTGTAATGTATAGACTGTAAAATGCAAAATTTTTTAGTGTACATTTTGATGAGTTTGGACAAATTTATGCTCCTATGTTACCATATTATCAAGATCTCTAAATTTTACATCATCCAAAAATATTCGCTTGTGCTTTTACACATTTAGTTTTGTGTATCCTTACCCTGTTGCTTCTTACTCATTTCTTGGCTGGAGGATAAGGGTTGGTGTGTTTTTGTCCATTGGATAAGCTTTAGTCTTAAGCATTCTTCTTGGTCTCGGGTTGAGATAACACCTGTTGTTTCTGTCTCAATGAAGCCATGACAGCCAAATTCTCCCTTGTATGGTAGACAGTAAAAGAAAAATTCCACATCTCCCACAGCTTTAGGTGTCTGCTTTGTATAAGTGCAGGGACCTAGGCCCAAGTGGCATTCCTGCCCCCTCTCCAGGGACAGGTGGCTTTTGCTTCTATCCTTTATCCAGTCACTTCTGGGCTGCACAGCAGGAGGCTTTCCTACCCCTTTCCCAAAGGCAGATGCGTTTTAACTTCTACTCTTCCAAAAACCAGTGCATCTTTTCCTTGGTTCTGAAGTCAAAAAACTTTATCTTACCTAGATGGCTTCAGGCTTCTGCTTCATAAGAGAGATGGAGCCAGGGAAGTGGTTCTGGTTTTATGTCTATTTCTTGTTGTCAGGCAGTCCTCACTGGCCCACCTTCACTACCATCGGGGATTCCCACTGTTACTTGTTCCTAATCTTTTTCAGGAATCCTTAATAGAGGCTGGGGGCAAAGAGCTTGCAACTGAGGGGACATCCTTTCATGTGTCAGGGATTCTCAGTTATTCTCAACTGTCGTACTACCTACACTTGGCCTTTAAATTTATTTAAATATTACCAGACTCTTACTTGCATTTATGGTGGCTATTTCTGTCCTATGCTCTGGCAAAAGTAAAATAGTTTGGGCATCCAGTCTCTTCACAAAGGTGC
This sequence comes from Neotragus moschatus, assembly GCA_006410615.1. NCBI lineage: Eukaryota > Metazoa > Chordata > Mammalia > Artiodactyla > Bovidae > Neotragus > Neotragus moschatus. The sequence goes on along the minus strand of SJYA01001064.1, from coordinate 1,418,418 downwards.
TGAGCTCCTTTGGAAATTCAGTTTCTTAATTGACTTATTATCTCAGTTCTCTGAGTTCATGAAAAGTTATACTTTTGTGGATTATTTGACTTTTTGTTATTGTAAGGTCGTAGCAGTGTTCTTTTGTAGCTTTCTAAATCCTCAGCAGTAATGAACTTTAATGAAACTTTTGGGTATGTGTCTGTGTCTTTTAAGCCTAAATGTAAAATGTATTTCTTAATATAGATCAAAGTTAAACTTTTTCAAAAGGTAAATTTTTAGAAGAAGGTTGGCAACTTTAGTTCCATTTTTTTGTGGTTCAGAATGGTTTTTTTTGGAGGTATGTTGCTTTTTGAGGTGAAATACTCTCTTAGACTTCTTCCTTTTTTGGCTTATAGAGGTGACTTTTACTTAGGAAATAAACTTAGTATTCTTGATTCTTAAAAACTTTCCCCATATCAAGAAATAGATAAATAGAGAAAATAGCATGATTTCTTAAGCATCTGTTCTGAAAAACTTACAGTTTAGGTAGTCATTACAATAATTATTCTTCATGGTACTCAGATAGACCAAAGAAGTTAATTCCGTTCAGAAAGTTCTACACCTACCCCGGGAAGTAATTGATTTAGATAATTTGGCTAAATATTTTCTTTTTAATACACTTTTCTATACTGTTTAAATTTTAGAGTTTTGGAGGCTGGAAAAGCAAATGTTATTTTACCAAAAAATTCACCAACAGGAATAACTCATGTGATTGCTAGTAATGCAAGAATCAAGGCTGAACAAGAAAAAGATAACTTTAAGGCTCCATTCTATCCAATTCAGTATCTAGAAGATTTTCTTTTAGAGGTAAGTTTTTTTAAGCATTTTTAAATGTTTATTTTATAAAATTGATATAGTGAATATATAAAATCAAATTATTTTCTGAGTTTTGAAAATATGACTAGAATTACAATGATATTTTTAAGGCAATTACTCTGAATTATTTAAATATTTGAAAATACTTCGGATAAAAGGGAGTTTGCTTACTTTATTTAAAATTTGTCTTATCCAGAGTCTACTTTTGTTTTCACTGCTTTGGTGATTTTAAAATAATATTAAGCATTTTGAATCAGTATAAATAAAACATCAGTGGGCTATAGTATCATATGAGAATTCTTCACATATTCTCCCACTGGAAAAGAGAAAGCTATTTCTAAGAATTCAGAAATATTTTCCTGTCCTCTTCCTCCACCAGCATCTCCCCACTTGGTACACATACCATTCCTTAAGTTGTCTGAATGGAAATAACCCTAGAAGAATTGCTTTGAAAGTAAGCACAGAAAAAAATTTTAGAAGGTTCACTCAGGATGGAAGAGAACCTGCAATATGTCTAAAAATTGAATCTTGGTCTTCTAGGGAAAATTAGTTCCTTCAGTGTTGTCTATTTCAATAGATAGTATACAACCTTTTATTTAATAATTTATATTAGAAACTTGGGAATCACTCTTGAAACCTCCTTTCCTTTATTCTCCACGTCTTGTCAGCTACCGAACCCTATTGGTTTTATTCTGAATACGTCTTGAATAAACTACTTCTCTGCTGTACTGACATCATGTTCAGCTCATCCTCTTGTCCCTGTGCCGGAATCAACTCCTTTTTACTCTCCCTGTTCTTCTACTTCTTTGCTGCTACTCTTGCTGATTTCCTAATAACTCTTACCTTTTCTTGCTTTAGTCCACTCGGCTTCATTCAGAGGGAACAGCTAAAATGCTCTTTCTAAAATAGTTCTGATGCTGTCACTTTCCCACTTAAAATTCTCCACTGGCTTCCTATTGCCATAGGATAATGTTGTAAACCCCTAACATGGTTTAAGTTCCCACAGGGTTCCTGTCACTCCTGCCTTTGCAACTATAACCTGCTCTAATTTTTCTAGTGCTTGCTATACTGTAACTGCCTTCTCCCAATTTCTTAAACAGGTTAAGCTACTTCCTACCTCAGTATCTTCTGCAAAGCTATTTTCTCTTCCTAAAAAGCTCCTTTCCACTCACTGTTCTCTCAGTCCCTGTGCTTGCCTACTTTCTGCTCATCATTCAGTTTGCAGTTACAATGCTGCCGCTTCAAGAAAGCCTCCCTGGCCTTCTTATTAAGATAGTTAGGTCCACCTATAATGTGTTTTGATATCATTATTTTGCTTTATAGTACTCATCACAATTGTAATTAATTAATTGACTGGTTACCTGGTTAATGTCTTGTCCCCCATCTGTTAATAAACCGAAAGCACTGTGTCCTCAAAGATGATGTCTGTCTTTTCCATAGTCATATCTGAATCATTTTGCATAAGCCTGGCACATGAATTCTCATTTTATATCTATATTTGTTGGATTAATAGAGAAATTATGAATGACCCTTGAGTATTCCAAGAGTAGATGTAATATATCATTCTGTAATTACCTTTCCCTACTGAGTAACAGCAGTGTGGATTGGAAATTTAACCTTAGTTCAGAGGATGGATCTGCTTGGATTGTGGATAATCTCATTGTCCTTGACAGTGATTGGTCTAGGAATGGGCATGTCAACCAGTTCTAATTCATGGGACATACAGAGAGGTATGTAAGAGCTTCTGGGAAGTTTCTTTTTCATTTTGAAAAAAGCCTCTGGCAGCCTGGCGTCTGAGATGTGAAGTGGAAAAATGCCATTCTTTGACCATGAGAAGAAGTAGCCTTAGGATGAAACCAGTCCTGTAGACAGCAGAGTTTAGAGACAGAATGTAGACTCCCATAGAGATACTTGAGGTGCTGGATTAGTCAGCCCTGAAGCCTGACTTAGCACTGGACCATATTGCCGTTCTGTGAGGTAGGAATTTCCATGCTGTTTACGTTACTTTGAATTGGTTTTCTGTTAATGGTAGCTAAAAGCATCCTATCTGATGTATCTAAACAGTTTAAAGGTAGTGTTAACTGTCAACAGAATGAGAACCATTCTTAACTAAACTAGAAAAAGTGTCTAAATTCCCCTTTTTTATGGAAAGAAATGAATTAAATGTAATAACGTGCTTTCTGTATTATCGTATTTTGCAGTAGTCTGACTACAGTCACATTCAACTGCTGAAGTACTAGAGGGCAGCAATAGTGTATCAAGCAAACTTAAAGGCAATCTCTAACTTATCTTTGTTTTAGCATACATTTTTTATAAACTCTGGAATAGACAGCTGAGAGTTAGTTCATAACCATTCATAACCTCTTTGGCATAGAATGTAATACAGTCCTCATTAGATGGATTCTGAAGTATCCTCTAAGAAGGGTTGCCATATAAAATGACTGAGCTAAAAGTAACAATTAAGCAGTTGTTTAAAAGAAATAGTTTTGTTTAATCTCCTTAACTTTCTGGAAAGTCACTTAGTAACAGAATCAGGAATTATTTAGTTCAAGTTTATAGATACCTATTGAAGACTTTTGCTTACCAGGCTCTCTTCTGTGCACTGTGGAAAATGAAAAAGACCACCTGCCAGACTGCAAAAACAGAACGTTGCAAAAACAGAATGTGGAAACTGTTAATTACAGTTTAGTGTGTATTGTGCATTGATAAAATCACGTGCAAGGTGTAGAGATACAGAAGAGTCAGTGACTAATGAATCTCAGTTGTTTGGCCCAAGGAAGATTCACGAAAAGGAGAGGATCCTTAGGAATATTCAAAATTTCTTGTGATTTTCAGCCTAAGAAATAAGATGAACCACAGGAAGCTCTTATGGAAATACAGTAGTAATAATTGAAAAAAATACACAACTTTTTGTTCCAGATCAACTAATAGTTGGCCTAGATTTGTAACTTAATTCTTTAACAATAGTAAAGTCATTTATTCTGTGATGGAATTTCTTCATTTATATGTAAAAACCAATACTTACCTTACTTTGGTTGTTATGAAAATTATTATAACTGTTAATTCTAGGCCATTATTTATTGATTACTATGTGCCAGGCACTATACTAAGCACTTTCTACACTTAGTCTTATTTTAAACCATATGTTCCTATGTGGTGTCTATTATGGCCCCATTTTATGGTTAGTGAAATATAGTTGAGTTTAATAATTTTCCCATGATCTTACAATTATCATATCAGACCAAAAATGTAAGAGCAAGTACTTAAAAAATTTTAAGACTGCTCTCCTTGAGTCTCCCCTTTCCTAATTTTGTGAGTATTAATAGCTTTCCTTGATACTTACCTGGTCTCTTTCTGGGTAGTTAAAAATAGTTAATGTTGTAAAGATTACCATACACTAGTAGTCATTCTTGGGTTATGAGATTCAGCTTAAGAATCTGAGGATACATACTAGTTAAAAACCATGTAAAACACTGGGAATTCCCTGGTGGTCTACTGATTAGGACTCAACACTTCCAGGGGGCCTAGGTTCAGTCCCTGGCCAGGGAACTAAGATCCCACAAGCCACAGGATGTGGCAAAAAATAAAAAAAAAATCATGTAGAGTACAAGGCACTTAAAAGGTGCTTGTTCTGATTAATTGACCTCTCTGGCTCTCCATCCAGTCTTGTGAATTCATTGAAGGTGTATGACAACTTGTATGGCTTAATCAAAGAAAAGCCTTATCTATTAGAGATCAAATCATAGCCATACCTGTTTTAAAACAGAAAACAAAGCTAAGTATGCGAATCAGAACCCAAGGGCAGCTATCACTGCCACACTGTTTTGCCCTGTCTTAGGTAGTAAAATAATTTACTGAATTGGGTAGCTTTTGCTCATCTGTTTGGGAAATGCATTATACTATATGAAGAAAATTAGACATGGCCGTCTTTTCCCAGATCATATAGGAGACAGATACCTAACACAGTGCCTAGTGTATAGTTGGCACTAAAATATTTATAAAGAATAAGGAATATTTGCAGATAAATAATGCCCATATTTTTCACAAGGGTAGCCCTTTGGAGAACATATTAGTGGCTTAGAGATAATTATATGTTGATGTTTAGTACTGTAGGAAACAAATTATTTTCTAAAGTTTCACATTTGGTGTCATTTAAAATGTCATAGTCTATCAGGTTCTGATTTTTAACTATTTAACTTAAATAGGATACTTTATACATTTTAATACACAGATCAGTATATAGCATCTGAAATAGATGTTTAAATATACTTTGAAAACAGTATGTTCTTCCCTAGTTGCTAACGATAATGGTATGTTCTTTTGCATATGTATTCTAGGTAACTGGAATCTAATTGTGATTAATGCATCCTATATTTTAGACATTCTTTGATAATCTAAGCCTGAGGATCTGTCCTTGTTATCAACAGTGTGAGGTTTGAAGCCAGAAACTCAGTTTATCCCCATTAGAGTTGTCCTTAATGGAAATTATACATTCAGACTAATACTTACCTTGATTCTAGGAACAGGAAAGAAGGAAAGTCTTGATTTTTCTGTTTCCCATTTCACTTTCCTGAGTAACTGAAGAAATGTAATCAGCTATTCTTAGGGACTGTTCTCTGGTGGCAGGATTGTAGGCTGCCAAAATACCCTCACATCCATATAGGAAGCCCAGAACAAGTGAAAGGGAACCAGAGATCACACCACAGGCCTTAGCACATTTTGGCTGTTTCATAATTGCTCCCTGGGAGGAGAGTGATTCTCCAGTCTCTGTGTAAAGATAGTCAGTCTCTGAATATCCTTGCATAAGTACTTGAATTCATCTTTATTCTCAATTCTTTGTTACTAAACTTCTAGAATTATATGTATAAGTACACATGCAAAAAATTATTAGTAGGTAGTTATAATCAGTTTAGATTTTTAGCAAGAGAAATGTGTTTGAGATAGAGTTTGAAGATAATTGCTTATTAATATTCAAGTAAATAAGAGCTGTGAGTTCAACTATTCTGTTTTCTTTGTGTGATAGATTTGCAAATAAGTCTTAGTAGTAAAAAGCTGAAAAATAATCAGAGAAATAATCTAAAATCAGAAAATTTTGAAATAGATTGTAACTTGGTAAGGGATTAGATACAGTATTTTCGTGATTATTTATAAAAAAGAGTTGCCTGTTACTAGACTAACAAAACATTAGCTTTTCTTGAGATACATTTTTACTGCTACTTTATTCAGGACCTTTGTCGTAATGATTTTTTTTCCCCTTCAAGGAATTTACTAGTGTTTAATAAACTTTGATTTAGGTGCATTTTTTCTACTGATCTCTAAAATATTTTGCAGTTATAAAATTGGATATCACATAGAATATTTAATGTTGAAATTACACTTCATTGGTTGCCCAAACCATTTTTACATCCATACAGAAAGAAATTCGTAACGATGAAGATTCCCAAACCAATTCTACTTGGAAGAACCATAGCAGTCGAGAAAAAAGCAGTAATTTCCGGGAAAATGTGGGATTTCTTGAAATGAAAGGTACCTTAAAAGAGACCATGTGCAGAACACAGGTAACATTTTATCATCTAAAAGAACAAAATTTTTCTCTATTTCTGATTTTTCTTTCAAAATTGTAGGAAAGGTATTATTTCGTGGAAAAACACTGATTTTGGCATCACAGAGCTGGTATTGGAACCCAAGTCTGATTTTCAGTCTATAATTTGAATATACTAAGCCTATAATTTGAACATAGATACTGTCCTATGTCTGTTTTGAAGCTCTTATTGAAGTAATACATATGTACATATAGAAATTCAGTTTCTAATACATAGTGTGTTCTCAACACATGATAATTACGTAAAACAACTCTATATGTTGACTATAATGTGTGTCTTATGAAGGAGTCAGCAATATATGTATTGGTCTAAATATATGGTCTAAATTCAGGTATTTTACTGCATATAGATCAGGTTTTCTCCAGTGGCATAAGGGACTTCTACTTTGATTAAATATGGAAAACAAAAACATGAAGGACTCTGAACTTTAAGCAATAAAAAGTACCTTCAAAAAGTGTATCTGTGGCTCTCAACTAAAACTTTTCAGATAGCAGAAGCAACTAAAACAGTCTAAACTAAAATATTTTTTAATGTGATTAGAAAGAAATTAAAATTTGTTTTTACTGGATCTGTCGAGTTTTTTCCTTGAGAATTGTAGGAACAATTTGGAACTTCCGCAACTAAATAGTACCTTACAAAATCATATGTGGAGAGAGTAAATAAAACTTTCCAAGAGCTTAAAATATTTTTTCAATTTCTTCTAGTTTTTTCAAAATACAGTTGTTGGTAGGAATATAAATTGGTACACCCACTGTAGAAAATAGTATGGCAGTTTCTCAGAAAAACTAAAACTGGAACTACCATTTGACTAAGCAGTTTCATTCCTGGGTACATATTAGGGAAAAAAAGAAACTGCCATGATATGAAAGCAACCTAAGTGTTCATCAACAAATGAATGGATTAAGAAGATGGGATATATATTAATATATGTGTGTGTGTTTATACACATATATAGTGAAATACTACTTAGTTAAAAAAATGAAAGTTTGCCATTTGCAATAACATTGATAGAGTTGGATTCCCAGGTGGTGCTAGTGGTAAAGAACCCACCTGCCAAAGCAGGAGATATAAGAGTTGTGGATTTGATCCCTGGGTTGAGAAGATCCCTGGAGGAAAACATGGCAACCCACTCCAGTATTCTTGCCTGGAGAATCCCAGGGACAGAAGAGCCTGGTAGGCTATGGTCCATAAGGTGGCAAAGAGTCAGCCACAACTGAAGTGACTTAGCACACACAGATGGACTTGGGGGGTGTTACACTAATAATATAATCTATATTTGGAATCTAAAAGCAAACTAGTGAATAATACAGAAACGAAATGGACTCACAGATATGGAGAACAAACTAGTGGTTACTGATGCAGAGAGGGAATGGTGATGGCAGGAGAGTGCAGTTTAGGGATAGGGGAGTAAGAGGTACACACCATTGCGTGTGAGATCAGCTGCAAGGATGTATCATACAACACAGGGAATATAGCCAGTGTTTTATAATAACTATAAGTTGAGTATAACCTTTAAAAATTGTGAATCACAATGTTGTACACCTATAACTTATATAATACTGTACATCAGCTATATCTCAATTTTAAAAAGTAAAAAGAATACATCTGTAAATATCTTGTTCTTTTTAGAACTCAGAAGAATGTATTATCAAATTCAGGTAGCAATTTCTATTTTTTTAAATAAGTTTCTTTGTATAAAGAATAAATAATATAGTTTGCAGTACTTTTTATCTTGTTTAATGGTCAAGAAAATCCCCTACAGAAAGGAATGGCTACCCACTTCAGTCTTCTTGCCTGGAGGATTCCGTGGACATAGTCAGGTGGGCTATAGTCCATGGGATCACAGGGTTGAATTCTACTGAGCAACTAACACACACACACACACAATATAATAATATTGATTATTATAGGGCTTCCCTGGTGGCGCTAGTAGTAAAGAATCTGCCTGCCAGTGCAAAAGACATAAGTTTGTGGGTTCAATCCCTGAGGGAAGAAGATCCCCCTGAAGGAGGGAGTGGCAACCCAACCCAGTATTTTTGCCTAGAGAATCTCCATGGATAAAGGAGCCTGTGGGCTACAGTCCACAGGGTCGCAAAGAGTCAGACACGACCGAAGTGATTGGTCGTATCTAATTCCTATATAGAGATTAAAGGAGGATAAAGCATCTGCCTGCAATGCAGGAGACCCGGGTTCGATCCCTGGGTTGGGAAGATCCCCTGGAGAAGGAAATGGCAACCCATTCCAGTATTCTTGCCTGGAGAATCCCATGGACAGAGGAGCCTGGTGGGCTATAGTCCATGAGGTCGCAGAGTCGAACACGACTGAGCGACTTCACTTTCACTTTAAAATAATGGGAAAACTCTATTCAGTATCCAGCGTATTTCACAAATACTTGGAAAATAATGAAGATAACCAAATCTGCTTTGAGTAAGCATATGGCAACTTTTTTTAAAAGCAGAGATTCCAAGAAAGATTAAGTTAGCAAAATACCTAAATTAAATATATGCACAAATACTTCGAGAACTAAATATCTGTGTTTTTCTGCTTCATCATAGTATAGCTGAAATGTAATGCATAATACTCTGTTGAATCTTATGTATATGTTTTATAAAACCTGTTTTTCTTAGTGAGATTTTTGTTTTGACTTGCATTGGTTGTGTTGAGGCTTAATCTATGCTCTAACTAAAGTATTTTTACAAACATGCAGAAAGAAATGAAAAATCATGATGACGATGTTACTATTAGCTCTATTTTGACTGAACATCAAAGCAAAGAAAAATTCAGAGATTCTAGGAAAAATTTGAAATTTGTTAAAATGAGAAATGCCTTAGGAAGGCATACTTACGGAAATCAGGTAAGACCTTCCCAATTAAAAGTTATCTATATTTTATACTCCTTTCTAATATTGTCATTTATGAAGTTGTTTCTTCTGAATTGTGTGTATATGTGTTGATAAAGGATTTGTGTACAGTTTTTGAAAGAGTAAAATGGTGAATATATGTTAAGAAATAGAGCATTCCCATCTTTTGAACATTGTGCTGTGTGTCATTTCCAAACTGTGTCCCTTTTTCTTCCTCTTATCCATGATAGGTAACCTCTGTGTTGGAATTTGTTTTAATTATTTTCTTGTTTTTCATTATAGTTTTACTACCTACCAATATCTTATTTTCCCTCCCAATAAGTTTGCCTGTTAATGAACTTTGTAGTTCATGATATTTGTAATCTTCTGTGACTTGCTTTTTTGCTGGTACATATATTTCATTGTTTCACAATTATACTGTTTATGCATTTAACTATTGATAGGTATTTGGGTTTCTTTTTGTTTTTGATGGCTTGTTTGGTTTTTTAATTATGAGCATTTCTGTTATGAGAACTGTGAACATTTTCTTATTGATTCTTGGTGCAATTGTTCAAGAGTTCCTCTAGTCATAGTATATATGCCTGAGAGAATTCTAGGTCATAAGAACTGTATGCGTTGAACTCTACTAAGTAATGATCTACTAAGCTTTCCAAAATACTTTACTAATGTATACCCACTCCAACAGTAGGTGAAGTTTCCTATTGTATATAATAATTTTTTAATGTGTTTTAAGTCCGACTCTTCTTGAATTTATTTGAATTTAGTAATGTACATCATTCATGTTGAGATTTGTTTAATTTTGATCTAAATATATGTGGAAGGAAATCAAGAAAAAAGATGAAGATATTCAAAGGATTTATACTTTGAGGAAAAAACGCAAGAAAGAGAAAGAAAGAGATTCCAGGAAGGATATTGAATATGACAGGAGTACCTTAAGAAAGCACATTTATAGAGATCAGGTAAAATTTTGTAAGCTAAGCTAAAAAAAGTTTTAATTTTCTCTGGTTCTTCCTTAATATCACCTTCACATATAATCTGATTTTTGTGATTGCTTGCCGTGTCAAATGTAACCTGTACATCTTACAGGAAGAATTTTCTCATTTTTTTCTGGTATAATGTTCATAATTTTATAATTAGCTTTGGTTCACAATGAAAGTATTTTTACATGTGTACAGAAATAATTTGAATTAATGATCAAGATGTTCAAATATGTTTTATTTTTCCTGACAAAAAGGAAAAGAAAGGTTCTGGGAAAAGAGGGTAAAATTTTTTAAATGGAAAATACATGGTATATAGTTAGAGTAATACATTCTAATCTAAATTTTAGTTTATCTTGTTCATCTCTGGTATAGTATAGACCATTATTAATAGTTTGTCTTTTTTTAAATGTTTATTTTATTCATTTATTTACTTTTGGCTGTGCTGGATCTTTGTTTCTGCGTGGGCTCTTCTCTAGTTGCAGCAAGCAAGGGCTGTTCTCTAGTTGCGATGTGTGGGTTTCTCATTACAGTGGCTTCTCCTGTTGCAGAGCATTGGCTCTGGGGTGTGCAGGCGTCAGTTGGTTGTGGCACATGGACTCAGGAGTTGCGGCTCCCGGGCTCTGTACAGGCTCAATATTTGTGGTGCAGGAGCTTCCTTGCTCTGTGACTTGTGGAATCTTCCAGATTAGAGATAGAATCATTATCTCCTGCAGGTGGTTTCTTTACCACTGAGCTACCAGGGAAGCCCTGATATCTTTTCTTTTAAATGAGATCCTTCTTGAGCTAATTTTTCTAGAGTATAACTTTGTTTTACCATATAAACCATAGCATGTTTACATGTATTCAGAAGGATCTTCAGAAAAATAATAAAGGTAAATCAACAGTAATGTTCTGTGGTTTGAATGCTCGGTCATGTCTGATTTTTGCGACCCTGTGAACTGTAGCCTGCCTGGCTCCTCTGTCCATGGTATTCTCCAGGCAAGAATACTGGAGTGGGTTGCCATTTCCTACTCCAGGGATCAAACCCGCATCTCCTGCTTTGGCAGGCGGATTCTTCACCACTGTGCCACCTGGGAAGCCCCATTTTTGTGGGAACATGACAACAAAAATAAGAGAGGTTTCAGAAAAGATTTGGAATAGGTTAAAAGGAAAATGCGTAAGGAAGGGAACATGTAAATATCAGGTAAAACTTTGCAATTAAAACATAATGTTTTTAATTTTTTAAAATTTCATTTTGTAGTCTTTTTCTAATATGATTGTAAGGATTTTTGCTGTGATTAACACTGCATGAATGTGTTCTGTTACTATGTTGTCCATTGTGATACTTGGCATTTGTGTTAACACTCTTTGGTACATTGTCTAAAGTAGTTCTTATATGTATACAGAAAGAAAGGAATTCCATTTTTGCTGGTCATGCCAAAGAATCAGAAACCAAGGATATCAGAACAGATGTGGATATTGTTGACCTAAAGAATGCCTTAAGGAAACACATATATAGAGCTCAGGTAGAATTTGGTTTTGTGTAGTTTTCTTGTCATTCTGCAGTGTTACCAATATGTAATAATAATAATAACAATAATGAGTCATTTTATTATATTTAATATGTCTTAACATAATTTTCTTAGTTCATTAATTTTTGTAAATAGTAATTATTGTATTTGGACAATGGATAAGAAAATGTAAATTGATGAATTCTGTTTATAACACAGTGACATCATAGATAAATTATGAGTTTTCTAAACCTAAGTTGTTGGTGTTTCTTGGTTTCTTAGCCTCAGTTTGAGGAAAACTTTGAGGTGCCCCGGGTTTGGGGAAGGGCTTTTTTAGGGTTCTTGCCCTGTCCCAAGTAATGAGGTATCCCTAATAATGTGGGATCACTATCTCTTCTCCCCATCTTCAGAGTAAAGGACTTTTTTCCCCTGCCTTTATTGAGCAGTTTATTAGTTTTCATCTGTGTCATGAGGGTACATAATGGCATTTGCTTCCTTGACCACAGCGGCCACTTCTCTTTCACATTTCAGCCTTCACCACCTGGGAGACTGACTTAGTCTCCCATCCTGTCCCTTTTCCTTTCCCTGAGTACAAGTGAGGTCCATGGAGATCATGCCCTTGAGGGCAAACGCCCCTCATTTTATTGATTCCCAAGGGTTTTGTTCTCTCACTCTGTCCCACACTTGGCCATTAGCAGGTGGCAACAAATTTAAGCTGAAATTTTCTTACCTACTATATCGGAGTCCTCCTCTTCCTACTCACTGTCTCAGATAAATCGGTACTCATGTTCTTGGAGGCTCCTGTCTTTCTTCATATTTTTGTTTAGTTGGTTGCACTAAACCAACTGCTGTCAGAAGACCACTGCTCTCAGAAGGGTTCAGGTAAAATTAGGATTTCATAGATTTTCCAGCTTTTTATTGTTTGTAATGTGGGAACACCTCTCCTTCCAGCTTTCTATACCCTAAGTGGAAGCCAGATATCTTCATTTGTATTTCTTGTGTTAGTAGCAAGATGGAACATATTTTATGCCTTCACTTGCCACTTGTGTATTTTTTCCTCTGCCAGTTGCTTGTTGGTATTCTTTTCTGTATTTTTCCAGTAGGTGGTTTTATACCGTTGCTTCTAGAACTCTTGATGTTATCAGGGTGTTATCTCTTTTCATGTTTGTTGCAAGTATTTTTCCAGTATAATTTTTTAAACAAATACAAACTTAGTGATATTTGACAACAGAGAGAGATTTTACCTGTGATTATGTATAAAACATGACTACATTTTTTTCCTATGTATTTTTTGTACAAAATGCTCTCCATTTATATTTCTAATAATTCAGATACTAAGGACAGTGGACCTCTTCAGGTCTTGAAAGTGAATATGACCTTATTTTTTTAATCTCTTTTGTTTTAGAAAGGGGGGAAAAAAGAAACTGTTCATACTCAAGAGAGTGCCATGTCCCTAAAATGGTAGAGGTCACTAGTAAACATGAGAATCAGATCAGTTACATCTACTGTCTTCCTGAATCTGTTTTGTACGTTTGGCCAAGGTTTTAAGTTTGTAAGTTGAAGTGTATTTTTCGACCTAAAAATGTTTAACAATTTCTGTTTTGTAGGCTGTAAGATACCGCGGCATTAGAATAGATAAACAACCAGCATACAATGTTGAGGTAAGAGATTTGGAGTAAGATGGTAATGGGGGCAAAAAGAAGCTCTCCTAGGTCACTTCAGTCGTGTCCGACTCTGTGCGACCCCATAGACAGCAGCCCACCAGGCTCCCCCATTCCTAGGATTCTCCAGGCAAGAGCACTGGAGTGGGTTGCCATTTCCTTCTCCAGTGCGTGAAAGTGAAGTTGCTCAGTTTTGTCCGACTCTTAGCGACCCCCTTGACTGCAGCCTACCAGGCTCCTCCGTCCATGGGCGTTTCCAGGCAAGAGTACTGGAGTGCGGTGCCATTGCCTTCTCCGAAAGAAGCTTTAGGTTTTATTATTCTTGGGTTTTTTTGTTTGTTTGTTTGTTTGGGCTGTGCTGGGTCTTCATCGCTGCACAGGCTTTTCTCCAGTGTTGGTGAGCCAGGGCTCCTCTTGCTGCAGTGCTCGGCTTGCTCCTTGCCGCGCCTTCTCTTGTTATGGAGCTCGGGCTATAGGGCCTGGACTCGGTGGTTACGGCACATGGGCCACATGTCACCCGCAGCATGTGGGATCTTCCTAGATTAAGGAAGATCCTTACTGTGTCTCCTGTATTGGCAGGTGGATTCTTTACCTCTGAGCCATCAGGGAATCCCCTATTTTTAGGTTTGTTTTTTTTTTTTTTGGTGTAAAGAAATGTGCTTTCAGCAAGACAAAGATTCCTATCAGATTTGAAATGTAGTTTCTCTCGTCAGATATGAAAAAAAAATAGTATTCTATCAAAGCTCAAAAAAAATTCTATGCCGTAATAAAAATTGATAATTAAAAACTTGTGCGCATCACAGGTGAGTTGTGTATCTCTATTCATACATTTCGTAGCTTTCATAATTACTACTTAGATTAAATTTTCAGTATAATATTTATGAGTATATTATTTTCTTTGTATCCTTCATTCCTTCAAAATTGACTTCTTTATTTAATCTTTCACAGTATTCTTGATTCTCAACTAGTTCAAAGTAGTAACTTTTATTGTTAAAAATATTTTGATCAAGGAGGATGTATTTTGTGGAACTCTTAAGAGTTGTGTTAATGTGCCTCTTTAGAGTGATTTTACATTGCAGCACTTGTTGCTTTTGGCAAATATTGATTGTACTTGATGATGTCTTAATGTATTCAGTATATGTTAATAGACACAGTTTGCTTACAATTTTAAAAGAATACCAAAAAGTAATTTTGCACCTAAATTAGAGCTGTATATATATGCACTAACGTGTGTAAATAGACAGCCAGTGGGAATTTGCTGTATGACTCTGGGAACTCAAACTGAAGCTCTGTAATAACTTAGAGGGGTGGAAATGGGAGGAAGGTAGGAGGGAAATTCAAGAGAGAAGGGACATATGTAAACATATGGTTAATTCGTGTTGATGTGTGACAGAAATCAAACCAGTATTGCAAAGCAATCATCAATCAATTAAAAATAAATATTTTTTTAAATTAAAAAAAAAAGAACTATGTTTAGTTGTACTTCTAACTGAAGTCTTATTATCAGCCAGACTTTGCAAATGCCTTTTGAAGTTTTCTTTAGAGGTAATATTTCCCTATACTATTCAGCGTGACATAGACTAATAAATAGAATGATTAACAATGTATATGTTTTGCAGTACAATTTTTTTGTTGTAAAACACATTCATATAAATCATTCTTTTTGAACCACGTAACAACCTAGTGAGGTAGTGAGACCAGAGATTGTTCATTGTACAGATGAGGACATTCAGGCTCCTTACTAATTCAAAATTTCATATCAGGGTTTTCTTCTTCCTTTTGAGTCATAGAATCTTTCCTTATGTAGGTTAAAAATGCTGAATTTCCACGGGGAATATTAAATTTAATTGAAAGCCTCATAGAAGGACAGTTTTTTAAAGAAGCAATTGAGGAACTTTCCTCTTTGCAAGCACATTATATCCCTCCTGTTTACCTTCTCCATGCTCTTCTAGAGAACATTCTACAGGTAAGAGCAGTCTTATGTATTTATGTATTTATGGTCTTTCAAAGAATGTTAAAATGCAAGTTTTCTCCTTTTTGTGCATATTTATAGTTATTCTTGTGTGTTTATATTATGTATATATCATTTTCTCTTCCTTATTTGTTTCCCTCATTTTAATGAAAAATGAGACACCCATTTATTACTATTTCTTTTGTTTTTAAACTCTATACTTCTGAGTGTTTTAATATTTTTCTCAATTTTTTTCTGTGGCAGTAAAGTAATGTAAAAATCAAATTTCAGAGATCTAGAAGGTCATTTAGTAAATTACTCAGTACATTGGTAATCATTTTTATTCATAGTATATGTAGATGCTGAATTTACTCTTTAAACTGTGAAAACCAATGAAAACACCTTTTCAAAGGTAGATTTCTAGTTATATTCTTTGTCAAGATACCAATTTGAAGAAAAAACAGGTTTAAGCTGTGTCAGACTAACGTTGGTGATAAGTCAGAATGTTGCATGTAAAGTTTCTTTATTTCAAGTCACATTTGGGGACTCAATCTCAGTATAATCGTGAGAAGTAAAATGCACTCATATAAATCCATTTCATATAAGTTTCAAGAAAGTTAACTAACATTCATATAAATTAGTCCCAGGAGCTGAGATTATCCAATATGTAGATGCATGTTTAGAGTACGCCGCTCTCTCAGTTGCAGTTCTCAGTTAGCTAAACATCATACTCCCACCTGTTCTCCTTTGTCCAAACACATATTTTTGCCAAGAAAGTTAGGTCTGGGTTATTAAAGTTTTAAACTAAGTTAGCTGGTAAAACTGTACTTTTAGCCATCTTGTTTTCTTTTTCTTTGTTTTTAAATAATAGGATAACATAGATACGTTTTCTGGTCGATACTTTCATATATTGTCAGCTCTTCTTCACCTTCACCCTCCTTGGAAGTCCCCAGCCATGTCAACATATTACTTAGAGTTGTTTCAGTGTCCAACTTGTATGAAAGGGACATGGTCTCTAATAGAAGTGCTTATCAGGTAAGGAATTTCACATGACTAATTTCATATAGTCAGGTTCTCCTATATATTTTTTAGATACTGATAAAATATGTTTCTTTTTAGAAAAAGTTATTTTTATGTGTGTGATGTTCGTGTGTTGTGTTTAACACAACGGTTAAATTGGTCATGTTTGTCAATCATTTTATTTTTAAAAAATGCTTAATATATGAAATGGACTTACAGAAATGCTAAATCATGCTTTTAACAAAGTAAATTTGAACTTTGTAAAAAGTAAGAAAATTAATTTATTGGATATGAACATTATCAAATTTTGGTCATTATCAGTATAAACGTTTGTAACTGTGTACAGTATCTGTTTTAGTGTTTCTCTTATATTTTTTCAGCTAGGAATTTGAATTTTGAAACTGAACTTACTGTTTCCTAAATATGTCATCTTTTCCATGCCTCTGCACATGCTGTCATCTGCCTAAATCCTTCCTTTGTCTTACATATGTTAATCTTTTCAGAAATCGCTCCTATTTCTGCTGCTTTCTCTCAGAACTAATCGATTTTTCCATTTTTTTCTGATAGCTCTCTGTATCTGATAGTCCTCCTTTGTCTGGGAAGTACTTTGTTTTTATCCAAATGTTTGATTTTAGCAGGAGTCCATAGTAGTAAGAGAAAGGTTACTTGACTAGCCAGGCAAAGGCTAGATGCTTGGTTATTACTTTGAGATCATAAGGATTTACCTACCATCTTGGTTGTATTTAACGCAAGCTAATTGGCTAGCTAGCATGCATTTATTTATTCTTTAAAAAAAAAAGTTACTGAGTAGTTACTGGAAGCCAGGCAGTGTGCTATGTTTCAAGGGGTAAAAAGATAAAATCATAATTCCTGCACCTTTTTTCTTAGCTTCTGCACTTTTGAATATATGAGCACAATTGTAACACAGTACTATCTCAGCACAGGTGTAGGAAGTGAGGATATGTGGTTTACTTATTTGCCATTCTTCCTAATTTTCAAATCTGTTTCTTCCTTCGTTGTCATCACATTTATTTAAAAGCCTTCATTGTTTTTATGTAAACTGTTGCACTACCAACCTTGTTGATCTTGGTTCTACTTTTTTCCTTTTGTCTTCCAAAGTACCCCAGTATGGTCTTCCCATAGTGGTCTTATCATTTCCCAGATAAAAGTCCTTCATTAAGACATACATCACCTATAGAAAACATTTAAAATTCCTTCACAAAACATGTAAGACCCTCCATAATTTAGCCCTCTGTGTGTCTTCATTCTTACCTTCATCTTTTTCCCAAGTGTACCCAATGACTGAACTCTTTCTCATTTCTTCTTAAAATTTTTATGTGTGTACGTGTTTTGGGCCATGCTGGGCCTTTGCTGCTGCGTGGGCCTTTCTCGAGTTGCAGCAAACAGGGACTCCTCTGGTTGTGGGGCGTGGACTGCGGGGTGTGCGGGCCCCTGTGGTGTGGCCCTGGGACTCTGGCAGCCCTGGGACTCTGGCAGCCACTGGCTCTCTGGTTGCAGCTCGCATGCTTAGTTGCTCCATGGCATGCGGGATCGCCCCAAAATGAGGGACTGAACCCGCGTCTCCTGCGCTGGCAGGCGGATTCTTCATCACCACACCGCCAGGGAAGCCCCTCTTCTTCATTTCTTAACACTTTGCTCTTAGATGTTCTCTACCTTCTATAAACCTCCATTCCTGCCACCCTGTAAATACCTGACCAGTCCTAATTATCCTGTAGAGTACAGGTCAAATGCCACTTCCTATCTCTTGCCCTTTGCCTTAAGTTTCTTATTTAAATCAGCCTCTGGCGTTTTTTTGTTTGTTTTTTTTTTATTCGATATTGTTGTAACATTAGTTTGTAACATTATGTAAGTTGCTTCAGTTCAGTTCAGTTCAGTCGCTCAGTCGTGTCCGACTCTTTGTGACCCCATGAATCACAGCACGCCAGGCCTCCCTGTCCATCACCAACTCCTGGAGTTCACTCAGACCCACGTCCATCAAGTCAGTGGTGCCATCCAACCATCTCATCCTCTGTTGTCCCCTTCTCTTCCTGCCCCCAACCCCTCCTGGCATCAGAGTCTGTTCCAATGAGTCAACCCTTCGCATGAGGTGGCCAAAGTACTGGAGTTTAAGCTTTAGCATCATTCCTTCCAAAGAAATCCCAGGGCTGAATCTCCTTTAGAATGGACTGGTTGGATCTCCTTGCAGTCCAAGGGACTCTCAAGAGTCTTCTCCAGCACCACAGTTCAAAAGCATCAATCCTTTGGTGCTCAGCCTNCCGACTCTTTGTGACCCCATGAATCACAGCACGCCAGGCCTCCCTGTCCATCACCAACTCCTGGAGTTCACTCAGACCCACGTCCATCAAGTCAGTGGTGCCATCCAACCATCTCATCCTCTGTTGTCCCCTTCTCTTCCTGCCCCCAACCCCTCCTGGCATCAGAGTCTGTTCCAATGAGTCAACCCTTCGCATGAGGTGGCCAAAGTACTGGAGTTTAAGCTTTAGCATCATTCCTTCCAAAGAAATCCCAGGGCTGAATCTCCTTTAGAATGGACTGGTTGGATCTCCTTGCAGTCCAAGGGACTCTCAAGAGTCTTCTCCAGCACCACAGTTCAAAAGCATCAATCCTTTGGTGCTCAGCCTCCTTCACCGTCCAACTCTCACATCCATACATGACCACAGGAAAAACCATAGCCTTGACTAGACGGACCTTATCTCTGCTTTTGAATATGCTATCTCGTTGGTCATAACTTTTCTTCGAAGGAGTAAGCATCTTTTAATTTCATGGCTGCAGTGATTTTGGAGCCCCCCAAAATAAAGTTTGACACAGTTTCCACTGTTTCCTCATCTATTTCCCATGAAGTGATGGGACCAGATGCCATGATCTTCATTTTCTGAATGTTGAGCTTTAAGCCAACTTTTCACTCTCCACTTTCATCAAGAGGCTTTTTAGTTCCTCTTCACTTTCTGCCATAAGGGTGGTATCATCTGCATATCTCAGGTTACTGACATTTCTCCTGGCAGTCTTGATTCCAGCTTGTGTAAGTTGCATGTGAACATTATATTTCTGCTTTTGTGTACCTGCAATATGCTCACCACAAAAACTGAGTGTTCTTCTGTTGCCATACAGTTGATCTCCTTCTCTTGACTCACCCCCAACCCTTTCCCTTCTGGTAACTGCTACTCTGTTTCTGTGTGCCTGTTTAGGTTTGGTCTAATTTGCTCATTTATTTTGATCATCTGTTTTTTATATTCCACAATCATAGGGTATATGTCTTTCTCTGACTTGTTTCACTTAATAGCTCAAAGTCTATCCATGTTGTCACAAAGGGCAAGATTTTTTTTTCCTGAGTAGTATTCTATTATGTGTGTGTGTGCATGTGTGTTAATGTGTGTTATATCATTATTCGTTTGTTGATGGGCTCTTAAGGTTATTTCCATACTTTGGCTAGTGTAAAATACTGTCGCAATAAACAAAGGGTGTGTATATCTTTTCGAATTAGTGTTTTCATATTTTTTATATAAATGCTCAGAAGTCAGATGAAAGAAAGTGAAGTCGCTCAGTCGTGTCCGACTCTTTGTTACCCCATGGACTGTATCCTACCAGGCTCCTCCCTCCATGGGATTCTCTAGGCAAAAGTACTAGCGTGAGTTGCCATTTCCTTCTCCAGGCGATCTTCCTGACCCAGGGATTGAACCTGGGTCTCCTGAATTCCAGGCAGATGCTTTAACCTCTGAGCCACCAGAGAAGCCCCAGAAGTGGGATAGCTGGATCTTAATGGTAGTTCTATTCTTTTTTTCTTAATATATATATTATATTCAAGTATAGGTGACTTGCAGTGTCTCAGGTGCACAGCAAGGTGATTCACTTACACATACTGGTAGTGTTGTTCCATCACTCAGTTGTGTCCGACTCTTTGCAACCCCATGGACTACAGCACACCAGGCTGCCCTGTCCATCACCATCTCCTGGAATTTGCTCAAACTCATGTCCATTGAGTTGATGATGCCTTCCAACCATCTCATCCTCTGTCGTCCCCTTCTCCTCCCTCCTTCAATCTTTCCCAGCATCAGGGTCTTTTACAGTGAGTTGGCTCTTCACATCAGGTAGCCAAAGTATTGGAGCTTTAGCTTCAACATCAGTCCCTCCAATGAATATTCAGGATTGATTTCCCTTAGGATTGACTGGTTGGATTTCCTTGCTGTCCAAGGGACTCTCAAGAATCTTTCCCAACACCACAGTTCAAAACCATCAATTCTTTGGCACTTAGCCTTCTTTATGGTCTAGCTCTAACATCCATACATGGCTATTGGAAAAACATAGCTTTGACTAGGTAGACCTTTGTTGCAAACTGGTATTTTGGCTGTTTAATACTGTCTAGCTTTTCATAGCTTTTCTTCCAAGGAGCAGATGTCCTTTAATTGCGTGATTGTGGTTACCGTCCACAGTGATTTTGAGCCCAAGAAAATAAAATCTGTCACTGTACTTTTTCTGTCACTTTTCCCATCTATTTACCATGAAGTGATGGGACCGGATACTATGATCTTAGTTTTTGAATGTTGAGTTTTAAGCCAGCTTTGTCACTCTCTTCTTTCACCTTCATCAAGAGGCTCTTTAATTCCTCTTCACTTTCTGCCATAAGGGTGTTGTTATCTGCATATCTGAGGTATTGGTATTTCTCCTAGCAATCTTGATTCCAGCTTGTGCTTCATCCAGCCCGGCATTTCACATGATGTACTCTTCATATAAGTTAAATAAACAGGGTGAAAATATAGAGCCTTGATGTACTCCTTTTCCAGTTTGGAACCAGTCTGTTGTTCCATGTCCATTTCTAACTGTTGCTTCTTGACCTGCATACAGATTTCTCAGGAGGCAAGGAAGGTTGTCTGGTATTCCGGTCTCTCTTTAAGAATTTTCCACAGTTTGGTGTGATCCACAGAGTCAAAGGCTTTAGCATAGTCAATGAAGCAGAAATAGATGTTTTTCAGGAATTCCCTTGCTTTTTCTGTGATGCAGCAGATGTTAGCAATTTGATCTCTGGTTCCTCTCCCTTTTTTAAGTCCATGTTGTATATTTGGAAGTTCTCAGTTTATGTACTACTGAAGCCTAGCTTNAAGGCTTTAGCATAGTCAATGAAGCAGAAATAGATGTTTTTCAGGAATTCCCTTGCTTTTTCTGTGATGCAGCAGATGTTAGCAATTTGATCTCTGGTTCCTCTCCCTTTTTTAAGTCCATGTTGTATATTTGGAAGTTCTCAGTTTATGTACTACTGAAGCCTAGCTTGAAGGATTTTTGAGCATTAACTTGCTAACATGTGAAATGAGTGCAGTTGTTTGGTAGTTCAAACATTCTTCGGCATTCCCCATCTAAAAGAAGTTATCCATATACACATACATTATTTTTGAGATTATTTTCCATTATAGTTTATTATTAAGATGTTGACTGTAGTTCCCTGGGCTATATAGTAAACCGTTGTTGCTTATTGCATATCTGTTTTTTATTAGAAATATAGTATTCATACTAAGTCAAACAAGTGAAATCAAAATTTCAAATTTTTTAGCCAGGAAAAAATTCAGAAGTTTTCTAAAATATATATATTATATTATACATACTTTATATATATATATATATATATGTATACAGAGACTTTTCTACTACATTTGATAAAGTCTTGAGAAAGAATGTCAAAAAAGAAGAGACAGACAAATTGGAAAACATAAACTAAATGAAATGGGAGCGCTGGATATGAAATAGAAGTGAAACAAAATAGATAGAAGTAAATGATCCTCATATCATATAATCCAGTTGTTTCCAAACATGGCTGCTCATTAGAAACATATCTGAAGCTCTGGAGGGAAAAAGCAGTACCTGGGGATTTGTACTTTTCAAAAAATTCCAAGATTATTCTGATATGGATCTGGATTTTTAAAAGTGATTACAGGTTTTTCTATTAAATGATAGTTTTGGTGATATAGAATTCTATTATTTTCTGTTGCCCAGTCATAAATACAGTAGTATTAAGTCAGTGTAATAGTTACGTAATCACAATAGTAAACGATGTTTATCAGTTTTCACAATCAATAGCCAGGCAAAAAATAAAAGATAGTTACAGCTGCATGCCATAATAGAAACATGAATTAGATACTGATTTACATTCCCTCCAACAGTGTATGTAAGCAACCTCTGAATTTCAGAAGAGAAGATGCTCAGTGTTAAAACATCTCTCTCCTCAGTGCTTATATCTGGAACATAATAAATGCTTAATAAGATTTGAATGAATTAATTGATGCTACCGGAAATGGATTTCAGACAGCTTAAAAGTAGACTTTTTAATAAACAGATACCAGATCTAATTACGAAATAATTGTGTCTGTTGGGAGTCTAGCGGAAGGTGCCTAGGAAAGTGGTAGGAATGTTAATGAGCTGGACGATATTAGTCTCCTTCTGAGTATGTATTTGAAATATTTCATAATATATGTTTATATAAAAAGAAAACTAATATTGTATCCATCTCTGGCAGTTGTCAGGTAGAGTTAAATAACTATGGTCAAGGAGGAACTTTTAGACTAGACTGGAGTATCAAATGGATTATTAAATTTAATAGCTGTTAAGAGCCCACCTACTCTGTTATTGTGGTACTCTAAAGGTGATGGAAAGGATGGAGACAGAGGTACAGAGTTGCAAGTACATTGTTGATATAATAATGAAGTTGGAAAAAAATTGTAATAAATATTGTTGCCTAGACTCTTAGTCCTAGAGTTCTGATTGATATTGGTTCTCTTTTTAAAAATATTGTAGAACTGTGCTTCCAACTCTGAAGCCACTAGCCACATGTGACTATATTTAAATTTAATTAAGGTTAAATAAAATTTCAACACCTCAGTTTGACAACAAGCCACATTTCAAATGTTCAGTGGAGCATATCCATCATCCCAGAAAGTTCTTTTGGGTAGAACTGCTGCAGAATATGGAAAGAAAATAAATACTGAATTTTAAAAACTAAAAGAATAGCTCTAAATAACCTTCATTTTACTAAATAATGAATAAGAAAATAATCCTGAGTAAGAGGAGGATTATGGAGAATATTATAAATTGAGTGTAGCTAATTGAGAATGTAGCTGATCGTCTGAATCAATGAATTAATGAAATTCAAGGCTCTTTTGTTCTTTTTCAGTGAAATAAAGAATACAAAGGGAGACTACTAGCTGGTTGTTAAACATTACAATCATTGAAGAATAGGGAAATTAGATATCTATTGTTGAAAAATTAACTGTATGGGATATTTGACAGGGTTTAATATTTAAAGGAAGAAAATATATTACTAATAAAATTTTGCTTAATTTGCTTTGCATTTTGTGGGAGCAAACTTTATTAAAATTTCAGTGATTTTCTGAAAAGCGAAATAATTTGCTCACAAATTACTCACTGAGTTGTTACATGTTATAGATTGTTGGGTTCATATTTTCCAGGTCTTGCCTTTTCAATGAAAATTTTTGTCATCAAATTTCAGAAAATATTATTGGCTCTAAGGTACTCCACCTAACACTGCTTAAATTTTTCTTTAATTTGATTGAAAGTGAAGTCCAACATCTGAGTCAAAAGTAAGTTTTAATATCAAAATCTTTTCTATATGTTTTGTGTACCATGTTTCTGATTACATATATGTTTCTTTAAAAAACACCTTGTTTTCTAGTTTAAAGTAGATTTATATTTAAAATATATGTCTAGATTCAGTCCTTCAGTAGCGGTAAAGGTTTATATGTTATGTTTCCTTAGTTCACATTTTTATTTTTCACTGACTTACACATTTGGATAGATAAGATTGTTTTTATATTTCAGAATTTGTATACTTTTGAATTCTTTAGTAATTGAAAGCCTAAGTAAAAAGCTATACCAGGTTTTAACACTAGCTATAATATCTGTAGGCTTTGCACATGCTCTAAAACCTGCAGTTACATTAATGTATACTCATTGGAGATTATGTTGAAATGGGGCCATTTAAAAAATTTTCTCCTGAATTTTAACTCGATATTATGATCCTTATATATTGTGATTTTTCTGTGTTTAGAAATTGCTAGAATTTTTTGTTTTATGGCAAGATATTATGCCTAATAACTGTGATAATCAATTTAGCAGCTCTAAAACCTAGTAACTGTAATAGTTAAATTGGCATAAAGATAATGCTTTTCATTTGTCTTTTTATTAGGTTGTGTGACTGGTCAGATTCTCAGAGTCTGAAAATAACAGGAAAGGCAGTTCTTCTTGAAATCTTTTGGTCAGGAAATGAGACCTCTGGGCTTTTGACCAAACCTGTAAATATGCTTTTGGAGTGGACTATATATTCTCACAAGGAAAAATGCAAGTCTAATGATGTAAGTAAGATTAATTTACAAATGAACATTGGCCTTTGGAAAAAAGTACTTCTTTGACATATGCATCTTTTATCTTCCCTTTATATTTTGAAAATAATATGTACCCAAATATATCATTGTTTTCTATTTTGTGTGTCTAATTTTAAAGGAAAAGATTCTTGGTGACTGGTTTCATCATTGCTAATTTAGTGGTAGTGCCATATTAACATTTGGAGAATTACTTGGCTATTACTGCTAAGAAATCCACAGTTAATTATCGTTCTAGATTTTATATTTTTGGATGTTTCAATTTTTAAGGAACTTCTAATGTTAAAAACTAAACAAATCCATACAGCTTTCTGATGAGCTACTAATAAGAGGTTCTAATTGTTTTTAAAACTACCTTTCTGGATCTTAAGAGTTTTTTCCTGAACCATTTCTTCATAAATAGGTTTTGCTTATCATTTGAAATTTAGCATAAAGTGATGTTACTACATTTATCTGAAGGGTAACTGGGAAAATTGAATGCAGAAAATGTGTAAAGGGCTTAGCAACACTCTGCTCCATGTTTTAGGTGCATAATATTAGTCATTTTTCTGTTCAAAATTATCTTTTGTGGACTTCATTTTAAACTTTTCTGTATTATATCATTAGTTCATTTTTTTTAATCCCTTTCTTTTACTTTTTCTTCTGTCTTCTTGAATGTTTAAATCTTATTTTATTTAGTCCTTATTTCTAGTATGTATACTTAATATAAATGTCCTTTTGAGTAAAACTTGAGATTCCTCCTTCAAGTTTTGATCCTTTACTGTAGGGTGCTCTTACTGATTATTTCAAAGTGTTTTTTTATTGTCAATTATGAATTCCTCTTTGATCAAAGAAATATTTTAAGAGTGTTTTAAAACTTCTAAATGGATGGCTTTTTGTTGTTAGTGCATTTTGTCTGTGCTTTCGTTATTAATATCTGATAGTAACTTATAGCTTAAAAGTGAGCTCTATATGATTTCTGCTTTCTGAAATTAACTCAACTTTTATTTTGACCTTATATAGGATTCTGTACAGTTCAGTTCACTCACTCAGTTGTGTTTGACTCTTTGCGACCCCATGAGTCGCAGCACACCAGGCCTCCCTGTCCATCACCAATACCTGGAGTTCACTCAAACTCATGTGGATTGAGTCAGTGATGCCATCCAGCCACCTCATCCTCGGTCGTCCCCTTCTCCTCCTGCCCCTAATCCCTNAGTACGTCAAAGCTGTGTATTGTCACCCTACTTATTTAACTTCTATGCAGAGTACATCATGAGAAACGCTGGGTTGGAAGAAGCACAAGCTGGAATCAAAATTGCCAGGAGAAATATCAATAACCTCAGATATGCAGATGACACCACCCTTATAGCAGAAAGAGAAGAGGACCTAAAACACCTATTGATGAAAGTGAAAGAGTTGGCTTAAAGCTCAACATTCAGAAAACGAAGATCATGGCATCTAGTCCCATCACCTTGTGGGAAATAGATGGGGAAACAATGGAAACAGTGTCAGACTTTGTTTTCTGGGGCTCCAAAATCACTGCAGATGGTGACTGCAACCATGAAATCAAAAGATGCTTACTCCTTGGAAGGAAAGTTATGACTAACCTAGATGGCATATTNCAGAAAACGAAGATCATGGCATCTAGTCCCATCACCTTGTGGGAAATAGATGGGGAAACAATGGAAACAGTGTCAGACTTTGTTTTCTGGGGCTCCAAAATCACTGCAGATGGTGACTGCAACCATGAAATCAAAAGATGCTTACTCCTTGGAAGGAAAGTTATGACTAACCTAGATGGCATATTGAGAAGCAGAGACATTACTTTGCCAACAAAGGTCCGTCTAGTCAAGACTATGGTTTTTCCTGTGGTCATGTATGGATGTGAGAGTTAGACTGTGAAGAAAGCTGAGTGCTGAAGAATTGATGCTTTTGAACTGTGTTGTTGGAGAAGACTCTTGAGAGTCCCTTGGACTGCAAGGAAATCCAACCAGCTCATTCTAAAGGAGATCATCCCTGGGTGTTCTTTGGAAGGAATGATGCTAAAGCTGAAACTCCAGTACTTTGGCCACCTCATGGGAAGAGCTGACTCATTGGAAAAGACTCTGAAGCTGAGAGGAATTGAGGGCAAGAGGAGAAGGGGACGACCGAGGATAAGATGGCTGGATGGCATCACTGACTTGATGGGCGTGAGTTTGAATGAGCTCCGGGAGTTGGTGATGGACAGGGAGGCCTGGCGTGTTGCCATTTTGCGGTCTCAAAGAGTCAGCCATGACTGAGCAACTGAACTGAATATATTTGATCAGCCAATTTTTTTTTTTTTTAACAACAAAGTACATTCTTGCTGTAGCTTGTATTCATTATGTTTTTGAAGTCTTTTCCTTTGAAAGGCCATTTAGGGAAATGTAAAGGTTAGTTTTATATATAAACAGTTGAGGTGACTAAATTTCTCTTTTTTGTAGTCATATGTTCTTGTATTCAGAAATTCACAGAAGCCTAATACTTCATCGTTTTAATAAAATTATTGCCTGACTAAAGCACTGGATACAGTTGGATGAAGTTATTTTAAAAGTTTATTTCAAGCTATCCATATATGAGAGCTGTAAATGTTATTAACTATTTTGTCGTATAGATGTAGATTTAGATGTAGATATAGATCAGGGGAGGAAGGAGGGAAAAAAGGACATGGAAAGAATGAAAAGAGGGAGTTAATTTGCTAGAGTTCTTGAGAATAACCTTTTAGCATTAGCATGCCCCATTTTTTAAAATAGCTATATTTTGCCTCAGCAAGTATTCAAAATAATAGAAATGATACCTTTCAGTATGTTTTAGTAATATTTTTCCATCTTAATGTTAGGTCTTCAGACATGAACTAGCTTACTTATTGACTGGAATTCTTGGAGCAGCAATAGATTATTGGATTGTCCTTGGTCTTAATATGGGTAGAAACGTGATGCGACACATGTCTGATGACTTAGGAAGTTATGTTTCCCTTTCATGTGATGGTAAGTATGTCTGTGTTGCGTGAGCCTTACTCCTCAAACACATCATGATTTTATAAAATTTGATATTATAGAATGGAAAATCGTACCTGGAAATAAAGTATTATATATTTGTAGATAATAATCAATTATTTTTTTCTTAATTCTACAACTAAAAATTTAAACTACCTCATAAAAGTAAATATTTAAACAGATTTAAAATCAATTTATTTTAGATTTACCTTTTTTTTGTTTGGTGTTTTAGAATCTCATGTGGTAAAAACTATTTTTGATACATTTAATACTTCTAATCATTCAACTAGAAAGCATTCTCTCTCTGTAATGTTATCTGTGCCATATGAACAGTTTCCTCATCTCATCCTGCATGAATACTTAACACTATTAAAATGAAAATCATTAGGTCAGAATACTTACTTTGGGATAGAAAGCCACTTGTATTAACTTGAGCTTATATTACTGGTTAAAACATTTCCCCCATGTACATGCTACTGTATAATTTTTCTTATTATAACAAAAAGCTGCCACTGCTTCTTTTCCATTGAGTCTCATGATCTAACGAATTAGCATGGATGAAACAAATAAAAGTAATATTTATGTATAATTTTCTCACTCTTCCTCCTCCGTGTATTATCTGATTTTTAAAGTTCCCCCTAAAGTAACAGGAATATTATTTAAACAATATGATAACAGAACTCATTTTCACATGCTTACTTTGTGTTTTGTATGTATATGTATTAGTAGGTCAATCATGTCTGATTCTCTATGACACCATGGACTGTATAGCCCACCTTTCTCTGTTCATAGAATTCTCCAGGCAAGAATACTAGAGTGGGTAGCCATTCCCTTTACAGGGGATCTTCCCAACCCAGGGATTGAACCCTGGACTCCTGCATTGCAGATGAATTCTTTACTGTCTGAGCCACCAGAGAAGCCCACGAAGGTTGTTCCTAACTCTTTTGGGTCTCCGGAGTTAAGGGAGGCTTCTGTAAGACTTTTTTACATTCTTTTTTATTCCTTTTTTTTCATAAGGTTGACATACAGCATTACCTTCAGTTCAGTTCAATTCAGTCGCTCAGTCGTGTCTGACTCTTTGCGACCCTATGTATTGCAGCACGCCAGGCCTCCCTGTCCATCACCAACTCCCAGAGTTCACTCAGACTCAAGCCCATCGAGTCAGTGATGCCATCCAGCCATCTCATCCTCTGTCGTCCCCTTCTCCTCCTCCCCCCAATTCCTCCCAGCATCAGAGTCTTTTCTCAATGAGTCAATTCTTCGCATGAGGTGGCCAAAGTACTGGAGCATCAGCGTTAGCATCATTCCTTCCAAAGAAATCCCAAGGCTCATCTCCTTCAGAATGGACTGGTTGGATCTCTTTGCAGTCCAAGGGACTCTCAAGAGTCTTCTCCGACACCACACTTCAAAAGCATCAATTCTTCAGTGCTCAGCCTTCTTCACAGTCCAACTCTCACATCCATACATGACTACTGGAAAAACCATAGCCTTGACTAGACGGACCTTAGTCAGCAAAGTAATGCCTCTGCTTTTGAATATTCTATCTAGGTTGGTCAGCATTGCCTTAGTTTCAGGAATACTACATTGTTTGACATTTGTATATGTTAAGAAACGATCACCACTACTATAAATGTAGTAACCATCTGCCCCCATACAAAGCTATTATAATGTTACCACACTATGTATGTTCTTACTCTTCAAAGGCAGAGTAATGCCCTATGATCCGTTTCCTTCCTCTCTCCCTTTGTCCCTTCTTTCTTAAATTTCTAAAATGAACATATTTTAAACCAAGTGAACTGTTATAGCTTTCAAATATAAAAGGTGATTTTGACATACTTAAAAATATTTTAGACTGCTAAGTAAGTATTCTCTTTCGTTGCACATGTTTCATTGCATCTTAGTTTTATATAAAAGAAAAAGTTCTTGAATATACTGTCAATCACTTTAATACTTCGAACAGAGATTCTAGAATAGGAATCCAGGCTGTAACTAGGTTCAGGATTTATTCAATGATGCCCTCTGCAAAGAGAGGTCTCTCTTTATACTACTGAAGTTAGAAGATTTTTATCTAAAGCACTTTATCTTCTTTTTTTTCTTTCTTTCTCATTGAGCTGAGGGGTGATTACTGTTCCTTTTGTGAAGTAGCTGTCCTTTGTTCCATGACTTTTTAACATTTCTTAGCTCAAATTCAATCTTCCTTCAGAATCCTTTCTTATCATTTCTTTCCCACCATTCCTACTAGATAATGTGTGGGGTTTTTTTTTTTTTTTTTTCCTTCTTTCCATTTTAGAAACAGAATTCTGGCATTATTTGCTAGCACGGGAACTAAACATTCAACTAAAAGGATTCCCTGTTTTCATTCCATAATGAAACTTGTTTGAGTTGGAGGACCCAAGATAGGATTAGCAGTGCCTTTACAGATTATCTGTATATTTATATGCATTGTTTCCAGTGTGTATTGGTTACCTCTATGGAGATACAGCTTACCTTACAGTTTAACCAAATGCATGAAATAATGAGCCTTGTATTAACAGAATTCTGCATGTTATGAATCAACTTTAATGCTTTCCTTACTCATAATCAAATGTCCCTTAACTTTAAAGCAAGCATTGTTACCCACTGTTATTACCAGTTTTCACAAGGCAAATTTAAACTTAACATATCTGAGCTGGTAACCAACTTCAGCTGAAATTAGACTTTAATGTTACCATTGTAATCCTGTGAACAGACTGATTACTTTGCTCTCAGTTATGTTTGATCACTAATATTTAAAACTACAAGAGATTAAACTGTATTCCTGTTTGAAATGTGTGTTTAAGCCTTTCCTTCCCCTTTTCAAAGCACACACAATTGGTTTCTTAGGCTTCCAATTAAGCCATAGATGGGCAGTTTTAAAATATATATATATCTAAAAATGGTTCAAATTAATATCTCCTAAATTTTTGTTACTACATGTTGATTTTAAGCCTTTGTCAGGAGAGAAAAGTAAATGATTTATCCTTAAGAGCAGTAGCTTTTCTACAACTAATATGTGAAACTAAATTGTTTATTATAGATCTTGTAGAATAATACACTTAATCCCTACAAGTGAATCTGGGTATTCTAATAATGTCCTTTTGGTCAGTATTTTGATGGAGAATCATTTCCTTGTTCAGTTGCTAAGTCTTGTCTAACTCTTTGCCACTCCATAGACGCAGCATGCCAGGCTTCCCTGTCCTCTGCTCTCTCCCGGTGTTTGCTCAAATTCATGTCCATTGAGTCAGTGGTGGTATCTAGCCATCTCATCCTCTGCCTCCCCCTTCTCCTTTTGCCTTCAGTCTTTCCCAGCATCAGGGTCTTTTCCAGTGAGTCATCTCTGCCCACCAGGTGGCCAAAGTATTGGAGCTTCAGGATTAGTCCTTCTAGTCAATGTTCTGGAGAAGGCAATGGCACCCCACTCCAGCACTCTTGCCTGGAAAATCCCATGGACGGAGGAGCCTGGTAGGCTGCAGTCCATGGGATCGCTAAGAGTTGGACATGACTGAGCGAGTTCACTTTCACTTTTCACTTTCCTGCATTGGAGAAGGAAATGGCAACCCACTCCAGTGTTCTTGCCTGGAGAATCCCAAGGACGGGGGAGCCTGGTGGGCTGCCGTCTTTGGGGTCGCACAAAGTCGGACACGGCTGAAGTGACTTAGCAGCAGTAGCAGCAGCAGTCAATGTTCAGAGTTGATCTTTAGAATTGACTGGTTTGATCTCCTTGGTGTGCAGGAGACTCAAGAGCCTTTTCTGGCACCACAGTTCAGAAGCATCAGTTCTTCAGTGCTCTGCATCATTTATGGTCCATCTCTCACATTTCTACATGACTACTGGAGAAACCATCGCTCTGACTATATGGGCCTCTTTTGGCAAAGTGATGTCTTTGCTTTTTAATACGCCATCTAGGTTTGTCATAGCTTTCCTTTCAAGGAGCAAACATCTTTTAATTTCATGATACATTCACCATCCACAGTGATTTTGGAACCCAAGAAAATAAAGTCTGTCACTTTTTCCATTGTTGTATCATCTTTTTGCCATGAAGTGATGGGACTGGATGCCATGATCTTAGTTTTCTGAATGTTGAGTTTTAAGCCAACTTTTTACTCTCCTTTTTCACTTTCATCAAGAGGCTCTTTAGTTCTTCTTCACTTTCTGCTTAAGGGTGGTGTCATCTGCCTATCTGAGGTTATTGATATTTCTCCCGGCAGTCTTGATTCCAGCTTTTGATTACACAGCCTGACATCTCTGCCTTCAAGTTAAATAAGCAGAGCAGCAATATGCAGCCTTGTCATACTCCTTCCCAGTCTTGAACCAATCAGTTGTTCCATGTCCAGTTCAAACTGTTGCTTCTTGGCTGCATACAGGCTTCTCAGGAGACAGGTAGATGGTCTCGTATTGCCATCTTTTCAAGAATTTTCCACAGTTTGTTATGATCCACAGAGTCAACGGCCTTCTGCATAGTTAGTGAAGCAGACATTTTTTCTGGAACTCCATTGCTTTCTCCATGATTCAGTGAATGTTGTCAATTTGATCTCTGCTTCCTCTGTCTTTTCTAAATCCAGTTTGTATATCTGGAAGTTCTCAGTTGACATATTTTGAAGCCTAGCTTGAAGGATTTAGAGCATTACCTTGCTAGCTTGTGAAGTGAGTGCGATTGTGCAGTGGTTTGAACATTCTTTGGCATTGCCCTTCTTTGGGATTGGAATGAAAATTGACCTTTTCCAGTCCTGTGGCCACTGCTGAGTTTTCCAAATTTGCTGACACATTGAGTGTGGCACTTTCACAGCATCATCATTTAGAATTTAAAATAGCTCAGCTAGAATTCTGTCACCTCCACTAGCTTTGTTCATAGTAACGCTTCCTAAGACCCACTTGACTTCACACTCCAGGATGTCCAGCTCTGTGTGAGTGACCACACCATCGTGGCTGTCTGGGTCATTAAGACCTTTTTTGTATAGTTCTTCTGTGTATTCTTGGTACCTCTTCTTAATTTTTTTGCTTCTGTTAGGTCCTTTCCATTTCTGCCCTTTACACCTGCCTATTCTTGTNGTGGCACTTTCACAGCATCATCATTTAGAATTTAAAATAGCTCAGCTAGAATTCTGTCACCTCCACTAGCTTTGTTCATAGTAACGCTTCCTAAGACCCACTTGACTTCACACTCCAGGATGTCCAGCTCTGTGTGAGTGACCACACCATCGTGGCTGTCTGGGTCATTAAGACCTTTTTTGTATAGTTCTTCTGTGTATTCTTGGTACCTCTTCTTAATTTTTTTGCTTCTGTTAGGTCCTTTCCATTTCTGCCCTTTACACCTGCCTATTCTTGTATGAAATGTTCCCTTGATATCTCCAGTTTTCTTGAGATCTGTAGTCTTTCCCATTCTGTTGTTTTCCTCTGTTGCCACCCTCTCTCTCCTTGGTGTCATCTTGAACTGTTTTTCCCTTCTGTTGTTTCCTCAGCTATTTTGTAACGCCTCTTCAGACAACCACTTTGTCTTTTTACATTTCTTTTTCTCTGGAATGGTTTTGGTCACTGACTCCTGTACAGTGTTGCAAACCTTCATACTTTAGGCATTCTGTCTACCATATCTAACCCCTTGAATCTACCTGTCACCTCCACTGTACTATCATAAGGGATCTGATTTAGGACATAATTGAAAGGCTAGTGGTCCATGTCCACAGTCAGCCCTAGATCTTGTTTTTTCTACTGTATAGAGTCTCCCCATCTTCAGCTGCAAAGGACCTAATCGGTCTGATTTCACTGTTGACTATCTGCTGATGTCCATGGGTAGAGTTGTCTCTTGGGTTGTTGGAAAAGGGTGTTTACTATGACCCTGTGTTCTCTTGACAAAACTCTTACCCTTTGCCCTGCTTCATTTTGTACTCCAAGGCGAAAGCTGCCTATCACTCTAGTTATCTCTTGATTTCCTACTTTTGCATTCTAGTCACCTGTAATGAAAAGGACATCCTTTTTTGACCTAAGTTCTAGAAAATGTGTAAGTCTTCATAGAACCTACAGCTTCCGCTTCTTCAGCATCAGTGGTTGAGGCATAGACTTGGATTAATTACTGTGATGTTGGATGGTTTGCCCCAGAAATGGGATTAACACTTCGTTCTGTCGTTTTTGAGGTTTCACCCATGTACTGCTTTTCGGATTCTTTTATTGACTATGAGGGCTACTTCATTTTTTTGAATGGATTCTTGCCCATAGTCATAGATATAATAGTTCAGATACCTAAGATTTCTATGTTCAATCTTGCTAACTCCTGCCTGGCCGTGTCCAATTTGCATTGATTCATGGACATAATATTCCAGGTTCCTATCCAATATTGTCCTTTATTGCATCGGATTTTACTTTCACCACCAGACACATCCAT
The DNA here is from genome assembly GCA_006410615.1 of Neotragus moschatus. Taxonomy (NCBI): domain Eukaryota; kingdom Metazoa; phylum Chordata; class Mammalia; order Artiodactyla; family Bovidae; genus Neotragus; species Neotragus moschatus. Next base: position 1,384,230 of record SJYA01001064.1, on the reverse strand, counting down.
TAACTGACCATTGTTTCTGCTTTGGCCCAGTCACTTCATTCTTTTTGGAGCTATTAGTAATTGCCCTCTGCTCTTCTTTAGTAGCATATTGGACCCCTTCCCACCTGGGGGGCTCATCTTCTGGTGTCATGTCTTTTTGACTTTCCATACTGTTCATGGGGTTCTCATAGCAAGAGTACTGGAGTGGGTTGCTATTTCCTCCTCCATTGGAACATGTTTCTCACTCTTCACTGTGACCTATCCATCTTGAGTGACCCTGCATGGCATATCCCATGGCCTCATTTAGTTAAGCCCTTTCTCCAGGACCAGGCTGTGATCCATGAAAGGGTGTCTTACATTGCTTCTCTTCTTTATCTTTCATCCTTCTCTGCAGTGATAGGATTTGTGGATGTGGTTGGATGAAAAATGTCTTCCTATCAGCTCAAGAATAATCAATGCAAATTAAATGTGCCTACATAAAAACCAAGTTCTGGTTTTCTGTATACAGCCTAGTTGTGGGAAGAGATCTTTAACATTAATTGGAAAGTGTAGTGATAAAAACCCATGTCTAACTGTCTATTCATATATCATCTCTCCACTCATGTGTATATATATAAAATTTCCAACCTTTTATTTAAAATAATAAAAAGTAATGGTTGTTTCAAATGTGAGAACATATGCCATTAAAAAAAAATTCCTCATAAAGACTAAGGAATAGAAATATTATCTATTTTCCATGGTTTAAAATTTTGTGGGTGAATCTTACTGGTGTAGAAATCATCATTTGAATGAATAAAGTCCATGGAGGAAATAGTCTATAGAAAGAAATTTTATAGTGTGTAGCAATAACTATATTTACTTCTTTTGTTTTCTACAGACTTTTCTTCACAGGACTTAGAGATTTTTATTTCTTCCTTTTCTTCCTCCTGGCTTCAAATGTTTGTTGCAGAGGCAGTCTTTAAAAAGTTGTGTTTACAGAATTCCATTAGTATTTCTTCTGAGCCACTTTCTCTTCAGAAAATGGTAAGCACCACTTTATTTTAGTTCTTTTAATTTTTAAGAAGTAAATTTATACACTCAATTTTTAAATATTCTTAGTTATTCTGATAATTGTACAGAGCATATTAATCATCTTTCAAATATATATTTATATATAAAAGCAGGTAGTTTTCTACCTCAAAATCTAATAATTATTGAATCAGTTCAGTTCAGTCGATCAGTCGTGTCTGACTCTTTGCGACCCCATGAATCGCAGCACACCAGGCCTCCCTGTCCANACAGTTTTTCTGTGTATTCTTGCCACCTCTTCTAAATATCTTCTGCTTCTGTTAGGTCCATACCATTTCTGTCCTTCATCGAGCCCATCTTTGCATGAAAATTTTAATTATTTGAGAATAATTAAGAATTGATAACAGAAAAATTATATAAGAATCTTTGTATCACTTGCCACAATACCTAATATTGTTATTTTGGAAAGACTGATCCAAAAAAATTCTACATAGTATTTAATGGTATTTAAAAAGTAAAAATTTGCAAATGACTCCAAAGTTACACACATATAGAGTTTTATCTTGGCTATCTTTAGCTATTATTGATATTTATTATTTTCAGCAGTTTCTTCCACAAATGAGAAATATACTTATTAATAATTGGTCAGGTTGGGGAAATACTGCTTGCAACAATCCTTGTCTTTAATGACTTTTGCACTCCTTATTCCATTTCTTCCAGATTTCTTTTCTGTTAAAGGAAGGTATTACCAAGATGGAAATGACAAAATGCCAGTTGTACATAAACCATAAATACTAAAAATAGGCAAATAAAAGTTAGGCATGAGACTTATCAAAAGAGCTTTCCTAAATGAACATCAAATTTGAGTTTGAAAAAAATTATTTTTAAGAAAGTAATTTTTTTGTGTATGTCATATTGACATAACAACATGGAACTAGCAGCTTTCTTAATATTTTAGCATGTTCAAATGACATAGGGAGGCAACCATATTGATGAAACAAAGAAAATACAACTACATTTAATGGTGAAATGAATCAGGTAATTTCTCTTAACTATTTCCAGGTTTTTGTAGTTGAGAAAGCAATATAATATTATTTTGCAACAGGTATATTCCTACTTGCCAGCTTTGGGGAAAACTGGTGTGCGTGGGACTAGAAAGATGCAGAAACCAAAGAAAATTGGACCACGGCCTTGCTTTGAATCTCAGAGGGCCTTAATAATGCTGAATGGTGCTAAACAGAAGCAAGGTGAAGGGCTGCCAGAGATGCCGTAAGTGATGCTGTATACCAGCTTGGCTTTGTTTTCAAGTACAGCTCTTCTTAGGCATTTCTTGAAACCGTATGGTTCTCTGAGATGTTGTCTGAATTATGCTGAGTAGCAGAAAACTCAGTTTTAGACCTATGAGTGCACATGATCAACATTTTCGCTTTCTTTAATTCAAATGTTCATGCTTTTTTTCTATTAAAAAAATAGATTCTTTTCTAAAAGAAGTGAAACTCTTCATCAAAATATTGTTCCACACAATTTTTTTCCCTGTAATTTAAAATACTACTTATGTATAGTAAAGGCGGGACTTCAGAATGCGTGGTCATGTGAGATACTCTGAATTGTTTTAATAGCCTTCCCACATGAGAAACCTCCTCTCAAAGTATGCCATGCAAAATTCAGAAAACTTAAATCTTTGGGAAGAAGAGGATAGGATTAGAATATGAAAATAAGAATGGGAAGTAGGGGCCTGAATTTTGATCTTATTAGCATTTTGCTTTAGTCTCTCTGCCAAATATGGTTTACTTGGTCTCAAATTCTTTATCTGACATTCAGTATTCAAAAACTTTTGGTGGTCGGTTGGGGGTGCAAAGCTAGTAAAATTAATGCATTAAAATTTGTTCCTATACAGTTGAAATAAACATAAAAATAGAAAGCAGTAAATATTTGAATGAATAATGAAGTTTAAATTAAAAGAATGCTAGATTTTTTTTTTTTAACTCACCATATAATTTGTGCTGCCATGCTTTGGTGAGAAACAAGCTTTCCTTATGTCTGTCTGTCTTTTCAGAGAACTGAATCTTGCTAAATGTTCCTCATCATTAAAAAGATTGAAAAAGAAGTCAGAAGGAGAATTGTCATGTTCCAAGGAGAATTGCCCCTCTTTAGTTACAAAGATAAATTTTCACAAGACTAATTTAAAAGGTATTCCAAATATTTAAATGAATTTATGCTAGGAACTTTGTGTGGTTGTAGTCAGTATTTGCAAGTTTTATACACTGGCCTTGATGAATACTTCACCTTAAATATTGGACATGGTCCAGGAAAATACCTTCTTGGAGAGCATATTATTTTTTGAACTGCCATTCATACAAAAAAATGTTTAATACCTGGTGTAATAGAGTATTCCTCCCTTTTCTCTACCTGCCTTTTCAAATATTAAACACTGTGTAGCTCATGTTGAGCTCATTCCAGACTTGCCTGCCTTACTTTTCTGTTCCACCTCAACCTGTGCTGCTTAGGATCAGTGTCTTGTGATTTGAAAGTATAATTCAATCTTCATCTCTTTCAGTTCTAGACGTTTTGTGAACAAAGAATGAGAAGTAGGCTATGTTACATAGCTGTGTTAAGCATATGGACTCTTTTCTTCCAGGCATTGAGCCCAGACTATGAAATGTGCTTGGCTTTTGGTTCTAACTATACTGGAACCTAAATACCTAAAGGGATGGAGTAACAAGAATAGCGTTGTAATAATTCACCCCAGCACTACTTTAACTTAGGTACCCCTTTAACTCAAAATTATGATACCTTCCAAGAGTCTATATCCAGCCAAAGTAAATTGTTAAGTCTCTTGTTTATGACCTATATTATGTTTTTAATACAAATGTTATCATTATGGTACCAAGATTTCATAATATTTCTATATGGCATAAGTTTATAGTAGCATATCATAAATGTAAAACAACTGCCCATTTGCCTCAAAATATGAAAAATGTATTAAATGTGAACTCAGATATTAACTTCACAAAAGTGTCCTTTTTCTTTGTTGATTGTGTCAGAAAATAAAATGAATATGAATGACTTTAGGCTGAACAGCAGAAGGAACTGGGAGGGAGGAAGAGAATTGAGAAATAGTAGGGGAAAACTTCAAAAGCTTTTCAGTGCCTTTAAAAGAAATGTTTTAGTAGAAGTTGTAGAAATAATCTGTAAAAACTGAACACTCGTAAAATGTGCTGCTTAGTATTTTATAGCAAGAAAGAGTTTGATTCAGTATGTATTTCATTTTCAAAGCAATCAGTTAATATTTTTTTAATCCTCCTTACATCAAATCATTACTTGTATCTTATTAGTCTTGTTTACAACAGAGGGATATAGACAGTTTTAAGCAGCAGACACTAATTGCACACCACCACCACCCTGAGAAAAGACTTTATCATTCTATTTTTCATTCTNGCTTAGTATTTTATAGCAAGAAAGAGTTTGATTCAGTATGTATTTCATTTTCAAAGCAATCAGTTAATATTTTTTTAATCCTCCTTACATCAAATCATTACTTGTATCTTATTAGTCTTGTTTACAACAGAGGGATATAGACAGTTTTAAGCAGCAGACACTAATTGCACACCACCACCACCCTGAGAAAAGACTTTATCATTCTATTTTTCATTCTTGTTCAGCTTTAAATGGTACCAAGGATTTTTTTTTTTGCATGTGTGTGCATACGTGTGTGTGTGTGTGTTTATAGTAAGATTCCCCCATTTCTCCTTCTCTGTGCTGCTGTAGCCAAGCCAGACAGCCTATTGAGAAGCAGCAAACCATCTGTTAATGGATTTGAAGTTCTGAATTACACTTGAGTGTGTAGAGGCACTCGTGCTTAGCCAGAAACATTCATTTGAATTAAGCTATCAATGCTGTATAAAAAAGAGCCATACATTTAACGTAGGTTCATGAATAAATTTAAGAGAGGGCAATTGCACTCTAAACTTTTATTGCTGTAAAACCCAGTATTTTTGGTGTTCTCTGATCATTTGGGGGTTTTATAGCAGGATTGAAGCTTTAAACCTTGAACTAGGAGGAGACAATGCCTGTGTTAAACCTTTTGCAGTAGAATTTCATTGCTGAATTGCTGACAGAGAGGCTCTATAAAGAGGATGGGGTTCCCTCCCCCTTCTTTTTTTTTTTTTTTTCCCCTAATGTGAAAGATGTTTAAACCAGTCAAAAGGAAACTCAATAAATAATTTTCTGGCATGGGGCCAGATCTCCTAGTTCATGCCCTTTGATTATTTTCTTTAGTTGATATCTTGTCTTCTCTGGAATAATCTATTAATTTTTTATGGCAGGAGAAACAGCCCTCCATAGAGCTTGCATAAATAACCAAGTGGAGAGATTGATTCTTCTTCTCTCTATGCCAGGAATAGACATCAATGTTAAAGGTAAGTTCTGAATCTTTGTTGTCTGATTTAGTGTTTTATATTTGTAATATTAAATAGTTTAATTTCATCATTACTAAAAATCACTTAAGTATATTTACCTAACATCTTCAAAGTATTGTTGGCAGCAAAACCAGGAAATTCATCACATACTGATGTAGAAGAGTGCACAGTCATTTTTGGCATCTATATTGTGACATACCCCACCATCAACATTTTAAAATAGTCTGTCTTTTATTTTAGTTTTTATAATTAGAAATATTATACCCCTAGGCATTTATATCAAAGCATTCTGTTTGTATATAAGGCACTTATGAGGTCACGCTGATAAGGGACGTAAAATTTCAGTACTTCACTACCAAAAGTCGTACTTTTGCCGTTTAAAAATTTGCCTTGATTTCTAATTTAGACAATGCTGGCTGGACGCCTTTGCATGAAGCCTGTAACTATGGCAACACAGTGTGTGTCCAGGAAATTTTGCAACGTTGTCCAGAGGTAGATCTGCTCACTCAAGTGGACGGGGTGACTCCTTTGCATGATGCGCTGTCAAACGGACATGTAGAAATTGGCAAGCTGCTGCTCCAGCATGGGGGTAAGTGCATTTATGCTAAGCGGGTTATGATAAATTATCCAGTTTTTTTGATGAATCCCTCAGAGGTAGAAAGCATTTTATATTTTAAGATCTATAAGGAAAGATGCCTTTATTACATTTTAATGAAAAGTAAACATGAAAAGTCTGCTAGCATATAAGCACATTTTATTTAGTAAGGATAAAAGCCTTTTGATAAAATGATTTATTTATTGTGTCATAAAATTAAACCTGTTTACCTTTGTTACGAGAATATATTTTGAATTGGGTATGTTGGTTTTTACTGTTAATACTTAAAAGTATGTACTGTCTATAAGCCAGCTATTTCTGAAAGCTTATTAATAAGTATAGTAAATCTTCATTTGTGAGTACTTGGATATTGCATTCTTATTTCACTTCCTGTATATAACTGCTAACGTGATTCTTCTCTTTCTTTAATGACTCATTTCTTTACAGACTCCAAAAACAGATATCCTAGAATACCTTTTCTTCATTCACATTTTGTAGTCAATTAAGTAGGAGAATTGCCAAATGGTGATAACTGTTGTGTAGGGGTTTGTGATGGAAGTAACTTGAGCTCAGTATTCATCTACTGCTTTTTCTGCTGATTTCTTTTCTGATCTCTGCTTTCCAAACCCTTCCCAAGCCCCCCAGTTCAGTGATATTCTTCTTATATCTGAACTGAATAATATGAATTTTATATCAAAATGTTCAAAACTGATTTGGAAAAACTGTTTTAAAAGAAAAAACAAAGGAAAGTGATTACAAGCTTATAATGCAGATTTGTATAAATTTCCTGTTATTTTTATTTGCATTAAAAATACTATTGTACTGTTTGTCCAGTAACTAAAGCTGTTTGATTCTGAATGAAAATAAATAGTATATTTTATTTAGATATCTCTTTACTATATATCTTTATCTAGCTCTCATTTGTCTAAGGAAGTCTCTACCTATATCATGGTAGTTTGGTGTATTTGGTTATTTATAGTCTTCTCCTGCCCCCTAAAGGCCTTTGTGTGTCTGTTTTACTTATACCATTTCATAATCAATATACTTTTCAGTTCTTACACTTGTTTTTTTTTTTAGTATTATATGGTTACAGAACCATACTGTTCTATCTCTGAAGTGTTTTATTTTTCTGCTTAACCATGAATGTGACATACCAAGCTAGTACTTGGCTTTGCTTCACCCGGTCTAAGTGATATAAAACCTTTGTTGCATTAAGTCCAATTTTTCAGAAGAAGAAGGCATTATATTAACCAGTGTGAATTGTTTTAGGACCTTTGGTGAAAAGTAGTACACAGATGAGCTCTTTATCCTAAGAGAGGGAAATCTACTTGTACTTGGATTTATCAAGGCCCTTTGGCAATCATATCGACTTGTCTTTGCCTTAGTTATAATCTGAGTTTGGACCTATCGAATGGTTTGATCTGATCACTGTAGAAACTATGTTATCTCTTTGTTGTGAGTTGCTTAGTCTTTCTTGAGAGTAATAATTTTAAAAATTTATTTATGTTTTTAAAAACTTTGTTTACTTGTGGTATCTTGGGGTTATAATATTGTTGTATTTTCTCTTTTAAACGGAAGTAATTTGAAATTTGGGGGGAAATTTCACCATAATGAAATCTAGTTTTGATTTAGAATTTTTTCTATAAATTATATGTTAATCATATGTCATCACTGGTTAATCTTTTATACTAAGAATGAAGGACATTGTCTATCTAAGCCCCACTACATATGTCCAGTCAGATTCATCATGAAGAGATTAAGCAACTGTGATCTGATAAGATCTGTGTTGTAAGGTAGAATCTTCTGATTATGTCTGCTAGTATTCAAACCTTTACATTCCTTGTAACATTTGTATGGCAAAGTGCATAAATAATTACAAGACTTGATTGGCAGAGGTACAAAGTACTCCTGTTCTTTACAGTGTGACCAAATACTGAATCACTGTTGTTTTACTCCTCCCATATCATCTTTTACTACCCAGGGGATAAATTCTGTCTTCAGTACTTTGTAAGTAGATGGTTAGATGGGTTTAACTAGTGTAGGTGAAATGAAATCTGAATCTGTCCCAGAGCATTTAATATTTACTTTTTGTGAATCAGTTACATTTGCTAAAAGTTGAACATAAGCAAGGGTAATGGAAAATGTGTTCTGTCTCTGGGCAAAGTTTTACAGTCTGCACTGCTGATATCACCAATTAGCAATGGAAGGGAGCAGTACTTTTTCCTCTTGTGGTATTAGGAAATATCTTTAAGACTCTCATACAGAATTTAAGATAAATGTATTTTGTTAATTCACCCAGGAACTCTGATATTTTTATTTCAAGATGATAATTTATAAAGTTTTATCAAAGTTTTCTATATATGTGTGTGTGTGTGTGCATAAACACCGTATATGTTATTTATTGAACTAAGGCATATACTTTTAGGCAAACCTCATTAGGCAATTGGAGAAGGCAATGGCACCCCACTCCGGTATTCTTGCCTGGAAAATCCTATGGACGGAGGAGCCTGGTAGGCTGCAGTCCATGGGCGTCGCTAAGAGTCGGACACGACTGAGCGACTTCACTTTCACTTTTCACTGTCATGCATTGGAGAAGGAAATGGCAGCCCACTCGAGTGTTCTTGCCTGGAGAATCCCAGGGCCAGGGGAGCCTGGTGGGCTGCCATCTATGGGGTCACACAGAGTCCGACACGACTGAAGTGACTTAGCAGCAGCAGCATTAGGTAGGTGTTGTTTTTTGTTTTTTTTTTTTCCCTAAAGCACCTTTATTAGGCAGTTAGTATATATAGCTAGGTAATTATATCAATATGAATTACTGCAAAATATGACTGTAAACTGAGCCCTGGGTGGCTTTGGGAAAAAAAAGAGAAAACATGGCTGTTAAGCTGCCAAAATGTTTTACGCTTAACATTTTGCATTTTCTTTTTCACAGGCCCAGTGCTTCTACAGCAGAGGAACTCTAAGGGGGAATTGCCCTTGGATTATGTGGTATCATCTCAAATCAAGGAAGAACTATTTGCTATCACAAAAATAGAAGATACAGTGGAGAACTTTCATGCACAAGCAGAAAAACATTTTTACCACCAGCAGCTTGAATTTGGCTCATTTTTACTTAGTAGGATGTTACTAAATTTTTGTTCAATTTTTGGTTTGTCTTCAGAGTCCTCCTTAGCTTTCAAAGGATTAACTCATCTAAGTGAACTGCTTATAGCTTGTCAGAATTATAAGGAAACCACTAGTGCTCATACTGACTGGTTATTGGATCTTTATGCTAGAAATATAAAGACATTGCAGAAGCTCCCAAATACTCTGAAGGAACTGCCTGAGAATGTAAAAGTGTGTCCTGGAGTACATACTGAGGCCTTATTGGTGACATTGGAAGTGATGTGTAGGTCGGTCACAGAGATTTCATGATGATGCCAAAAAATAAGGGTCAGCTTTCTAAACCTGCTCAGCTTGCTTTGTCATCTGTTAGAGACTTCGTCGCTTATTAACACGTTAATTGCATTTATTTATTGACAGAATTTGCAACCTTGCTAATTTTAAAAGCGCTTAAAGAACTTATGCAAAGCTGTAGTATAGGCTTCTTTTTCCAGTGTGTAGAATTTAACTCAAAAGTAAAAAATAGTTTTGTTTGGTATACATAACTTTTATTAATCTTTATTATTTTTTGGTTTAAAAGTTATATTATTTATTTACATTGTACATGTAAAAAATTTTAATTTAAATATTTTTTTAAATCGAAATGTAATGTTCTCTATTTTAGGTGTTTGGGGTCTTAGAATCATGAGACTATTTATGCAAATATGCACCTATAAACATGTAGCTTCCTGTTTTCTCTGTAGGCTGTTGGAATAAAATACTCATTTTAGTTTTACGTGTTTCTAAAATAAACATTTCAGAGTTCACAATAATATATTCTTTTGGTTTTTAAATGTAGTAAACGTGCAAAGTTTGATAATTTGATCCCTTGATCTATTTTATTTTAGCAGTTCCTATACAAAGTGTGTTTCTACTCCATGTAACCACTCTTCTCTAAGTAAAATAATCTTCTTTATAGTGTTTTATTATTAAGATCATAAATGGCAACAAAAGTAATGGATTTGAGGTTATTTAAAATCTTAATGGTCCAGTATGAATTTACAGAGTAGTAACGTTTCATTTTGCAGTTTTTCCTAACACTGATTTATAGTAAAACTAAAAAAGGGTATGGATAATAATTACTTTTGAAACTGGAGTTGCTTCACTAGTGGGAATAAGTTACATTGTGATACAGCTGGGAAAAAAACATTAGAACTTGCATTTAGATTTTATGTAACTAAAGTGATGATCTCACAACAGTTATTATAATCTGTTAAAGAAGCACTCTTTAGTTTTATTTTGGAAATAGATCTTTTAGCAGGATACAAATGCTGAGAGTTTTATTACTAGGTTTATTGTCTTAAGCTGAAAATTGCTACATTAGTATATCACCTCTGAATAAAAATAAAGTTTTTTTCCTACATTTTTAAATCAGTAATCTCTTACACCTACTGTAAAAAAGTTTTTAGTTAGCCTTCAGATGTGACACAGAACGGCCAAAATATCAGAGAAAACATGATGTAATAGAGACTAAGGCAATTTATAATGCTTTTAGAGTTAAGTGCTTCCCCAGATGATGCATAAGTTTTTGATTCTGAAGAACAGTGACTTTGCATCACTTACTTGTGAAGGCATGTGGAATAACATTTGCTTGATAAATGAATATAAACTTAAAAACATAGACTTTGACATCAGACAAACATAGTTTCAAGTTCTTGTGTAATTTATTATTAAGCATGTTCCTTTCTGAATTTTGGTGGTTACACCTGTCATATGGAAATAACACCAGGTATCTTGGTCATGATAGAATTACTAGCCTGTCACCTTATATGGCACTTAATGTTACTTTGTATTTTATTATTTTAACTCCTCTTTTTAGTTACAACAAATCATTTAGATAGTAATTTCTTAAGTTGCTAATAATTCTAAGTTAATGAGATAATCACCATCATGAGTTAGGGTTTTGTGCTGCTAAGAAAAAAGTTTTCTAAATTAAATGTTCACAAGAAAATACTCATTTAGTTGCAGTTAGTATTAATATTGCATAACGGTTCTGTCTGCCAATTTCTACAAGTCATATTGACATGAAATATTTAGCACTAAACTGCCAGGTCTCTCCCTCAAGAAGGTATCATTGCACTTCGCACTTCTTTAGAAATATTACTTGGCAAATGGATTACAGTGTTTTGTGGCCTAGTTAATAATACTGGTAAATATATATGAATTTAAGCCTGCAGTAATAAACTGTATTTTCCATATTACCTCTTAAATGTTTTTAGAAAACATAATTGCCTCAAATTTATTTTAGATATAAAGAAAGTGGAAATTTTAATAGAAAAAATTTATAGACTTTCTGACCCCTGACTTTTCACTTGTAGGTATTTCAAAGTTGCAGCAGCTGAATAGAAAGCTGAGTAACATTATTCTTCATTGTACTCTGCCAGATTTCATATCATAGTTCAATGGAGTTTTTTAGTTTTTTGTTTTTGAAAGCCTTTATTAACGATATAAATAAAGGTTGGAAGGAGATTTCTGTTAAGATTCAGCTTTCTCAATGCATAATCCCCACAGGTATTTGGAATATAAAAGATTTTAGAATATTTACTGTCAGCTTTTTAGCAAGGGACTATGAAGTTTTCTAGCTTATTCTTAATTTTCCTGTGCATAATAAATTGTCCAAGTATATATCTTTTTCTGTCATTTCATTAACTCCAAAATAACCAGAAAGACATTTGTCCTCATTAAATCAAATGCTAAATTAATCAGTATTTTGACTTCATAGTTTCTTAAACACCTACTATGTACCAGGTGGTATGCTTGACAGGGGCAGACTACAATACCAGAGGGAAGGCTTACATTCTAGGAAGGTAAGTACAGTTTTACTGTCTTCTGTATAGCCTGTTGAAGAAAATTAACTTCTTAAATTTGCAGTAATTGGTATTCTCTTTTCATTTTTAAATGTGAACTTTACAAGGGTCTGATCGTTTAATCCTTTAATGAGTATTATGACTTTACTAATTTTAGAGTGAATAGAATGTGGCGTGTTTGCTTTTGCAAGATTAGTGAATCCCAGTACTCACTCCCCTAGGTAAACGCAAATGCATTAATGCTAGGATACTTTATTTAAATACTAAGAAATGTTTGCCACTTTTGTTTGTTCTTTTATAGAAAGTTAAATTAATACCTTCACATGAAAAAATTATTGGTGGAATGTGTAATCCATATGCATTTACACACCTTTCCAGTTAAGTGATGAACTTGATGAGAGCCTGTCACTGTTGCTCCTTAATCAGTAGGAAGGGGTCATCTTTGAGTGACGTGAGGCACTCTTTCCCTCAGGCGCTTATCACGTAGCTTCCACACCAGTCGCACCTCTTGCTGACGTAGAGCTTGCAAACTTCAGAAGGTAATTGTTTTTATAGCAAATGTGGATTGAGTCAGTCGTGGCATTATTGGAATTACACTGTGCCTGGTGATATCAAAACTGAAGACATTGAATAGTTAACTATTTCTTGGAAATCAAATTATGCTGTCAAAAAATTCACTTTGCAGGTTAAAAGGAATTGTGGTAGGATGATACACTTTGGTATTTCCTCTGATTCAGAGGACTATTAGACTATAAATTAGAAAAGACTGTGGTATTATTAGGTTTTAAGCATATATCTTTTAGGGTACTACAAATCCCACTAAATGAAGACCTTTTTAAAGGAAACAATCAAGATAGTTTTAACACTGTTGACTGTTAGATGTTCAAAAAAGTTCTCTTAAGTAAATCCTAATCTTTGAGAATATCCAAAATATATTTAATTCATGTTTCCCAGTTTGCGAAAGTACCAAGCAGCTTTTTCTCCAAGGCACGTGAATTTATATAAATTTCTCAGGGGAGGGGGGACATTCTATTAAATTATTTTTAAAAGAGAATATTTTCCGATCAGCAATCCAAATGATTAGCTTTTTATCACAGAAGAATTTGCTAATTAGTACTTTTGCATTAGAGGCAAAATTATATTTTCTGTATTTGATGTATAACGTTATTTTCCAACATTTTGTATATTTGAATTATTTACCATAGGTATTGTTTGCTTGCTTTTTGATGTAGGCCTATAGTTCAGATACACTTACACTATATATATATATGTTGTTCTAATCTTGAAGTGTAACTCTTAGCACTAGACAGATGTGATTGATTTTTTATAATACCATATTTGTACTGTTGAATATATATGTATTTTCTTTTTTAAAACAGAAACATAGTGAACTGTTCTCTGGATTCTTAAAGTACTTGCTGAATTAAGGTCCAAGAGTATTAAGTCAACAAAGTAATCAGTGGTCATTTTTTATAAAAACAATATCCTTATAAGTATTTCCTATTTTTATATATTTAATTTGTAACGTGTAATATTGCTGTGAACATAGACCAAAAAAATTAAGTTCCTTATTCAAATGTCTATAAAGAGCTGTCTTCAATTAGGAATGAAACATTTTCTCCAGATTTTGGCTTTCTTTTCACCATGGTCCCCAAATCTTTTCAGACTGTTGAACCCAGATTTGGTAAATCTAATCTCCTTCCTTTCAAAGGTATCTAAATTAGATCAAGTGAACATTAATGCATAATGGGCATTAAACATTAATAGAGAATGACTATGTTGGAGCATATGATTTAGTTTTACCAAAGAATGGAAGGTTTTTTTTTAAAGTGCTTAGAACTTTCAGCAGGTAAGCTACATTGAACTGAAAGTCTGGAATCCAGCTTTGAATTTACACCTATTATACTATCATTTATCTTAATAGCAGATGAACTAAAATTTTCAATGACTTTACATTCTTCTGTCCTCAAATGAAATAGTCATGTTGGAAAAAAATCATTAATCTTAAAGTGGTGACAGATAAAAAGAATTTAGTTTGTTGTCAATACTTCTCAACTTAAAGGTTAGGTCAGCCATGGTTTTTGTCATGACACTGATAAATTTTTCTAATGACCAGAATGGTTTGATCTGTAATAGCTTTTTGTTTTTGTTTTAAGGAATATATGCCTTGGTTATCTGACTTCATCCTAAAAATCTATTTTTTTTTCCTGTTTTGAATTGTTTCTATTTTTAAAACACAAAGAGAATTATACAGCAGTGGGTAAAATTTAATAATATTAAAATATGCATTTTAAAGATCTTTATTGAAAACTTAGAAGAATTGTAAAGATGAAAAGTTGGAAAAGGGATAGGAGGGAAATGTTTGTGAATCACTGTGGTTTAAAGACGGTAAAGATTTCTAGATGACGTTTAATATATTGAGAATGTAGTGAAGGTATAAAGTCAGAAAAAAGGGCAGACAGATCTCCTAATCTCAGGAATAAATTGTCTTTGTAAATTTTGAATAATGTTCAGAAAAACAAGGATCAAGATAGTGTGTGATGAGTCTTTTAGTTAAAAATTCAGTCAAAAATAAATAATAAAAATACTAATTTAAGTTCATCCTGAGGATATAAACTTGAGAGGTTAAAACCATTTATAAAAGGTGGTTTAACTTGTTCCTGTTAACTCCTTTTTCTGAACTAATTTTAGTCCTTTAAAAAAAAAAAACTACTTAAATGTTGTTTTTAAATTATTTCCTCTAAGTAAAATTACAGAGGGGAAAAGATTGTAAGCAAGTCATCATTGCTAATAGTGGTTATATTTATTGAGAGAATTTTGAATATTTCTTTTTCACTTCTCCAAGTTTCCCTGTAACATGATTTATATTTGTCTGTAATACTAGTAGCCAGTGTATTTTTTACAGTAATGCTCCTACTATAAATAAGAATCAGCCTTGAAATTTTTCTAAAGTGGTCTTATTTAAATTAGCATCCACTGGATTTTTTTTTTAATATAAAGTGCATTTTTTAAATATGCCACTTTTCTTCAAGGTAAGGATATAATTAAGCTTTGTATCACCTAACGTAGATCTCAGTACTCTCGGACTATATGCCCTTCCTTTGAAAGTGAATCTGTCTTATTTTACTGATATGCTGTTTCTGTCTTCTATTGAACCTCTTCAAAGCAGTAGCCTTACGATGTTGAGTGGAGTCTTTACTGTTGAAGAATTCCTGAATTGCTAAAGATTAAGCATCATTTCATAATACCTTGTGGAGGCATGTTACCATATCTTCATTATTAGCCTTTTCTGATTTTAGTTACTTGTTCTGATTGTTTTTTTTTTTTTTTCAGATTCTACACCAAAAAGCAGGGAGAAGCTGTAAGATTAAATGATGGCTAAATTTATCAAAGGTTGTACCTTTAATTGGGCTTCCCAAGTGGCTCAGATGGTAAAAGAATTGACCTACAATGCAGAAGATGCAGGAGATGCAGGTTCCATTCCTGGGTCGGGAAGATCCCCTGGAGGAGGAAATGGCAACCCGCTCTAGTATTCTTGCCTGGGTAATCCCATGGACAGAGGAGCCTGGCAGGCTCCAGTCTATGGGGTCACAAAGACTTGGACACAACTGAGCACGTATGCACAAGTCTTTAATTTCTTTAAAGGGAGTTCACTACTGTGTGATTAAATTGATAATTGTTGTCTTTTACTATCATAGATCTGGAAGAAGTTCCCTTCTAAATACATACTATTTACAACATAAATCAGATGTAAGCAGTCAGTTGTCTATTGAGAGAACTCTGAAAATGTCTTGCCACAAAAACATGTTATTTTTCATCTCTTCTGTGAGGGTGAGGAAAATGACTTCTCGTAAGCTACTGTTCTAAGTAGTGCAATTCAAAATACAGTATTTTAACTACATTGTATCCCTACATCATAATTAGAGCACACTGGGGAATATCACATCACTGTCTTTTTGGGTACATTTCTCGCCTGCTTGTGTTGTTGTCACAGTCATTGGGTGATCCAAGGACATGTGTGTTCTCTGTACTAGCATCATAGTGCCACAGGAATGGTATGTACGTGGTAATTCACACTATAAAAGTTAGTATGCTTGATTCCTGGTTAAATTGTCGAGTGCTGGATGTTCTGTGATATCCTCCCCAAATTTTTTCTCTTATATCTGAAAATGCTTTTTTTTCATCCTTTAGGGAAATTTAAAAAGTAATGTTCAGCAATTTCAAACAAAATGGAATACCATATTGACTGATTTTAATAAAACTATTAATACTTCTTCACACATACATGGTATTTTACTTTTCTGGGCGGGTTACCATGTGCTTCAGAGACCTTCCTGTGGTTTACTCAGTCTCTGTATTAGTGAAATCTCAAGTTTGCAAGAGTTCCAGGACAAGGCTAAGGGGTAGGTATACTGTTATGTAAGGTTGGAGAGTTTATTAGTTCTTGACATCAATAAATTGTTTTCCATGGTTTCACTATGACATGTTACACACAGATTTTGACTTTAAAAGTGTAATAATCAGTACCAGAGGAAGAATGTTTTGAGAAAATGATATCGAGTTTAGTTAGAAGGTTTCCAGCTTTCTAAGTGACTTTACTAAAAGAAGATCTCTGAACTTGGAACAAATCTTGGCATCTCCTCTGCCTCACCTCTCTGCTAAGGTCCAGCTGTCTCTGTAGTTAGTCTTAACTGTTGTCTCAAATGTGTTTCTAGTAGTCAAGAGTGGTGGGGCCATAGCTGCACCTTTTTCTATGCATTTAGCATTTCCCGTAAATTTACCATTTGAACTCCAGCAAAATAAAATGCCTCGAGTTGACTTGTGTCATTTGAAGTTTGCTTTGTGCAAAACAAGCTTCCCTCGTGTCTCAGACGGTAAAGAATCTACCTGCAAGCTTGAGGCCTGGGTTCGATCCCTGCGTTGGGAAGATCCCCTGGAGGAGGGCATGGCAACCCACTCCAATATTCTTGCTTGGAGAAAAGAGGCAAGCTAGCTAGAATACTAGCTGAACCTAGTATGACCATCTTGCCTCACTAGTAGCAGGAACGACGTCACTTAGCCAGGTCTCCTCAGATCCATTTATTTTTTCCTGAGAAAATAAGAGATGGTTGGTTTTTAGGTTTGCTCATCGGTTCTCAGGTTCTTTTTCACTTTTGAAAGACCATTGAAGAATCTATAGCAGGGGCCAGTTATGTTGCAATTTTATTCTTGCTACAAACTGAAAACACTTTGGCACAGCTACTTACTTATTTCTGTTTTCCTTAATACAAGTAGAGCTTTCGGCTTAATCTAGTAACATCGAATAGAGGAAAGCAAAAGAGCAGTGCCATTTTGTTAACTTTTTTTAAGTGGAGTCATATAATTTTTCAGTGATATTTGGAGACACAACTATCATATATATAAAAAAAACCTGTCTACAAAAATACTGCTTATACATGCGATAGAACACTTTTTGTTGTTGCAAATTCAGCATATGAAGAAATAGCCCAATAAATGGAAACTTACTTGAAACTGTTAACATATTTGATTCTTCTCCACCCACCTTTGTGAGAGAGTGATTCTTAACCCTTGATTCCTTTGGAAAAGCAGATAGAATCATTAAATTCCATCAAACCTTTCACAGTATTGTTAGTTTCTAGAGCATATGACCACTTTGGACATTTAACAGTTTTTATCTACACAGTATTCTTACATGATGAGAAATTTTCCTTGATATTTCTTAATTCTCAGAGATTCAACTGGCATGAGTCTTATGACTACTGCTGTACAAATGTAGAAAGAAACTTAGGCAAAACAGGAACTGTTTCAACAAAAAAATACAGGATGTTTTGTATTTTTTCTTTCAGTGAGTTATACCAATCATCCTGGAAGGAAAATTATAATCCAAAGGAGTGACAGTACTGTAAGTATTCATTTCATTGTTTTTTATGTTGCTTTAATTCATACTTGACCAAGCAGTTAGAAAAGGCTGATTCTAGATACATTGATGAAATACATAAATAGATATCTGTATACAAATACACAGTCATACTTTAAAGCCCCAAATTTAACCCTTAATTTGATAATACCTGAGGCTTTTGCAAGAAGTATGATGATGGCTCTCTTATATATTTCTGGAGCAGTAACTGCCTTTTATATTTTGGTTTATTTTTAATGCTAAGTACAAAACTCAAACATTTAGATATATTTAACAAGTATATATGGAGAAGGCAATGGCACCCGACTCCAGTACTCTTGCCTGGAAAATCCCATGGATGGAGGAGCCTGGTAGGCTGCAGTCCATGAAGTTGCTAAGAGTCGGACACGACTGAGGAACTTCACTTTCACTTCTCACTTTCATGCACTGGAGAAGGAAATGGCAACCCCCTCCAGTGTTCTTGCCTGGAGAATCCCAGAGATGGGGGAGCCTCATGGGCTGCCATCTACGGGATCGCACAGAGTCAGACACGACTGAAGCGACTTAGCAGCAGCAACAGCAACAAGTGTATAAACTGAAATTAAGCCTTTGAATAAGACCTGTTAACATAGAAGTAGACTGCTTTCAGCATTGGAGATATTTGGATATTGAGATCAAAATGGGAACCTAGGCCCTGGATAAGAGAACTTACTAAATTTTTCTTCACTTTTAAATAACACAATAAGGTTCCATAAAAGATACTTTCAGAAACTAACACAGTGAGATTCTCTAAGAGATACTTTCAGAATCATCACATCAGTTAAAATTTGTTCTCACTGTATTTTAGCTCCAGATTTGATTTTAATATTTTCATTGGTTTGACCATTGCCTATGACAGAGCAAACTGTATAGTTGGTACTCAGTAAAAATATCACAGGGTCACTTAAAGAATCTTTCAGTTCAGATTATTCTAGTGCATAGGTTCACAATTAATTTGGAATCCCGACAGCATCTATCAGTTTGAATGTGGGGAACAGTACCAAAATGAACAAATACCACATTCTTTGTATAAATGGAAAAATATTATGTATTTCTTATAAATCACCACAGTTAGTGGCGATAACAGTAGTTTGGATAATGAATGACTTTCAATAAATTTACTCACTAAAAGATCCTGAGGAATACATAGTTTTATATATACATAAAAAATAGTAAATGTGACTACTGTACATCGCAGTCTAAATAGGTGTTAGAATGACATCCAGGCTCTTAAGATATCTTAAAATATTTACATGTTTACAAATCTCTTAAAACCAGATCAGGTTAAGCAGCTTTAAAAAGGCAGAATTGGTGAGAAGGGGAAAGAAGTGGTTAAAATCCTATTAGTCACAGCCTCTTGCTTCCAGTCTGTGAGCATGGTAGTTTCTGAAAGTAGTGACGATTCCTCCGAATATCACTTTCATGCCTCAAGATAGTTCTTAATTCCTCTAGCAGCATCACTGGATACTTACCCCTCCAGAAGTATTGGGTTTTATTTAACAACAGTCAAGGTTTCAGGAAAAGCTTTTTTTTTTTTTTTTGCCCTTCCCCAAACCAAACCGGAGTGTAAGTATCATTTATATGAGAACAAACACATAATCTTCCATCATTCCTCTCTCAACACCAAAAAGGAGGACTGATTATTCTTAGAAAAGATTATTTTTTATTTAATGCAGTGAATAGTCAACATTACCAGTGAACCAGACATCTGAAATTTGATAGAATGAAACAAAGAGAAATCAGTCATCTGTTAATGGTTACTATCCACATCTGAGGTGGTAGAATATCAGGGTTGTAGACTGAGTAGACAATGTTAGCACGGAACATAAATCTCACACAAAGTATAATCAAAAGTTACTTCAGACAGATTATACTATCAGTAAACTTTCTCTAATAACATCAGCTTCATGGAGAATAATGTCTTAGCAACAAATAACGATGGTATGCGGACGTAAGCATGTCATTATAAACATGATGCACTGAACAGCACATACTGAGGTCAAGGCCTTTCTGTAGAAAGGGAATTTAACATTCTTTTAAGCATAGTGTAATAAACAGATCAAAATAGTTCTATCATAAGAAATAGTATTCAACAACATAGCTTTAAAATAAAAACGCTTTAAAAATCAGCTTTGAGATTAAATTTATTTTTAAAGTATCTTCTTTTAGAACGAAATATATAATTCTTGCTCTAGCTTTTCTTCATTTTTCCAGCATAACCCTTACCTTCACCCTATCCCAGTTCATTATTAATAAAGTAGTACAAAACACCTGTCTGCAGCAATTTCAACCAAGCTTAGTCCCCTACCACGTCAGGGAAGTAAGACATCCTCACCAAGTTTTCTCTCTAGAGGTATACTCCCTTGATAGATCAGGAAGTTAGGTATAAAAACTACATGAGAGTCTTGGGAATGCAGTTTTTAAGTATAGATTCTATGCTAATAGTGAAACATTTTTAAAGGCAAACTTTCCCCTCCCCATAAGCAGTTTATTCTACAAAATAGGTTTTCATGCATTCTAATTTTCAAGAATGATTATTTTTTTCTAAAAATGAATGTAATGAGACACTGGCATATCACTTAGTACACTGCATTCTCCTCTACATTAAAATTCACACTAATAACAAAAATCATAAATGCATTAAAACATTTCAGTAACCTAGTGCGAAAGTAGATACGTTTTTTTTTTCTGTGAAATACTTGAGTATTAAATATTTTTAAATGCATAGAGGCATAATCTGACATCAAAGCAGTGTGAATTTAATTTGCTACATTTTTGACAACTGAACTGGGTTGCTAATTTGCTGACTTGGTACAAATTAATAGTGGTTGGTATAAAAATCCTTATAGGCAATCATTTATAAACATGGCAGTATTTTTTGTATTGTCCTGTAGACATTTTAAAGTATTAGATGGAATGATAGAAGATTTGGAAATTTTCTTTATAGGATTTCAGTGTATGGAAAATTCTCTTGTTGAGGTGACTATACTTTCATTCATTAGCTTAAAATCAGCCTAGTCATAGCTAAATAATGTGCACAGGAATGAATATCAGGATCTGAACCTATGTAAGTTGAAATGCATCTGTTCCATTATTCAAGTTCTGGGATTCCCTCCCTCCCTTTTGAAATGTATAAAACATAGAAAACTGTAATGGATTATTTTTCAGATAAAAAATAGTCACATTAAAAAAAAAACTTTAAATTCAAATTGACATTTACATTTTATGTAGATTTAATCAGCACAGCTGAGCATTTAATCTAATATTCTAGTTTTTCCACTTGTAATTAGAGAAGTATGTATCTCCCAGTGTTAACCATTCTTACATTTGTTGTTCCAGTGTTATATTATTATCCACAGCTAGCAAGGCTTTCAGGCAGCAATAGCTAAACCTTTATCAAATTGTTTCTGTACAATGGAAGTATATTTTCAAAGACATACGCCTTTGTACACTATTTACAGATTCTCTCAATCATGATAAAAAGGCAAAATAAATAAACAGAAAGGAAGTGCTGCTGAGGCTGAAGGCTTTTTCTTTTATCCTCCCAAACAGATGCTGGTCTCCCCAGTGCCGGGAGCTGGCTAGCCAAGATTGTTTTTCTTCCTTTTACATGGGCTATGAGAAGGATCTGGTTTCAGTTCTTGGTATTGCACCTGTTTAAACAGAGTTCAGAGAAAGGCTGGTCAGGTGTCCACTTTCTGGCAAAGGAAGGAAAAGAAAAGGAATTGAGAGACTGTGCTTGGGGGAGAAATGCTCACTCTGGAAGCTGTATGAGACCTGCAGCTGGGATGCAGAAAACAGTGGAAAGATAGGGCAAGAGTCAAGGGAAATCTCGCCAGAAACTAGACGAGAGTCCTGATAGGAACTTTGCTGACAGGCCAGGATCTCCACTACCCATACACATGTGAACCATCTCCATCTATTTTGCAGGGCCAAATAATGGTTCTTTGCAATTTATTATGTGCTTTTTAATATAAGTTTCATCTCCATCCAGCCCACCTTCGGGTCAGATACCAAATCAAAGACTCAACAGAAGCAAAGGAAAAAGGTACTGTTGCAACCCAGCTTCAATAGTTTGAATAAAAACATTTCTCATTTTACTCTGAAAATATTTAATGATTAATGGGCACTAATTAACCTCAAAGGATTAAGATATGCCCCCATTTTCAAAACTCAGTTACTTTTGTATGGCTGAGTCAATCTGCTGTGCACCAGAAACTATCACAACATTGTTAATTGTCTGTATTACAATATAAAATGTTTTCAAAAAAAATCAGTTACTGTCCCCCCCACCTTTATTGACCTCTAAAATAGCCATCTTTAAAACTCACCTAATTCATGCAGTTTATTTAGGGAAGTGTTTTTCTCAGTGTCTGTTGGCACACTTTGCTTTCATCATCTAATATTCCTAATTCCTCCTTCAGGTAATGGTGACGTCCCTTCACAAACTCCAGCTGAATCTTCCTTGGAGGACTGCCCTCCCTCCCTGACAACCGGTAGGTTCTGTATGCAATGCTCTCTCATTCCCCATCTTCTGTATAAGTTTCTTGTTGGATAATACCTCAACTGGACTAATCCCTGAGTGGAAAAATCTTCTATAGGCTTTATTAACTTTACCTGGCTCTTCTAAGACCTTCAAAATTAAATGGATATGAACATGAAAACCCAGTGCCACACTACGTTAAAAATGATACAGGCTTAAGAAATATTAGAGGTTTATCTCCAGACCACTGCAGTAAAATCATGTGAATATTTTGGTTTCCCAGTGCATATAAAAGTTCTGTTTATGATGTATGGAAGTCTATTAAGTATGCAATAGCATTAGATCTATAAAAGCAATACCTTAATTTAAAAGTGTTTCACTGCTAAAAAAAAAAAAAAGCTAACCATCATCTGAACCTTCAGTAAGTATTAATCTTTTTACAACAGTAACATCAATGATCACAGGCCACCATAACAAATACAATAATGAAAAAGTTTGAAACCTTTCAAGAATTACCAAAATGTGACACACAGACCCACAGTGAGCAAATACTGTTGGAAACATGGTACCGATGGACTTGCTCAATACAGGGTGGCCACAGACCTTCAATTAGTAAAAAAGCAAATATCTGTGAAGCCCAATAAAAAGAAGTATGCCTACAGTAATAGTTAATAAAATCTACATACCACTTGCACATCTGAAGGGACTCTGGAAAGGAAATCGAGTAGTTCATTGTTATCAATTGCATACGGATTCCGAAGCTTTTTTGTAAATTTATTGATTCCTGAAAAAGTGACAGATTAAATGTTATTGAAACCTATATAGTTTGGAGTCTGAAGGTACATTTCTGGCAAAAAAGTATTGTTGGTGATTTGAAGATCTAGGTTAAGCTGCCTTAATTTTCAGCCTTGACTGACTGAACCAGAAAACCCAGTCTTCTCCCTCACTTTTCTCCCTTCCTTCCACCTTCCAACTCAGTGGCTGCTCTCTTTTTCTCTTTGTGCTTCAGTGGCTTCTTCCCAGCAGGAAAGGCTTTCTGTTTGGGAAACAAAGGGCACAAGCAGTGACCTATCTTATCTGTCCCCTCAAATACTTAGAAGCTTTGTTGTAGTTTTTCATCTATGATAAAACTTATCTACCCTGCATTTTGGATTGGGATTAAGGCAAGAAATCTGACTTACTGGTTTCCCCCTTTTCAACAGAGACACTTTTGGTGGTTTTTTTTTCCAGTGGTGGGGAAATGTTGCTGTTATGCAAATTAATGTTCAAAAATGCATGACCTGGTATTTTGTTTTTTTAATTTTAAACTGACCTGGAATTAGAAAAGGTTTACCACCAGTTTTAAAAAAAAAAAAAAAACACATAAAAACCTTTGAAGATGGCAACACATAAGCACTGTAAACCCATCTCTTCCCACCAACACACGGGATTTCTGGCTGCATATGGAACTGCCTCTGAGAATCACCTGAAAACTAACTGGCTGAGTGCTGTCTATACACCAACAACAAGAGAAGGCTCGCACTGAAGCAGGTAGGAGAGGCAGGGGCACAGTCTCGCCATAAACTCCACTCCTAGCCTGACAACCCATGGTCAGGAGGGAGCGCTCTCTGAGGAGTGAGGGTTTGAACCTCCACATCAGGCTTCCTTGACTCTGAAGAATTGTACCTAGAGGAAGAAGCCCCCAAAACATCAAGCTTTTTTTCCTTCTAGTTTTGAGAAATAATTGACATATCACTGTATAAGTTTTAAAGTGTACAGCATGATGGTCTCATGTACACATAGAGTGAAATGGTTACCCCAATAGGTTTAGTTCATATCCATCATCTCATATGTTGATAGATAAAAGAATTTTTCTCTTTTTTTCTAAGTTGGAGGAGGGTGGTCTTTTGCTTTTTTCCCCTCCCAATTTCACATATAAATGAAATCATATAGTATTTGTTTTTCTATGACTTATTTCATTTAGCATAATGCCTTCAAATCCATTCATGTTGTCACAGATGGTAGGATTTCCTCGTCTTTTTGTGGCTGAATAATATTTCATCGTGGCTTAAAGCTCAACGTTCAGAAAACAAAGATCATGGCATCCAGTCCCATCACTTCATGGGAAATAGATGGGGAAACAGTGGGAACAGTGTCAGACTTTATTTTTCTGGGCTCCAAAATCACTGCAGATGATGACTGCAAGCCATGACATCAAAAGACGCTTACTCCTTGGAAGAAAAATTATGACCAACCTAGACAGCATATTCAGAAGCAGAGACATTACTTTGCCGACTAAGGTCCGTCTAGTCAAGGCTATGGTTTTTCCAGTAGTCGTGTATGGATGTGAGAGGTGAACTGTGAAGAAGGCTGAGCACCAAAGAATTGTTGCTTTTGAAGTGTGGTGTTGGAGAAGACTCTTCAGAGTCCCTTGGACTGCAAGGAGATCCAACCAGTCCATTCTGAAGGAGATCAGCCCTGGGATTTTTTTAAAAGGAATGATGCTAAAGCTGATGCTCCAGTACTTTGGCCCCCTCCTGCGAAGAGTTGACTCATTGGAAAAGACTCTGATGCTAGGAGGAATTGGGGGCAGGAGGAGAAGGGGACGACAGAGGATGAGATGTCTGGATGGCATCACTGACTCAATGGGCAGGAGTCTGAGTGAACTCCAGGAATTGGTGATGGACAGGGAGGCCTGGCGTGCTGCAATTCATGGGGTCGCAAAAGAGTCAGACACAACTGAGTGACTGAACTGAACTGAACTGAATATTTCATCGTATACCACTTCTTCATTCATACGGCAGTAGACACTTGTTTCCATGAACCAGTTATCGTAAATAATGCTTCTGTGAACATGAGGGTGCAGATATCTTTTAGGGTTGGTCTTTGTGTTGCCCTTGGATAAATTCCCAGAAGTGCAATTGCTGGATCATATGGTAGTTCTATGTTTATATTTTTAAGGCATCTCCATACTGTTTTCTGTAGTAGCTATACCACTTTACATCCCCACCAACAGTGTATAAGGGTTCCCTTTTCTTTTTAATGATGGCCATTCTAACAGCCATGAGATGCTATTTCATTTTGGTTTTAATTGCATTTCCCTAGTGGCTAGGGTTATTGAGCATCTTTTCACGGACCTGCTGGCCATTCATACGTATCTTTGGGAATATGTTTGTTCAGGTCCTTTGCCCATTTTTATGATGATTATTTTGCTCTTAGGTTATATGAGGCCTTTATTGGATATTAGCCCCTTATTATACATATGGTTTGCTAGTATTTTTTTCCCATTATGTAGATTGTCTTTTCACTTTGTTGATGGTTTCTTTTGCAATGCAGAGGCTTTTTGGCTTTATAGAGTCCCACTTGTTTGTTTTTAATTTTGTTGATTTTACTTTAGATGTGATTTTCAAAAACTGTTACCAAGATCCATGTCAGGGAACTTCTTAAATGTTTTCTGCTAGAAGTTTCATTGTTTTAAGTCTTACAGTCCATTTCAAGTTATTATTTTTGATTAGTGTAACATCAGGGTCAAGTTTCATTTTTTACATGTGACTGTCCAGTTTTCCCAGCCCCATCTATTGAAAGGACTCTCTTTCCTCAGTGAGTTTTCTTGGCTCCCTAGTTAGATATATGCTTGGGGTTTTTCTGGGCTCTCAATTTTTGTCTCAAAACACATAGCTTTGAAAACCAACTTGCGTGTTCAGACTTACCCTCTCTAGGACCCAGGATGGAAACAGCTGATCCAGGGGCAACCAGACCTTTTGTGGGAAAGGATCATTTGCTTGCCTCCAGGCTCTGAAGGGAAGTCATTCAGGGAAGACATCTGATTTGAAACGTTCAGGAGCCTGCCTACTTGGGGGACAGAGACTGGCAGCCATCTTTTTTCTTTTCTTTCCTGGCAGGAACCATCTCTCCCCAGCTACCTCACTCCAGCCAGTTGGTACCATCTTCATGCCCACCCTCTGCCATGCTCCAGAGCACCAGCATCTCCCTGAGGGGAGCTGTCACACATCTGGTGCCCAAGGTTTTATGTCTGTGAGGCAGTTCAAGATGGTAACCTAGGACAATCATGAATTCATCTCTTTGAGACAATCTCACCATAACCCCAGGCCCAGTGCAGCTACCCACCATCAGAAGGAAGCTCACAAACCCAGAGCTGCTCTCAGAGTAGCCAAGAGAGAAGTAGCTTTTGTATACCACATAAGGCACCTCAGCTTTTAAGACGTGCACCTGAGAGATGAGCCCTCAAGGCACCTGGCTTTCAAAACCAACAGGCTTGCAGCCATGGGACCCAGAAGCCTGTAGTGAAAGGAAAATGACTCCTAAAGAGCTCATAAGCACTCATCGCAGGACCCAGCACAGAAGCACAACTGTCTGTGCCCAGGTTCAGTGTGAAGAAAGTCCATCTACTAATCTTAAGGTGCTGGCCACAGAGGCAGGGACCTGCTGGGATACTCTGGGGATGGAAGCTTGTGAGTCCCATCTTTGAGCTCTGCCTGTACTGCACTTCAGGGCACCAGTATCTCCTGGAGGGAACTTTTACATCTGTCTGGTGTCCTGGGTTTTGTGGCTGCCACCCAGGGGGTTACCCCTTGAGTGTTTGGCTCTGNAAAAAAAAAAAAAAAACACATAAAAACCTTTGAAGATGGCAACACATAAGCACTGTAAACCCATCTCTTCCCACCAACACACGGGATTTCTGGCTGCATATGGAACTGCCTCTGAGAATCACCTGAAAACTAACTGGCTGAGTGCTGTCTATACACCAACAACAAGAGAAGGCTCGCACTGAAGCAGGTAGGAGAGGCAGGGGCACAGTCTCGCCATAAACTCCACTCCTAGCCTGACAACCCATGGTCAGGAGGGAGCGCTCTCTGAGGAGTGAGGGTTTGAACCTCCACATCAGGCTTCCTTGACTCTGAAGAATTGTACCTAGAGGAAGAAGCCCCCAAAACATCAAGCTTTTTTTCCTTCTAGTTTTGAGAAATAATTGACATATCACTGTATAAGTTTT
The DNA here is from genome assembly GCA_006410615.1 of Neotragus moschatus. Lineage (NCBI taxonomy): Eukaryota > Metazoa > Chordata > Mammalia > Artiodactyla > Bovidae > Neotragus > Neotragus moschatus. Next base: position 1,356,871 of record SJYA01001064.1, on the reverse strand, counting down.
AAAGTGTACAGCATGATGGTCTCATGTACACATAGAGTGAAATGGTTACCCCAATAGGTTTAGTTCATATCCATCATCTCATATGTTGATAGATAAAAGAATTTTTCTCTTTTTTTCTAAGTTGGAGGAGGGTGGTCTTTTGCTTTTTTCCCCTCCCAATTTCACATATAAATGAAATCATATAGTATTTGTTTTTCTATGACTTATTTCATTTAGCATAATGCCTTCAAATCCATTCATGTTGTCACAGATGGTAGGATTTCCTCGTCTTTTTGTGGCTGAATAATATTTCATCGTGGCTTAAAGCTCAACGTTCAGAAAACAAAGATCATGGCATCCAGTCCCATCACTTCATGGGAAATAGATGGGGAAACAGTGGGAACAGTGTCAGACTTTATTTTTCTGGGCTCCAAAATCACTGCAGATGATGACTGCAAGCCATGACATCAAAAGACGCTTACTCCTTGGAAGAAAAATTATGACCAACCTAGACAGCATATTCAGAAGCAGAGACATTACTTTGCCGACTAAGGTCCGTCTAGTCAAGGCTATGGTTTTTCCAGTAGTCGTGTATGGATGTGAGAGGTGAACTGTGAAGAAGGCTGAGCACCAAAGAATTGTTGCTTTTGAAGTGTGGTGTTGGAGAAGACTCTTCAGAGTCCCTTGGACTGCAAGGAGATCCAACCAGTCCATTCTGAAGGAGATCAGCCCTGGGATTTTTTTAAAAGGAATGATGCTAAAGCTGATGCTCCAGTACTTTGGCCCCCTCCTGCGAAGAGTTGACTCATTGGAAAAGACTCTGATGCTGGGAGGAATTGGGGGCAGGAGGAGAAGGGGACGACAGAGGATGAGATGTCTGGATGGCATCACTGACTCAATGGGCAGGAGTCTGAGTGAACTCCGGGAATTGGTGATGGACAGGGAGGCCTGGCGTGCTGCAATTCATGGGGTCGCAAAAGAGTCAGACACAACTGAGTGACTGAACTGAACTGAACTGAATATTTCATCGTATACCACTTCTTCATTCATACGGCAGTAGACACTTGTTTCCATGAACCAGTTATCGTAAATAATGCTTCTGTGAACATGAGGGTGCAGATATCTTTTAGGGTTGGTCTTTGTGTTGCCCTTGGATAAATTCCCAGAAGTGCAATTGCTGGATCATATGGTAGTTCTATGTTTATATTTTTAAGGCATCTCCATACTGTTTTCTGTAGTAGCTATACCACTTTACATCCCCACCAACAGTGTATAAGGGTTCCCTTTTCTTTTTAATGATGGCCATTCTAACAGCCATGAGATGCTATTTCATTTTGGTTTTAATTGCATTTCCCTAGTGGCTAGGGTTATTGAGCATCTTTTCACGGACCTGCTGGCCATTCATACGTATCTTTGGGAATATGTTTGTTCAGGTCCTTTGCCCATTTTTATGATGATTATTTTGCTCTTAGGTTATATGAGGCCTTTATTGGATATTAGCCCCTTATTATACATATGGTTTGCTAGTATTTTTTTCCCATTATGTAGATTGTCTTTTCACTTTGTTGATGGTTTCTTTTGCAATGCAGAGGCTTTTTGGCTTTATAGAGTCCCACTTGTTTGTTTTTAATTTTGTTGATTTTACTTTAGATGTGATTTTCAAAAACTGTTACCAAGATCCATGTCAGGGAACTTCTTAAATGTTTTCTGCTAGAAGTTTCATTGTTTTAAGTCTTACAGTCCATTTCAAGTTATTATTTTTGATTAGTGTAACATCAGGGTCAAGTTTCATTTTTTACATGTGACTGTCCAGTTTTCCCAGCCCCATCTATTGAAAGGACTCTCTTTCCTCAGTGAGTTTTCTTGGCTCCCTAGTTAGATATATGCTTGGGGTTTTTCTGGGCTCTCAATTTTTGTCTCAAAACACATAGCTTTGAAAACCAACTTGCGTGTTCAGACTTACCCTCTCTAGGACCCAGGATGGAAACAGCTGATCCAGGGGCAACCAGACCTTTTGTGGGAAAGGATCATTTGCTTGCCTCCAGGCTCTGAAGGGAAGTCATTCAGGGAAGACATCTGATTTGAAACGTTCAGGAGCCTGCCTACTTGGGGGACAGAGACTGGCAGCCATCTTTTTTCTTTTCTTTCCTGGCAGGAACCATCTCTCCCCAGCTACCTCACTCCAGCCAGTTGGTACCATCTTCATGCCCACCCTCTGCCATGCTCCAGAGCACCAGCATCTCCCTGAGGGGAGCTGTCACACATCTGGTGCCCAAGGTTTTATGTCTGTGAGGCAGTTCAAGATGGTAACCTAGGACAATCATGAATTCATCTCTTTGAGACAATCTCACCATAACCCCAGGCCCAGTGCAGCTACCCACCATCAGAAGGAAGCTCACAAACCCAGAGCTGCTCTCAGAGTAGCCAAGAGAGAAGTAGCTTTTGTATACCACATAAGGCACCTCAGCTTTTAAGACGTGCACCTGAGAGATGAGCCCTCAAGGCACCTGGCTTTCAAAACCAACAGGCTTGCAGCCATGGGACCCAGAAGCCTGTAGTGAAAGGAAAATGACTCCTAAAGAGCTCATAAGCACTCATCGCAGGACCCAGCACAGAAGCACAACTGTCTGTGCCCAGGTTCAGTGTGAAGAAAGTCCATCTACTAATCTTAAGGTGCTGGCCACAGAGGCAGGGACCTGCTGGGATACTCTGGGGATGGAAGCTTGTGAGTCCCATCTTTGAGCTCTGCCTGTACTGCACTTCAGGGCACCAGTATCTCCTGGAGGGAACTTTTACATCTGTCTGGTGTCCTGGGTTTTGTGGCTGCCACCCAGGGGGTTACCCCTTGAGTGTTTGGCTCTGGAGGCTAGGGGACTTGTATTCCTGGGTCTGTGGAACTGTGACATTTGGAGAGACAGTTCTTGGCAGACCACCACTCCCAGGGAACCAGACAGCAGACTGAGACACACTCCCAGTCTTCCCAAGAATGGGGCTATTTGCTTGTCCTGGAGCTTTGGCCTGAGGAGCAGGATTACTGTCTGGCTCGCTTAGAGGAGCCTGTGGAAGGTCTGTCAGGAGACAGTGGAGGCTGGAGGATGCAGTCGTTGCCTTCTCCAGCCGGCCAGCATCTCCCAGAGCCTTGTCTGGTGCCCCAGTGTTTGCAACTGCTCTCAGGAGGCACCCCTACATTGCCTAGTTCTGGTGGCCAGAGGGGCTGATGTTTGCAGGTTCTAAAGGACTGTGACCAATGGAGAAAAGAGTTCTGACACCCTCAGGGCACAGCAAAAAATATAGACCAAGGAGCTCAGTCTCTTTGTGAAATAGGGCTGTAAGCTTATTTCTGCAGCCTGAGGGGCAGGCTTCTAATTAAACACACATCTAAGGGCTGACTGAACCCTTCTAGACACCTCACAGGGGCGCTCTTACATGTCTGGTGCCCCAGCTTTTGCAGCTGCCACCCAGGGGATGCCCCTCGACCACCTGACTCTGGAGGTCAGGGGAGCTGGTGTGCCTGGGTCTCCTGGAACTGTAACACCCAAGAGACAGGTCTCAGCAAGCTGCCCCCACTAGGGCACTGCACAAACAGGAGACTGAAACACACGCCCAGTGTTTCTATGAAAGAAACCTATGTGCTTGTTCTGGAGTTTTGGCCTGAGGCACCACTTTCAGCTTTGGCACACATCTGAAGGCCTGTGGAGGGACTCTCAGGGTGCAGAGGCCAGGGGGTGCTATCATTGCTACTCTCCCTCACCACGGCTCGTCAGTTATCTCCCAGAAAGGAGCTTACAAACTCAGCCGAAGCCCCGATCTTTGTGACTGTCACCCAGGAGACACCTCCAGATCCTCTGGCGGCCAGCTGGGCTTACACTTGCAGCCCCACTGTATGTTTTTGCTTTAAAAGCTGCAGCCCAAAGGGCTGACTTTCAGTGAGCCTGAGTCTAGGTGCTGACTGAGAGCCTCCTGTTCGAGACACTGACAGGTCTTGGCACGTCCTCAGCTACTGAGAGCTAAGGCAAAGTTGGATAATAAGGTTCATCTTCTACACCTGACCACTACTTCCAGGCTGGGAGAAGTGGCTCTCTCATCTAACGCATAGGACCCTACATAGAGATTCAAGCAAAATAAGGGACATGTTTCAAATGGAAGAACAGGATAAACCTCAGGGGGAAAAGTCCTTAATGAAATAGATGTTATTTACCTGATAAGGAGTTCAAAGTCATGCTCATAAATATGCTCACCAAATTCAGGAGAGTATGGATGAACACAGTGAGAACGTCAACAAAGAAATAACAGATGAAGTACCAAATAGAAAACAGAGAGCTGAAGCATAATATAATATACTATAGGGATTCAACAGCAGGCTAGATGAAAAAGAATACAAAGGCTCAGTGAAACACTAACATTTGCACTATAGGGAGTCATAGACGAGGAGAGAAAAGAGGGCAGGAAATGTGTTTTAAGAAATAATGGCTGACAACTTCCCTAATCTGGGGAAGGAAACAGACATACAGATCCAGGAAGCCTGGGGAGTTCCAAATAAGAGAAACCCACAGAGACCCCCATCGAACCATATAATTAAAATATGAAAAGTTAAAGACAGGTATAATGAAAGCATCAAGAGACTTAACAACTTGTCATGTACAAGAGAATCTCCAGAAGACTGGCAGATTTTTGAGGAGAAACTTAGACCTGAAAGGGATGGCATAATGTATTCAAAGTGCTGAAAGAAAAAGAAAAAAACTTCCAAACAGGAATACTCTACTCAGCTAAGCTATCCTTCAGAACTGAAAAATTGTTTTCCAGACAAGCAAAAGCCAAGAGTTTATCATCACTAAACTGGCTTTATGACAAATGTCAAAGAGATTTCTTTAAGCCAAAAAACTGCTATAAGTAGCAAGAAAACACATGAAAGTGCAAATGTCACTAATAAAGGTACATAAATAATTGTAGTGGATTAGTCATTTATAAAACATGATTAAACAATATAGTAAAAATATAGTTAAGGTATGCACAACATACTAATTTTAAAGAGGTAAAATGTAACATGAAACATGGGGAAACAGTAAAAATCTAGAACTTTCAAATGCATTCAAACTTAAGTTTTTATAAGTAAGCCTCACAGTAATCGTATAGCAAAAGCCGACAGTAGATATACAGAGCAATAATTACTTTAAATGAACTAAATTTTCCAATCTATAGAGTGGCTGAGTGAATTTTAAAAAACAAGCCTCTTCTATATGCTGCCTTTGAGAGATGAAGTCAGATGTGAGGACACACGAGACTAAACATCAAGGGATGAAAAAAAAATATTCCATGCAAATGGGAACCCAAAGAAAGCAAGGGAAGCTGTAACTTACATAAGACAGACTTTAAAACAATCCACATTGGAAAGGAAGTAAACTGTCGCTGTTTGCAGATAACATGGCTTTATATATAGAAAATCCTAAATATGCCATCAAAAAAATTGTAAAAACTAATGAATTCAGTAAAGTTTCAGGATACAAAAGCAATGTATAAAATGCTATTGCATTTCTATATACTACAATGTACTACCAGAGAAATTAATAACAAATTTAATCAAGAAAGTGAAAGACCTATACACTGAAAATTGTAGGACACTGATGAAAGAAACTGAAGACCAAACAAATAAATGAGAAACTATTCCCTGCTCAAGAATTATAAGTTAATATTAAATGTTCTACTACCCATAGCCATCTACAACTTCAGTACAACTCCTTTCAAAATTCCAGTGGCATATTTTAATAGAAACAGTCCAATTTGTATGGAACCACAGAAGTCCCCCAAATTGCCAAAGCAATACTAAAAAGAATAAATCTGCAGCTATCACACTCCCTGCTTTCAAACTATATTACAGGCCTCTCATTAACTAAACAGTATGGTATTGGCATAAAAACATGACATGGATCAGTGGAACAAGATAGCTCAGAAATAAACCCATGCATATATCATCAATTGTTTACAACAAAGGAGCCAAGGATATACAATGGGGACAGTCTCCTCAATAAATTGATGTTGGGAAAATTGGACTGGCACAGCAAAAGAATGAAGCTGGACTCTTATACCATTTATAAAAATTATTCAAAATGGACTGAAACCTGAATCAGAGACCTGAAACCATGAAACTCCTAGGAGAAGACAAGTGGGACTGCATCAAGTTAAAAAGCCCAGCAAAGGAAGCCAACAAAATGAAAAGGAACCTACAGAATGGGAGGAAATATTTGTAAATCCTATATCTGATAAGGGGGTAATAGGCAAAATACATTAAAAAATACACAGCTGAATAGTCAAAAACTACAAACCAATTAAAAACTAGGCAAAGGATGAATAGATGTTTTTCCAAAGAAGACAGATGGCCAACAGGTACATGAGATGCTCAATATTACCAATCATTAGGAAAAGCAAAATACAAACCACAATGAGATCCCACTTCACACCTATCAGAATGACTGTATCATCAAAAAGACAATAAATAACAATTGTTGGTGGAAATCTGGAGAAAAGGGAACCTTGTGCACTGTTTGGAAGAAATGTAAACTGGTGCAACCACTATGGAAAATACTTTGGCCACCTGATGCAAAGAGCTGACTAATTGGAAAAGACCCTGATGCTGGGAAACATTGAAGGTAGGAGGAGAAGGGGACAATAAAGGACTAGATGGTTGGATGGCATCATGGACTGAGTGGACATGAGTTTGAGCAAAATCTGGGAGATGGTGAAGGACAGGGAGGCCTGGTGTGCTGCTGTCCATAGGGTCTCTAGAGTTGAACAGGACTGAGCGACTGAACAACAGCTATGGAATAAAGTATGGAGGTTCCTCAAAAAATCAAAAATAGAACTACTACTATAATCTTACTTCTGGGTATCTATCTGAAGAAAACAAAAACACTAATTTAAAAATACATGTGTAGCCCCATGTTCATTCAGCATTATTTATAATAGCCAGGACATGAGAACAACCTAAGTGTCCGTTCATGGGTGAATGGATAAAGCTGTAGTGTACATATGCACAATGGAAGATTATTGAGCCATTAAAAAAATAATAAATGGCAATTTGAAATCTTGCCATTTGTGATAACAAGGATTGACCTCAAGGGCGTTCATTATGCTAAGTGAAATAAGTCAGACAAAGACAAATACTGTAAGATTCCACTTACATGTGGAATCCTTAAAATACAAACAGAAACAAAGCTCATGGATACAGGAAACAGACTAATTGTTACAGAGGTGGGCAAGTGGGAATTGGGTGAGGGAGTCAATAGGTACAAATTTCCCATTATAAAACGTCACGGGAGGCTTCCCTGGTGGTCTAGTGGTAAAGAGAGTCCACCTGTCAATGCAGGAGACGTGGTTTCGATCCCTGATGCAGGAAGGTATCATATGCTGCAGAGCAACTAAGCCCGAGCACCACAACTGTTGAGCCTGTTCTCTAGAGCCCACGCTCCGCAACTAGAGATTGGCCCCCACCTGCCACAACTAGAGAAAAGCCCGCACAGCACCAAAGTTCCAGCACAGCACAAAAAAGAATTTTTAAATGTCATGGGAATATAACATCCAGCATGGTGACTATAGTTAATAATGCTGTAATACACATTTGAAGGTTGCTAGGAGAGTAGACCTTCATCACATGGAAAAAAAAGTTTCCATTTCTCTATCTCTGGCATTGAAATTTTTAGAAGCCAATTTTCCTTTTAAATTACAAGAAATTTAAATGTAATGCTTGCAGAAGATACTACTGTGATTGACTTACTTGGATCACTTCTTAGATTAGAATGGCCAAGAACCATTAAAATGAGGCATATCTACCCAAGCTAAATTATCCAACAGTGAACCCTCTGCNTTTCTATATACTACAATGTACTACCAGAGAAATTAATAACAAATTTAATCAAGAAAGTGAAAGACCTATACACTGAAAATTGTAGGACACTGATGAAAGAAACTGAAGACCAAACAAATAAATGAGAAACTATTCCCTGCTCAAGAATTATAAGTTAATATTAAATGTTCTACTACCCATAGCCATCTACAACTTCAGTACAACTCCTTTCAAAATTCCAGTGGCATATTTTAATAGAAACAGTCCAATTTGTATGGAACCACAGAAGTCCCCCAAATTGCCAAAGCAATACTAAAAAGAATAAATCTGCAGCTATCACACTCCCTGCTTTCAAACTATATTACAGGCCTCTCATTAACTAAACAGTATGGTATTGGCATAAAAACATGACATGGATCAGTGGAACAAGATAGCTCAGAAATAAACCCATGCATATATCATCAATTGTTTACAACAAAGGAGCCAAGGATATACAATGGGGACAGTCTCCTCAATAAATTGATGTTGGGAAAATTGGACTGGCACAGCAAAAGAATGAAGCTGGACTCTTATACCATTTATAAAAATTATTCAAAATGGACTGAAACCTGAATCAGAGACCTGAAACCATGAAACTCCTAGGAGAAGACAAGTGGGACTGCATCAAGTTAAAAAGCCCAGCAAAGGAAGCCAACAAAATGAAAAGGAACCTACAGAATGGGAGGAAATATTTGTAAATCCTATATCTGATAAGGGGGTAATAGGCAAAATACATTAAAAAAATACACAGCTGAATAGTCAAAAACTACAAACCAATTAAAAACTAGGCAAAGGATGAATAGATGTTTTTCCAAAGAAGACAGATGGCCAACAGGTACATGAGATGCTCAATATTACCAATCATTAGGAAAAGCAAAATACAAACCACAATGAGATCCCACTTCACACCTATCAGAATGACTGTATCATCAAAAAGACAATAAATAACAATTGTTGGTGGAAATCTGGAGAAAAGGGAACCTTGTGCACTGTTTGGAAGAAATGTAAACTGGTGCAACCACTATGGAAAATACTTTGGCCACCTGATGCAAAGAGCTGACTAATTGGAAAAGACCCTGATGCTGGGAAACATTGAAGGTAGGAGGAGAAGGGGACAATAAAGGACTAGATGGTTGGATGGCATCATGGACTGAGTGGACATGAGTTTGAGCAAAATCTGGGAGATGGTGAAGGACAGGGAGGCCTGGTGTGCTGCTGTCCATAGGGTCTCTAGAGTTGAACAGGACTGAGCGACTGAACAACAGCTATGGAATAAAGTATGGAGGTTCCTCAAAAAATCAAAAATAGAACTACTACTATAATCTTACTTCTGGGTATCTATCTGAAGAAAACAAAAACACTAATTTAAAAATACATGTGCAGCCCCATGTTCATTCAGCATTATTTATAATAGCCAGGACATGAGAACAACCTAAGTGTCCGTTCATGGGTGAATGGATAAAGCTGTAGTGTACATATGCACAATGGAAGATTATTGAGCCATTAAAAAAATAATAAATGGCAATTTGAAATCTTGCCATTTGTGATAACAAGGATTGACCTCAAGGGCGTTCATTATGCTAAGTGAAATAAGTCAGACAAAGACAAATACTGTAAGATTCCACTTACATGTGGAATCCTTAAAATACAAACAGAAACAAAGCTCATGGATACAGGAAACAGACTAATTGTTACAGAGGTGGGCAAGTGGGAATTGGGTGAGGGAGTCAATAGGTACAAATTTCCCATTATAAAACGTCACGGGAGGCTTCCCTGGTGGTCTAGTGGTAAAGAGAGTCCACCTGTCAATGCAGGAGACGTGGTTTTGATCCCTGATGCAGGAAGGTATCATATGCTGCAGAGCAACTAAGCCCGAGCACCACAACTGTTGAGCCTGTTCTCTAGAGCCCACGCTCCGCAACTAGAGATTGGCCCCCACCTGCCACAACTAGAGAAAAGCCCGCACAGCACCAAAGTTCCAGCACAGCACAAAAAAGAATTTTTAAATGTCATGGGAATATAACATCCAGCATGGTGACTATAGTTAATAATGCTGTAATACACATTTGAAGGTTGCTAGGAGAGTAGACCTTCATCACATGGAAAAAAAAGTTTCCATTTCTCTATCTCTGGCATTGAAATTTTTAGAAGCCAATTTTCCTTTTAAATTACAAGAAATTTAAATGTAATGCTTGCAGAAGATACTACTGTGATTGACTTACTTGGATCACTTCTTAGATTAGAATGGCCAAGAACCATTAAAATGAGGCATATCTACCCAAGCTAAATTATCCAACAGTGAACCCTCTGCACTACCTGAAGAGCAAATATGGATGAGGAGCAGATACAGGTGACTTTGGAGCTAGTATACAAAAAAAAACAAAAACTTGAAGTAGATATGTCAAAATAATGTATAAAACTAGAGTTAATCTGTTCTTCACATTCTATGGTAGAATGCAGAATTTCAGTTGGATAAGTCTACTGTGTTAAATTTATATGGGACTTAATAAATTACCAAGCATATTCACATAAACATAAACAAAGAGCTTTTTGTGAAATCAACAGACTGGGTCACAAACCAGAGCATCTGGGCTCTTCTTCAGGGATTTAGCAGAATAAGCTAATGCAATTATGATTTGGTCTCTGTCTCCCCATGTGAGACCCATGTCTTAAATTTCTGTTTAATATTTCAGCAATCACCTACCACTAAAGGAATACTGTTCTTTGTTTTATTTTATTTGATGAAACAAGAGACCCAAACACATTCTCTGAAAATTACGTTTAAGACAGCTTGCCAGTGAGGCCACCCCAGGTTACACAGCCAGATGTCTGCCGTGGGCTCCACTTTCTGACAGCCTGGGGAAAAGAAACCAGAAGTTCCCCACCTATCACAACGGAGATGGCAGGTCTGACCTGGGTAGGTTAGAGGTAATAAACTGCCACACCTAACGCCCTACCCTAATGCCTTCAATAAAACAGCATCTGTTTTAAATATCAGAGGAAAGAATGAAAGAACATATAATCGGGTCCCAAGAACATAGGGAAATACCTCTTCCCTTGGATAATGAAAGCACTCTCCTGTTTCTTTAGATTATAGGAATTAAGACAAGAAAACATAGTTGCCCTTCCCTTCACCCCCAGCTCCCTACCCAAGATGTAAAGGTAATGATGGTGATAAAAAGGGCAAGAGGCTTGCTCAAGATACGACAAGACAGCCAAAAAGAAGAGCGAGATTCGAGGATTTTAAGATGGGGACCCTTTTCCATTTTATTCCAGCGTATTTCTTTAAAAGCCTTGATAGGAAAAAACAAAACTTACCTTTTCATCTTTTTGCTTTCAGTGTAAGTCTATGTTTTCTGAAGTTAAAACCCATTTGGCTCTCTGCATTTTATATAGGTTTAATCTCGAGTGTATGCAGGGGCAAATAGAGCATTCTACTACCCAATCTTATATATATATATATATATATATATGCGCACACACATATCTCATTAATGTAGTTTTATATGTTCATCAGTCTCAGAGACTGAAAATTGAGTTTTCCAACCAAAAGAATTTTGTTGGGTGAGGAAAAACAAACTCCAAACTATGAAAAGTGTAAATACCACCTTAAATAGAGTCTAAAGTGAAGTCGCTCAGTCGTATCTGACTCTTTGCAACCCCATGGACTGTAGCCCACCAGGATCCTCCGTCATGGGATTCTCCAGGCAAGAATACTGGAGTGGGTTGCCATATCCTCTCCAGGGGATCTTCCCGCCCCAGGGATCGAACCCGGGTCTCCCGCATTGCAAGCAGACACTTAACCATCTGAGCCACCAGGGAAGCCCTAAATAGAGTCTAGGTACATAGGAACTGTCAGCATGCAGCATAATTGCATTAAAAATTAGGACAGCCCCTCCCCAGATAGCACCTTGAAAGTGGGTTTTTACAGAAGCATTTTTGTTGGGTGCACACAACAAGGTTTTTGTTCCCAAGCAGCCTTCCGATGCCAGAGACCCTCTTCCTGTTTCCTAGGGGTGACCTCTTAAACATGCAGCCGTATATATGTTTACAGACACTTCCACAAGATAAAGTACCACAGCACAGAAGCATATTGTCCTAAATGCACCATATAGATCGCAGTGCCTCTGTTTACGTGTAAGTGGTGAAAATAAATCAGACTGATATCTAGACAAAGCTACACTTTGATGTATGGAGAATCTGCACCACTACATGTTTATAGTATGATGGAGCCTGTGGTGCCAGATAAGAGAAATGCATTTTACAGGTAGACCTAAATCTTCAGACTTGTGATTTTAAACTGACCTGTCTCTTTTCATCATAGAATAGTTTCATGACCATAAATACAGGGAACTACTGACAGTATAACTCATCCCTTAAAGATAGTTTGTTCTTAGCAGCTATGACAGTATTTTTTTTAAAGAGGTTTTACTTACCCCAGACAAGGACAATGTATCTCAGCGGAATGAAGTACAGGATGACTGTGAACACACAGAGGGCTACAATGGCCAGCCAGCTTAAGAATGGGACGGTCCAGTTGAAGGTACTGAATGAGAAATCAACACATTAGCAATCTGAGCACTTCACACTTTTCTCAAAGATGAAAACGAATGTGATTCAAACTCTGGACTGCAGATAGTAAAGACATTTCTTTGAGGAAGAGATGCCAGTGGTCGTGGGCTTTCCTGAATACAGGACCCAGGTAAGGGGTGTTGACACCAACCCCCTCCATGTTGGCTGAGGTGACTTCAGGGTATAAAGTCATCCTACTACTTGGGTGACTTCCAAGGGTTTAAAAATATTTTTCTACTTCTAAAACTAGTACTCAACCTTGTTTCCTCCAACTTCTCATAGAGGAGAATGCCCCTACCATTCTTTCTTCTGTGAGCTCTCACATAGGATTACCCACAGTGGAAATAAAATATTGCCAGCAACTGTCTACAGACCTAAATCTTAACACTGTTGTGAAAAATCCTCAGAACTTTAGAAATCCTTAGAAAAATGCTTTCCACTTCAGCTGTGTTTCAGATGGAACTAGAAGTCAGCAAGGGGAAATTTTGTAAAAACTTTGTTCCCATCATTGCCCTCCTTCCAGCAGTGCATAGATAATTAGGAAGTAAAGTCAACACATTATCTGCTGTTCTCCCTGCACTGTTTCAGCAAAGGAGAACATGGCACGTGGCACATTTGAAGACTACAAAGGAAGTTTAAGCTGGAAAGGGGTGGGCTTTTGATAATGTAGAGGGTTAGAGCCAGAGATGGAAGCAAGACTGAGTATTGACGGGGATAAAATATCAGAGCAAAGAACAAAAGTGGGATCAACGAACAGAAGGAGAAGTTACAAAATAATACCGAGAAGATGGGAAAGACTTCAATGGGACAAAAAAGAAAAACCATGACAGAAGGCAAACAGAACACGGAAAGAACAGATACTTTCAGCCTTTTTGTGTAGAACATCCGTAGTAAGTCTCTGATAGTTTTTAAGAGAAAGTGACGAAATTATAAACAGACTCTGCGTGGAGCCTTCAAGGTCAGGTATATGAACCGTGTCTCCATTTACAGGCATACTACTGCCTCAGTGTTTGGCCTCCAAGAAGGAACTAATGTATGTTTGAGTGACTCTTTAGCATAATTTAATGAAAACAACCAAATAAGTAGCAAATCTGTGTTCAAAGCCTAGATTCTGTTATGTGACTTCAGGTGGTCGACCTCTGTGAGCATCAGCTTTCCTGGTATAAAATGGGAACAGCTTTTATTGTATCCAGAAAGATTGGTAGTGATGGCAGTATGTTTATATGAATCAAGGTGATGTTATTTAGAGCCATTAAGCTCTAGAAGTACTGTTCAGCACTTCTTAGCAGTGAGAAGGGCCCCAAAGACACTTGGAGAAAATTGAAATTGTACATGATATGGATAACTGTCAGTGTTTGTTTCTTCTAATGTCCGAGCAACGGATGCTCTATTCACTTGGACTGGGTTTTTCCAGAGAAGTCTGTAGTCCAATAAAGGATGTTTGTCAAGAGATTTTCTCATGTACTACCCTTCAGCCTAATACTTATTCCTAATACAGAGTTATTCCTTAACTCTGAGGCATATGACTTGCTTTTTGTCTTTCTTTGGGTCACATCTCCTTAAATTTTTTTCCCCCCAATACAAAAGCCACAGTTGGATCCAACCGGGTTGTCTTATTTTTAGTAACTCTTGGGGTCTGGCTTTTCTGTCGTGTTTTTTAATGTCTTATGGCCAGAGTGAGCATCCTGTAATTGCCACCAGGTAAAGGAGCATGCCTTCCCTCCTCACTGACGCCTGTAGTCCCCTTGCTTCTGCCCGCTGTGGAGAGAACAGAAGGCTGAGGGTCTGTGTGCTCTCCCATGGTTGAGCTCAGAGCCATCCATCACACCATCCTCAGGCGGAAAACCCTTCTGGGCAGCCTCACTAAAGTGCTCCCTGTGTTCTTATTCCTCTTGGAAGGATAAATGGCAACGAACACCAATGTAGCTAATGTCAGAGGAAAAAAAGACCGCCCTTTTTTTTTCCACAGTGCATCATGGAATCTAAATCTAGAATGTGATCCTATACTATTCCCCCCCAAGAGATGCTATTCAAGAAAGTTCTGGGAAGATTATTTCATAACAAGATGTAATTATGGAGACTTCCATTTTGTACTTACAGATTGCATCTAAATCTGGTTTCTAGATAGATCCATTTTATCCAGTGTGACTCCAGGGGAGTTTGTCTCATTTTAGTAGTCCAAAGATGATTATGCAGAAGAGAGAGTTCCTACAAGACTCACTAGATTCTGTGCTATGTTCTTATACCTCAGCCTATACCTCTATCTCTGTCTACCCCTTAGAAAGTTCGACCAAATCCAGTTTTCCCCAAGGCTGGTCCACAGCCACGACCTGGTTATTTCCTTCAACTGCCCATGATCTTTTCCAGTACCTGTCTGAAGTCTCCTAACACCCAGAGTTACAAAGAAACCTCGCCCCTTCAGGCACTCACAGTCCTGACCTCAGGGCTGAATCAGATAGTCCACACACTGTACCTCAGGGAAAGGACAACACCCAGTAGAGAAATGCCCCATTTAGGACTTTACACTCTGCTTCTGCAGATAGGTTGTGGAGAACAAGGAAACATTTCTTAGAGATGGAAATGAAGAAAGATGTGGAAATCAATCTTTAGAAGTCTGATACTGAATGTTGCTTAAAAGTCCCATTTGGGAGTCAGAGGGAGGCTGTTGTGTCTAATGTGAGAAAGTGGAAACTCAGCACCTATGCATATGTGGAAATGTATTAAAAATTATACAAAATAAAACGCATTATGCCTTGAAACATGAAAGGCACCAGATGAATGACCCCCACCTTTAGTTTAAATAATTTACTCCTTTCAATTTCTGTGTATACCCAAGCATCCAAGTCTGCCGCACACTTTTGGTTATGAATAATAAACAATGAATAGAGATATGAAACTAGAAACATAAAGGCTTATCCAGGTATAAAGCACCCCTTCTTGAACAGACCATTTAGAAATCAACATGCAGGCCAGTTTTCAGGTAGGTGAGTGGCATGAGCCCTTGGTATACTTTTTACTGATTATTAATTATAAATCTACCTTACAGTTTTTATAATTAAACAGTTGTTTTAACATATATATTAGTATATAAGATAAAGTAAAATGCAAATTGTTTCTTCATTTTACTTTTGTTCTCTGTGAATCTCTAATTCCTAACTTTTAAATTATAAAAATTGTTTATTTTCTAAATGACAAAGTATTAGTTTACTTCATCTATAATTATGATCTCAGCTAGTTAGAACTGAAAGAATATTTTCCAGGGTGCTGTTTATAATTTTTTTAAATTTAACTTTATTGATGAAACTGTAACTTGGCCAATAATAAAATGCAGGTGTGTCTTGATTACCTGAAATCCTCATTTAAGTCGTTTTTTTTTTTCTATTGCAATTTCATATTCTAAGAACAAAGTCTCGCTGTGAAAATGTGCTAAAATTTAGGACGGTGTTATTTTTTTCAAAGCTACAAGTATGACTTCTTTCCAACCAATATGTTCTAAATTTCAAGGAGGAAATTGACAGAACTTTCATAAAACCAAAGACTGGCAGAAACAAAGCAAATAATGATGAAACTGAGCAATAGATCACCCAGACGGAGTGTCCCCTGCCAGAAAGAATGTGGCATTTCACCCTCTGAGAAACAAATGGACACTGTCCCCCAGAAAGCCAGGGCTCGCATGTCAGCATCACTCACTTCTTTATCCTTTCGCCAAAGGAAGCCACTTCATCTAGGATGTTCTGGACACTGATACATACCTCCTGGATGGCATAAATTTTATTTATAAATCCCTTTTTTTCACTGTCCTAAAACACAATAAAAAAGAGATTCTATGTGAGTAAAGGTATCTATATCCTTCAGGCTTGAATTCTTTTCATTGTCAACACTTACATTCTTGAATGAGCTTCATTTTTCCGTGGATATAAGTGGGTACATGCAGCCCCTGAGAATTTTAGAGAAGGAGGGAGGTGGAGCAGGAAGAGCACTCAGCGTTGTGCTGTACACAGACCTGTCAGTGGACAGGTGGCTGCAAAGCACAAGACTCAGATTCTGTGGCTTTTGCCTGATGAACAGAAACATTTCAGCAGGGGGACAGGAAGCATGAAGTGGTAAGAGGGAGATCAGGTCTCAGAATGACCAAATCTGGAATCTGCTGACCCTGGGCCCACCATGACACGATACTTAGCAGACCCAGGTTTCTGGCCTGCCACCCACAGACCTAAGTTTGACCTTGGCTCCAAATTACTTTAATAGCAGGGAATGCTGGGTACAAATAAGACCTGTGAGCAATGAAAACTGCACACACACAAAGTGTTTTAATTAAAAATCAACTAAAATCAAGTAAGTGGACACTTACAGACAGTGCCTTAGGGACAGCAAAATACATAGCCTGGTCCCTGTCTTAAGAATACTTCACGCTCTATTAGGGTTCTAACTAAACATTTTCCTCCTTTTTGTATTTAATTCTTCCTTTTAAAACTTGTCTTGGCCCTAAGCTGTGTGCTCCAGCGAATGGGTGATTATTCAGGGTTCTAACTAAACATTTTCCCTCTATTTGTATTTAATTCCCATCTTAAAACTTGTGCTGGACCTAGGCAAAGCTGGTGTGTGCTCCAGCGAATGGGTGCGGATTCAGCATAAAGCACCCAAAGGGTGGTGTGAACCTAGGGGGCAATGTGCACGTTTTGTAATTTTAGACCCAGCGGAAGAAATAATGGTGGCCTTTCACGATAGAAAATTCTGCTTAGTAGCCTGGCACCAAAGGCAATTGCCTAGGCTGTTTGGTGGAGACCATCCAACCCATGACTCCATTTCTCCATGCCAGCTTGAATCTCTGTGGAAATGTAGATCCAATTTCATTACTTTTAACTTCTTCTGAACACTTACATACTGCCAGAACACTTGAGACCTCATGTGGCAGTCAGTGCTTGCTGGAAGCAGCCAGGAAACCAGAATAATAATGTCGTCATGTTGCACATTTACATACTGACTTTCATTTTAGCAGAGTCTAAAGCACTTTGCACTGTGAACACTTGGCTGGGGCTGGCATCCTGCCACCTTGGAAAGTGAGGGCAAGTGAATGACAGGTGTGTGGGCAGCCTCCAAGGACAACAGGGTACAGTGGGACTGGGGATGTGGATGCCAGTTTTATAACATGATCTTTAGATACTGGTTACTTAGAGCCTTCACTTCAGATTTAATTCCCACAGGAGATACTGCCTACATGATTCATCTCGCTTATGCCAAACGGACTGTCAGGCAATGAGGTAGATGAAATGCTTGGGGCTCAAAGTTTAGAGAACAATGACACACTCTCGGAGTCGCCACTGTCTTCAAAAGTTGTCCTTCACTTGTCATGACAAACACGGGTGCATCAGTTTCTGGTCCTTTTTCCCCCTCCCCAGGAACAAAACAAAATGCATTCATTTCACCTATGCAGTTGTACATTTTAGAATAAAATGGACAACCAGTGGCTCCTTATGCCTTTTATAATTGCAGAATTGGTCTGCTCTAATCTCCACGGCCTTCAGTGTTCTCCACCAAGCACCAGCTAAGTTCATTTACATCGATGAAGTAATGTTTTCTTACAAAATATTTTTCTACATCCAGAATAAATCAAGTTGAAGATGAAGCATGCTGGTTATACAATGAAAGTTTACTGAGAATAAACTCTAAACAGTCTGAAATTATGAGGTGAAGAATATTTCTTTCACAATAGCAATAAAATGCATAATGTACTTAGCCATACCTTAACAAGAAATGCACAGGATCTTTATTAAGAAATTAGAGATAATATATTTCTGCAGTGGAAGACTAAATATTAAAAGAATGTATTCTTTTAGTTGAACATAAAGGTTTAACTTTGCAATTTCAAGCAAATCTTAATGTGTGTGGTGTCAAGTAAAATCGGGAGAATGTGATGAAGTATTTTTAAAATTTATTTGGAAGAGTACCTATAGCTAAGCAATGTTTGCAGAAGAGAAATAATGAGAAAGCATTTATTGTACCAAATATTTAAGTAATTAAAATATGAAAGATGAGCATTAAAAGAGGAATCGCTGTATGATAAAGCACCATCATAAATCTATCATAAAGAAGAAAATATTATGTTCCTGGGTAATTGCTTTAACTATTTGGGGAAAATTATATTAAATCATGCCTTAATAGATTCTCAAACATATTTGAGATAGCTCAAATCTACCTCAGCATCTGTCTGAGGTAGATTTAAATATACATTAAATTAATTTGAAATAACTAAAAAAAAATTATAAAAGCAGAGGAAAAGATAGGTAAATTATTTACTGACCTTGGAATAGGAAAGAACTTTCTAAACATACAAGCAGTAAAGAAAATCACAAAGAAAAATAATTAGTAGCAAAAGTTACATAAAATCTTATATCAAAAGTTATAAATTTAAAAGGCTAAGTGGGAAAAAAAATTTCAAAAATATGACGAAGGGATAGGATTTCTAGTATATTCAACAAACATCTGAAGCAGTTTTCATGGCAGTTTTTTTTTTTATAGTAACAAAAATCATTAACATGTTGAGTATATAATTATGTCAATACAAATGATAGATTATTAGGAAATCACAAAATACTGCCTAAAAAAGTGAAACTACTTATGATCTACTAGAAATTTAAAAGAATGGGAATTAAATGTGATATACAGCATAATCATAACATTTTTGAAATGGGTAGGATGGAAAAATGATGAAGGGAATATGTCAAAATATTAAAGGTAAAATGGGTGTTTGCCTTCCTCATGCCTTCCTATAATATTCACATTCTTTGCAATCAATATATTTTGCTTTTATAACCAGAATAGTTCCCTGGTTTTCTATAGCATCACTATAAAAGTAATAGGGATAGAAGACATAAATGAATCACCACTCACTGGACATGATTTTATGTGGTTTATCTTTTTTCCTTAATTTATTTTTTTGTACTCTAAACTATTTTTAGGAAGAAGTAGAATGTAAACAGACACTCATGAAGCACCATAAAGTGCTCCACATAGCTCATTCAATCCTCACCACCATCCTACAATGTATTTTTCCCTACTTTACAGAAGAGAAAACAGGCTCATGGAAAATGACAGCACTTGGAATTAGGACTACAACTAGCCAACTCCAGAGTCTATTCTCTGCATGATATACTGTGACCTTCTCATTCTACCGAAGATTTCAGTTCCTACCCAGGATCCCTGTGAGGATAAACAAGAAGAAAAGACTTGCAAAGATTTGGAAACTTATTATTGTAAACACCATGATCAGCAAGAAAATGAAATCTAGAAACTTCATTCAAAAATGGAAATTGGAAAGTTGTTAGAAATCAGCAGATTTAACATTAATAATGCAGTGTGCAAATATAAAATATGAGCCCTTCATTAATAAGATGTGTCATTTTAGGCATCTACAAAGACTAGTTTTAGTAGATACTTTAAATCCAAGTACCTAATGTTGAGAATTGGCTAAAGAGTTTTAAAAAATCTGCTCATTTGAAATTTTCTTTCTTCTGCATAACTATCCTACCCCCCAAGCTTGTCACCCCTTGCCACCAAAATTCAAAATAAAAAAGTCGGGCGTGTTGGCAAATTTTGAAAAGGAAATGCTTTGGGATAAAATTTTTTATTTTAAAATCTTTCATCAAATTCTATATTCCTCCACTGAGGTCTCCAACCTCAGTGTTGGAGGTAATTACTCTTTATATACAGTATATGATCCCAAACTGCAGTGGGTAATGGAATTGCTCTGTGTTGCTTTCCAGTATTTCACACTTTTTTCATTAATGTTCAGTACTTTATTAGTAGAGAATAAATTGGTACATTTCTTTTATTGTCGTTTTTACTTTCCTTTATAAACCAGCCTGGATGGAAAAAAATATCATAGAGTAGTGAATCATTGAAAAGCTTGGAAATGACACTATTGTTTCCTTTTTTTTTTTTAATGCATTATTAAGGTTTCTTTTTAAGATGTAAAAAGAAACTCACCTGTAACATAGAACTATTACTGTAAATCTGAAAACATGTGAGATGTGTATTACACAAGTTTTTTTTTCTAAATTCCATATGATTTTTAAAATCTAGTCATTTTCAGTAGTCTACAAAATATCAGTAACTGCACACCTGAAATATAGTGACTCTTTCATATTTACCTGTTTTACTATCATGTATCCCATTAAAAAATGAACTGGATTTTTCCAAAGAACTCTCTGGTCCCTAGCTGTGAGATACTTAGGAAATTCTCAAGACCCTAAGGAATCAATATGTGCTGCCATTCACAGATTCTGTTCCAAAAGAGAACAAGAAGCCAAGGTGATAGGTGTCAGGGGATGTGTGTTCTGTGGGGTTGGGTTCCTTGTGCACCCAGCTGCATCTTGCCACAGTCACTCTCACCAAAGAGGTCACTGTCAGTCCTGTTCATGTCAGAGAAAATGAATCTGCTGGACACCTGTGCTACATAGCAGGCGTGTAGAAAGTGTTGCTCAAAATATTGATGTTATAAAATTCAACTTATTTCACTTTCTAGGGTGAGAGCTTGTCCTAAGAGTGTAAAAGGGGAGTGCTATGAAGTCTCATATCAGGATAAGCACAAAACAGAACTGTCCTAGGAAACCAGAGCATATGTTCACTTTGTGATCTTCTGGAGGAGGCATGCAAATTTTGCTTTTCCTTTAAAGTCCGGCTAGGTAACCTCACAAAAGGTGAGCAGTAAGACTTATATTTGCTGTGATACATAATCATGATAGTTTACTGTTGACTACCGCTCTTCTGTGAGCAAACAGCACCAAGTATACAACTGTGTTTGGAATATGTTTATGTTTCATGTGATTTATTTTTTATGCTAAAGATGGCTTTAGTGTACAGCTTTCTTAGTTCACTCAGTAAAATGCCCTGCAAAACAGACTTCCTCTCAGATCTATACTTCTAACCTATGGAAATGTTAGACATGAGGTATAGGTTGAATAAAGGCACATGAAGTGGCAAAATGTTTTCTTTGTGGCAATATTCCTTCTTTTTTTCGGGCATAGAAACCTACCTTGCAGCCTTAAATCTAGAATACTGAAATTCTCAGAGAAATCAACAACTCACAGGGACTCTTGACTACTGAATCTCGTCTCAGTGTCTTACTCAGTTTTTATGATATTAAACCTTACCCAGGTTACTGGGTGCTGTGGCTCTTTTTCCAATATTCACCTTGAAAGTAGGAACCCTCCAGTGAAATATTATAAGCGTCCCAGGTATGGTTAAGGTTAAGAAGACAGGTCGGGGGCCCTTCCCTGGTAAAGAATCCTGCCAATGCAGGAGAAACGGGTTTGATCTCTGATCCGAGAAGATCCCACATGTGGAGCAACTCAGCCCACGCACTACAGCTGCTGAGACTGTGCTCCAGAGCCCAGGAGCCACAACTGCTGAAGCCCACGCGCCTGGAGATTGTGCTCTGCAACAAGGGAAGCCTGCACACCACAGCTAGAGTGGCCCCTACTCGCTGCACCCAGAGAAACGCCTCTGCAGCAACGAAGACCCAGCACAGCAGAAAATAAATAAATGCAGAATTCAAAGGAAAATAAAGTTTGTTTTGTCTGAAGTAAGTATTGCTACCCCAGTGTTTTTTTTTAAAAAAAAAGACAGATGGACACCATTTAAGCAATATATTTTCTTTTAAAAAGTAAGAAGTATTGTTACCCCATTGTTTAAAAAAAAAAAAAGATGGACACCATTTAAGACAGAATATTTTCTTTTATAAAAGTAAAACAATTCTCAAAAATATTTATGTTTCATGGTTATAAAGAGGACTAAGTTAAATAAGATAAACCACATAGAGTTCTTAGTACAGTATCTGGTGCAAATAACTGTCCCGTAGCAGAAGCAGTATAGCAGTAAAACTTGGGATACAGTTCCTTATCAAGACAATTCAAATTATTTTTATCTATTTTTGTTCCTCTGAAACAAAATTTTGAAATACTAGAACTCTTCAATATACCTAGAGGAAGGTAGGACAACCCACTCCAATGTTCTTGCCTGGAGAATCCCATGGACAGAGGAGCCTGGTGGGTGACAGTCCACAGGGTTGCCAAGAGTTGGACATGCCTGAAGCGACTTGAGTATGCCTAAACAAATGAAACTTCTTATGCGTGTTTAGTGGTGTCCCAGATGACTTCGTGTCAACTTGTCAGATTCCATTTTAGAGAGTGATATTAGTTTCTTTATAATGTTACACTGAGGGGTTCCCCCCCCTTTCTGCTGACTTCACGTTTTCTTTTTTTTTTTTTTCTCCCCCCAGAATCAACATTTACCTGGTCTTAATTTTTTTTGCTTCCTCTATTTAGTATACTTCGCTTTCCAGGACTCATTGCCTACAGTACAATTTTTAATCACATTTAGTTGTGCCTCACCCCATTACATTCTGCGTGTAACTTTAAAGGTGATTGCAAAATAACAAAAATTTGGAAAGCGCTACCCCTTGGGCCAAGCAATGAAAACGGGCATTTAAAAATGGCAGCTGGCACTCTTAAACGTTGTGATGAAAGCCAGGAAAGAGAGAACGGAGGAAAACAAGGCCAAAGTAAAGGAGGGAGGAAGAGAGGGGAGGCAAGAAGGAAGAAGAGGAAAGGCAAAGGACGAAAGAGCAGAAAGAGGAGACTGAAGGAAAGAGAAAGGAAACAGGGAGAGGAAGACTTGAAGAAGGGACACCCCACGGGACAGGAGGACGAGGAGCAGATAAAGAGCCTGGGGGTGAATATGAGGCAGTGAAAGTGAATATTCTTGAAGATGGCTTGAAGCCCGGCAAAAACGAAATCGTTGACTACCCACCTTAAGTTCTAATTTTTTATTATTTATAAAGAGGCTATATATAAAATGTTACATTTCCATTAAATATAAATGTAGATAAACCTTACAGAAAGTCCCTAGGGGGCACAGATGAAATCTGCTGTTGGCAGAGAGTTCCCTGGAGCCCAGTTTCTTGCTACTCAAAACCCTCATCATGTAGACCTCGAGGGATTTGCCAGTCTCCCTCTCTCTAACCATTTAAGAAAATCCTTGCAACTGTCCAGTTAGTTCATGTAATGGCTTGAAAGATTAGGGCTATGTATCAGTCAAAACCTTTGACTAATCTCCTTGCCAGCAGGCAGGAAGTACACTTTCCAGGGGGCGGTCCTATAGATGATGCCATCTCAGGGCGCTCTGTCCCAGGAGAAGCTCTGCTTTCAGATGGACTCTTGAGGGAAAGGGCCACAAGGCCTGGCTCCAGGCTGACCTTGATAAAAGCCACAGCAGAAGCCCCGAGGCTGCTGTTCCCAAGCAACCAGACAGGAAAGTCAGTGACAAAGGAAACCTTCACCCAGGACAGTCCAAGTGTTGAGATAAGAATCCTGCAGTCAAAATGCACGCATTGAAGAAAGGTCTAGAAAATGTGAAAGCACACTCAGGATTATGGTGGGCTAAGACAAGTCACTGCCTGTCCTTAGGACACTTTGGAAAAAAAAAAAGGTTAAATTAGATGTGTCCTAAAAAATCCCTTCTGGTGGTGATTAGCCAGTTCACAGAGGAGATAGCAAGGATGTGGAATAGCCTCTGCCCCCCGGGGCTATTTGGCTGATTCATTTGAGGACAACGTTTATTTGAGGATATGGCCAGGAAGAGAGTTTCTCCTGCACTTTCTATGGGTCCAGCGCTGTCCGCCTGAGTAGAGAGCAGAAGCCTGGGCTTGCTTCTGAATCTAAACAGCAGTGCCAGGAGAGTTCTTCTTTATCCCAGTTTCTAATGAAAAAGTTGCGTGTACATGTGTGTTTAAAAGCCTCTTTCGAAATCATTTGTTTCATTTCCAGATGTGTTTTTAAATCTGACTGGAGTCCAAATGCCCAGCTTTGGGGGGCAACTGAGTTTAGGGAAGGTTGTAAACCTTCTAGACAACCACAGTCTTCAGTTCAGTTGCTCAGTCACGTCGGCCTCTTTGACCCCATGGACTGCAGCACGCCAGGCCTCCCTGTCCATCACCAACTCCTCCTCATGTCCATTGAGTCGGTGATGCCATCCAGCCATCTCATCCTCTGTTGTCCCTACTCTAGATTTCTGACTAACTGGCTCTTTGGTCAACCCTAGTTCAGGCTGTGCTTCCATTATGGCTTTAACTGTGTGATTTTGAGCAATTTACTTATCTTCATCTGTAAAATGGGGATAATTATGGAGCCTCCCTCCTTGATGGTTATAAAATTGAGTTTAAACTATTTAAAGCATTTACCGCAAATGTCTAGAACACAGAAAGTGCTCAGTACATACTGGCCATTAATGTTACTTAACATTGAAGAGACTGAGAAGGAAGCACTGAAAAACTCTTAAATGATACATTTTATGAAATATTCATAAAGAGAATTTTCTCCTCCTTATTTGTGATACCTAAGGAATACTATGTTTATATAATTTCTTTGTCATTAAATACATACAGGTTATCTCTGATTGTATCATTTTACATAAGCATGTATTGATTTACATGATCTTTGCAACAGTCACACAAGGGTGAAGGGTGGTATTATTCTCATTCCCTACATGAGCAAACCAAAGACCAGATGCCTTTCATCCAACTCAAACTTCTACCCCCATCTATGCTCACTCTCGTTTGGTGCCACCAGCCGTATCTGTCCTCATCTGAGATACGGGATTTGAAAAATGAGGAGTCAATTCATCTCTTTACAGTATTCCCTTCCTGCTGAAAGCTGCACACTCTCTAAGGCTGAAGTCAGTCATACTCAGCAAAGCATACACCTTTTTCTCATGTGACTTTTATCTGTCAGCACTTACGCAGGTAACACTTCCCATTAGAATCAGTGGTTTTTTCCTTCAACAAGCCTCATGGAGGAATCAGAGCCAGGATTAATTATTTTATCTTAAACAGCACAAGCTTTGCTGCCAATCTACTTACTTAAAAAGCAGTTTTAAAAAAAGATTCCTTTTACTAACTATACAAAAAAGAAACAAAGCATATACATGAAGGTATGGAACCCTGGAAGATATTTTCTTGAATAGGTTTGTTGGAAATCGTTCACCTTGTATAGGACTTTATTAAGCATTTTTAACTTATCTTCCCACTTGGATGGCAGGGGCAGGTAGTTTCCTTATTTTATGGATAAGGAAAGGAGGCTTGGAGAAGTTAGGGTCTCATTACTCTAGTTAGAGTTCCTGGGATTCCAGGTCTCATGACTGAAACTGGACTCCTTTCAGATCACTGTCAAAAAGCCATCAAGTAACATATGGTATTTCTTCACTACATTGTTTTAGATATTTAAACTTGGCTCTTCCCAAAAACTAATCTTGAGTTTAATCAAATTGTGTGAGCAAAGAATCATATTAGTGTTATAAAAGCAACACTCTGTGACATCTCCGAGACCGAGTAAGGATTACTTTGTGAAATCCGGAGGCTATTTTTCTTTACAAATATTTTACAAGACAAACTTGTACCTTCTAAAAAAAAAAAAAAAAGAAAGCACATCTGTTGTAAATTACTCCCTTAGTGAAAGAGAGAGAATCGCCCTCCTTTCTTCCCATCAGAGCTTAAAAGAGATTTGTTGACATATTCTAAGGCCAGCATAGACAAAACAGCACAGGAAAGAGGAGGCGGTCAGCAGGACCAGGGCTTGGCTTTGCTTAAACTAATTCCACATGCCCCATGAACCATTAGCTGTTTTTTATTTCCTGCTCTAAAGATCTGTAGTGAAAATAATCTGGGGTAGGGAAAAGCTACATTTATTTTTTTTCCCCCAACAAGATGCTGTGTTAGCAAATAGAACATATGAGCCACCTTCAGCAAAGCAAGGTCTTTAATAATCCATTTTTCAAACACTACTGGTATTTCCTTTCCAAACAGAGATGGACTGCGACTGGAATCAATTTCATCATTTGTACGGTTACAATTGCCAAGTTTCTGGAAATAATTGCCATTTAAATACTGGATAATATTTTTTTATATGAAGCCAACAACAGCTTTATTGCTATTTAATTTCTGTGATTTGTTTGTTTGCTGTAAGTTTTCAGGGTTCTGAGAACACAATGTTTGGGGATACAGAAAGGTCTTACGAACAATGGGAAGATGCAATGTCAAAATCATGTTGATGGCCTGACCTGACTTGAATCCACCAGACAAGGGAGATCAGCGTTAGGAAAAAATAATTTGTTCCACCATTTGGGGCTTTTCTTCCTAGGTTTCCCTATAAACTGGATAATCTAATATGTGTGCTCAGTCATTCAGTCGTGTCCGACTCTTTGCGACCCCTTGGACTGTAGCCCGCCAGGCTCTTCTGTCAGTGGGGATTCCCCAGGTAAGAATACTGGAGTGTGTTGCCATGCCCTCCTCCAGAGGATCTTCCTGACTCACAGATGGAACCCAGGTCTCTCCCACATTGCAGGCAGATTCTTTACTATCTGAGCCACCAGCGAAGCCCATAATCTAATATAATCCACCATTTCAGACCTGGCCATAAATGTAGCATTTGAGAACAAAATTGAGAACTTAATTGTCCACTTTAAGAAGACAATAGAGCTCTTCAATGAAATTCAACAAAACAGAGGCAATATGGGTACAAATAAAGGGCCTGCTAAATTTGAAGGGAACTGGCCCATCTTTCTTTATCAATGCCATATGTAGCACGTCCCTGAAAAACAACTTTGTGCTCGACAGGATGCTGCTGATATATGAGGTGGGCCTACCCCCTAAACCCCTTTCTTACTGCAGACTAAATCACAAAAACAGGCTCATCCTGAAATCAACATGGAAGAAAACAACAAAGGCCCACTGTGTCACACTGATAGCAGCTCCTGGGCCTGTCCTAGTCAGCAGATGGCCACTGAGGGCTTGAATCCTGCTGTGCATTTTACAGCCACACAAATGTGTACAATTTACTCAGCCTCTCAGGTACTCTGGAGAAGGCAATGGCACCCCATTCCAGTACTCTTGCCTGGAAAATCCCATGGACAGAGGAGCCTGGTAGGTACTCAGTTTCCCCACCAGTAAGACAGAGATAATGTCTACCTGAGCGTTGATATGGGAACAGAAAGAAATCACGTTCATAAAGCCACTGGTGCGTTAGTAGATATTATATACTGATGAGTTCCCTTCTCCCCACTAATTTTCCTTCTTCCCAAGGGGAAACATTTTCTTCTTTTTTTCTTTTTGCCTAATTTCCCTTTCTCTTATTGTCTTTTTTCTTTTCTGAGTTTTAGAAGCCAGCTGATCATTATTAACTTCATTCCCAGGGGCACTAGTGGTAAACAACTCCCCATCAATGCAGGAGACAGGAGAGACTTAGGTTCAATCCCTGGGTCACGAAGATCCCCTGGAGAAGGGCCTGGCAACCCACTCCAGTATTCTTGCCTGGAAAATCCCAAGGACAGAGGAGTCCCATGGGCAGGCCACAATCCATAGTGTCACAAAGAATCAGACACGACTAAACCAAATTACACACACACACATTTGCGCAGTATTCTGTTTAGCCAAATCTCAGTCCATTTCCTTCATTCATTCATTCGATAAATAATTACTGAATACCAACTACATGTAAGACACTATTCAAAACTCTGGGCAAATGGTAATAAGCAAGACAGCACCAAACAAACATGTAGGTAAATGAAGAAGAAAAATCGCAGAAAGTGAAAAAGGTAATGAACAGAGTCAAAACAGGTGCTTGGGCTGGAGAGTGACTCAGAGGTCTAAGAGGGCTGCTTTGGGGACAAACTTCATCCCTGAGACCCACTTAGGTCGGGAAGATAGAAACTCCTCCGGGCATTTAAGACACACAGAATTATTTCACTCAGAGAAGTGGCTTCACTGAGAATAAGAATGTGACAGACATCGGCAAAGCAGGAAGCCAGTCCCAGAGGCAGGGGGCATCACGGGGCCAGATGCCAGGCCACGTGGATGAACCAGGCCAAGAGCTGGAGCCATGGTCTCGACTGCTTGGCGGTACTTGGGATTATGCAGGAGAGGATGTCTCTGGAAAATGTCTCCAAAGGTGGTGGTGGGGACGGTGGGGAGGAACAAAGAGGAAAACACAGAAGGAAAGTCTCCCGTTTTCTTCCTTCTCCCCTCCTTGCAGCACCTCCCACCGGCCAAGTCCCCCAAAGCCATTGTCAAGAGGGCTGGAAAAGCTGGTGTGTGGGAGAAGGGGTGGGGGAGACTGATCTGGAAGCCAAAGGCTGACCACTAGAACAAGGCGGGAACTCACCAGGAAAAGAGCCGGGAACCAAGACAGAAAATGCGCAAGTGCTAAGGAGAAACAAAGTGAATTCCTCTGAGGAAACAAAGGATGCCCACCGCTGGGAGCCAAGTGGAGAGCGGAGGGAGCAAGAAGGTATCAGAGAAGCGGGCAAGGCCACAGATGGCAGGTAAAGCAAAGCGAGCAGCGGCGATTCTATTCCAGGCCTGAAGGGAAGCCGTGGGAGAGTTTCAGGGGGAAAAAAAAAAAAAGAATCTAATTTACATGGAGACCAAGAGAGGAGGTTATTGTTGCGGTCCACCAGGGGATGAAAGCTTAGACCCAGGTAGGCATATTCAGGATGTTTTGCAAATAAAGTCATCATAGACATGGTACTAGACTGGATCTGCGAGGTAAGAAAAAGAGAAATCAAAGAATTGCCTATATTCTTGGTTGAGGGACATGGTAAATAAGGCTGTTTTTGTTTCTTTTTTTTAATTGAACTAGAGAGAGGAATAGCAAACTTAGGGGAGAAAGGAGATGAAGGGATGTTTTTGGGCTGCAAAAAATATGCCTGTTAGATTCAGGAGGTGACAGCAATAGCTGGATGGCGGTATGAGTCAGGGCTGGAGATACAGATTTGGAAGTCTGTGGTATGCAGAAGGCCCACAGAGTCCTGGGACTAAGAATCACCCAGGAACAAGACAGAGTCCAGGGCACAACAAAACATGGCTGTCAGGCAGACCAGGAGGAGCCAGCCAAGGAGACGGAAAAAGACTAAAGCAGAAGAAAAATGAGGAAGAGGCATCTCAGAAGTTAATGGCGAGGGTGTCGAGAAGGAAGGAGGGGTAATCTCTCTGAAACTCTGCTTCAGCAAAGTCAAGGAGCCCCTGTCTGTGGGTTTTTCACCAAACGGAGTTTACTGACAGAAGCAATTTCGGTTCAGCGGTGGGGACAGAAGCTTGGAGTGGACGGACTGGGCAATGAGTGAAAAACAGACATGTTGCAAACAACTCTCTCAGAAAGTCTGGTTGTAAAAGGGTGCTAAAAAATGGGGACAGGACTGGTGAGTATATGCATGTGGTCAAAGAGGGATTTCGTTTTTTTTAAGATGGGAAATGCAGCCTTACTCAAATGGTGATCTGCATTTTAGCAAGATCCCTGGGTGATGCCTATGCAAGGTAAAGTTTGAGAAGTGTTCTGCTACCCTGTGGGCTTCCCTGGTGGCTCAGCTGGTAAAGAATCCGCCTGCGATGTGGGAGACCTGGGTTCAATCTCTGGGTTGGGAAGATCCCCTGGAGAAGGGAAAGGCTACCCACTGCAGTATTCTGGCCTGGAGAATTCCATGGACTGTATAGTCCATGGGGTTGCAAAGAGTCAGACACGACTGAGCGACTTTCACTTCACTTCTCTGCTACCATGCATTACTTGCTCTCAGAATGATACAGTGCAGAGGAGAAAGGGATGCTGCAGAAAAGGGGGCACCTACTGCAGGGGTGACGTGTGCGGGAAGGGATAGGACAAAGCCTGATGGAGAGAAGGGCAGACATACCTCCCCCCATGATGGGAGCGAAGGTAAGAGTGTCGTGCACAGGAGGCAGGTCTGAGATTCTGGCCTGAGACTTCGGTGGAAGAAAGACATGATGATGTGGGGGTTCCTAATTGCTTCTGTTTTCTCAACCATGTGTGTGCGGGTGTGCTAAGTTGCTTCAGTCATGGCTGACTGTGTGACCCCATGGACTGTAGCCCACCAGGCTCCTCTGTCCATGGGATTCTCCAGGCAAGAATACTGGAGTGGGTTGCCATGCCCTCCTCCAGGGGATCTTCCCGACCCAGGGATTGAACCCATGTCTCTTACATCTACCTGCACTAGCAAGCAGGTTCCTTACCACTGTGGCCACTTGGGAAGCCCTTTCTCAACAATACAGGTAGAAAAGTCATTCGCTCAGAGTGAGCTGGAGCAGGGCCTTGGTAGAAGAAGCTGGTGGCGAGGCAGTGGGCGTGAAAGCGTCTTTTCACCAGGAAATACACTGTCTTTCTCAGGCCTGTTCACAGGCCGTCGGGTGATTTACTTGAGCTCTGCACTGTTCTTGCTATTCATTTTGCACTTCTGTCTCTCACTGCCTTCATAAAATAAGAACTTCATCCATCTAGCCTAGCCAGTCTTTCATTTAACCCCTTTTCATGAAGCTTGAAATGACGTCACATACCTTACTGTTAAATCGTCTCAACTCGAATTTTGTTTAATAGCCACAATTTGCTCCTCTAAGGAAAATAGGATCGACTCCCCAGCAGAACTGGCGATTGAGCCTGTGCTTGAGCTAACCTGGTGCAGAAGAAGAGAAAGACAGGGCTCTGTTTTTTTCTTTCTTTCCCACCAATTCCTGCTCTTTATTCCTGGCTCTCTCGATTTCTTAGCAGACCAAAGACAGATCTTGACTAAGTAACTGAACAAAACAACCTAGAACTTGGCCAGATAATTAAGGTATGTTTCATCATTCTGGTGGCTCAGCTGGTAAAGGATCTGCCTGCAGTGCGGGAGACCTGGGTTTGATCCCTAGGTTGGGAAGATCCCCTGGAGAAGGGAAAGGCTACCACTCCAGTATTCTGCCTAGAGAAGTCCATGGGGTCACAAAGAGTCAGACATGACTAAGCGACTTTCACTTTCACTTTCATTATTCTGGTGGGAAGGCAGGAGATCAGTCTCTAAAGTATGTGAATAGCCCCATCAGATTTATATTTGCTGCTCCAAGAAGAACTGGTTGATTTTCAGACGCATTCGCATCCAACTGATCACAGTAAAGGGGAAAAAAGATTACTATTGTCTCACCCTGTTCTAGCTTTAGTAAAGTGCATTGTACTTGGTCTGACTCTTGAAGTAAACATCTCTCAAGTCTATATTCTGATTGGGCCTTCTACCCCCAGTCCTCTTTGTGCCAGAGAGTGAGTGAAAGTTGCTCAGTCGCGCCCGACTCTTTGCCACCCATGGCCTGTAGGCTGCCAGACTCCTCTGTCCATGGAATTCTCCAGGCCAGAATACTGGAGTGGGTAGGAGCGTTCCCTTCTCCAGGGGATCTTCCTCACCCAGGGATCGAACCCAAGTCTCCCACATTGCAGGCGGATTCTTTACCATCTGAGCCACCAGGGAAGCCCTGGTGTCAGAGATGCCAACATCAAGAAGAATGAGGATGGGGGTGCTCCCGGGTGGGCCAGTGGCTAGGACTTCATGCTCCCAATGCAGAGGGCCCAGGTTCAATCCCTGGTCAGGGAACTAAATCCCACATGCTGCAACTAAGTTAGCATGCCAGAACGAAAGGTCCCACATGCCCTGGTGCTGCAACTAAGAGCTGGTGCAGCCAAATACATAGATATTTTCAAAAAAGAAGAATGAGCAATTGTTTTCCATAGAAGCTGAAAGAACTGGGGACGGCGAAGGCCCTGCACGCAGGTGGTGACCCAGAGGCAAGTTTGAAAGCCANGCTGCAACTAAGAGCTGGTGCAGCCAAATACATAGATATTTTCAAAAAAGAAGAATGAGCAATTGTTTTCCATAGAAGCTGAAAGAACTGGGGACGGCGAAGGCCCTGCACGCAGGTGGTGACCCAGAGGCAAGTTTGAAAGCCATACCTGCTGGAAGGAAGGACTCACTGCGCATCTCACGAAGGTCCCCCTGCTTGCTGTCTGTGAGTTACATGCCTCCCATCCTCGAGCTCCATCCTTTCCTGCTAGCCCCCTGTTCCCACGTGTTTCAGAAAGGAGTTAGAAATACATACTTACCACCATTCAGGAACCTCTATAATAAAATCATAAACACTTTGAGTTCTGGATCACAGCTAACATTAGCAACTCGAGCCAAACACTACACACACACAAATTGCATGAGAACTTGACCAACATAAAACCAAATACCTATTTTAAAAACGTATTAAGAAAACTTCCAGTAGCAAGGAGGCAGGATACAGTGCAGCTGCAAGAGGGTGTGATCTACTTCTAGAACTTTGTGTACTTTTTCTAGGAGGACAAAGAAAACTATTTCAGGTATACCTTCTCTCAGGTGAATGAATCACCACACTTAGAGGGATTTAAGATTGTTCTTTAACATAGCAAAGTCTTACAGTAAATATAGTAAAGACTTACATATATATTAAATAAAGTAAATTTATAGTATATATATATAGTAAATATAGTAAAGACATAAATATATAGTAAATATAGTGAATATATATAGTAAATATAGTATAGTAAATATAGTATATATATATAGCAAATATATATTTTTATATATAGTATATATATTTTATATAGTAAATAGGTATATGGATATAATTATATATAAATATATAGTAAATATAGTAAAGGTTTATAAATATGTCTAATATAATAAATTAACTGAATTTGTAAAATATTTCACCTCCTCTTGGTATACAGTAAATTCTCAAAAATATTGTCACTATTATTTTTATTACTCTCATTGAATGTTAGAAGATAGATTACAATAAATATTGACTTCTCCTACCCAGCTTCTGGTGTTTCTCCCAATATCAGGTATACTGTTGATGTTGTTCAGTCGCTCAGTCATGTCCTACTCTTTGCGACCCCATGGGCTGCAACATGCCAGGCTTCCCTGCCCTCCACTATGTCCCGGATATCAGATACGTATAAATGTTTAACTGCCTCTGTTTATGAATGCACTCTGATTGTAAGCATGAAAGTTACAACAATCTGCTCTTCCTCAAACACACTGTGCAGAGTTGATAGAAATTATTTTTAACCTTCTGGTTTGTGTGGCTTTTTGGCACATCTACCAGTATTAAGAATTAGATATTTCATCTGAGCCAAACTGCTGCTATGCCGAAATACAAATAGAAGTATCACTCTCCAGGCAGACTGTTAGCTGGGGCAAACAAAGACATTATAAATTGACATTTTAAAAGAAGACTTTCTATTATTCACTTTATTAGTCCAAATGCCAAAGTTTTCCTTCTAATTTCTGCATTGTTTTTCTGTTTCTAAGGATCATTTAAATTCTTTTCTTTAGGAAATGAGCATTTATTTATTTCCTCTAGCTTAGCAAAGATAATGGGAAATATCAATTAAAAATGTAAGACAGTGATGCCAGGAATCAAGGTAACGTCATTTTGTGCAAGAGAAAACTAGTGGCACACATCCTGTGAGTTTCATCAATACAAGGATGAAGTTAGTCCTCAGTGACTGCGTTTAAGAAACACAGTTTAAGAAAAGTATTTTTAATAGTGCTTATTGCTATGTTTTTTTTCCTGCCAGGATAAAATATTCATCAATCTAACTGGTTTGTGTATTTCTCCTTAGTAGCTTATTAGCTTAATTGAGACATTTAATCAACATTTTAGTCATTTAAAGAACTTGGCAGGCAGGACACGGAAGAGACGCAGGTTCAATCCCTGGTTCAGGAAAATCTCCTGGAGAAGGGCATGACAACCCACCCCAGTATTCTTGCTTGGAGAATCCCATGGACAGATGAGCCTGGTGGGCTACAGTCCATAGGGTTGCAATGAGTCAGACACGTCTGAAGCGACTTAGCACACAAAAATTTAGTCATATCATTCAGATAGGATATTGTCTTTATATATCAAAGTCTTATACTTTTGCNTTCCTTAGTAGCTTATTAGCTTAATTGAGACATTTAATCAACATTTTAGTCATTTAAAGAACTTGGCAGGCAGGACACGGAAGAGACGCAGGTTCAATCCCTGGTTCAGGAAAATCTCCTGGAGAAGGGCATGACAACCCACCCCAGTATTCTTGCTTGGAGAATCCCATGGACAGATGAGCCTGGTGGGTTACAGTCCATAGGGTTGCAATGAGTCAGACACGTCTGAAGCGACTTAGCACACAAAAATTTAGTCATATCATTCAGATAGGATATTGTCTTTATATATCGAAGTCTTATACTTTTGCGGTTTAAGTTTAAGGTTTAATTTTACATAATTAATTATAGGCTAATTTTACCTATTCCAAATATAGGAATTTGGTTTCACAAATTCAATCACGCTCACCAGTTTTGTTATTTAAATATGCTCTTTGTGTTTAGATGTGCTAAACATTAAGCAGGGGCTTCCCTGGTGACTGAGTGGTAGAGAATCTGCCTGCTGATGCAGGAGATAGTGTTTGATCCCTGATCAGGGAAGATCCCACATGCCGGGAGCAGCCAAGCTTGTGTGCCACAGTACTGTGCTCTGGAGCCTGGGNTGTTATCAATTTCTTATACACTTTCCCAGATATTACTCTATGCAAAGTCAAGCAAATATATATAGTCATGAGTATATGTGTGTGTGTGTTCTTTTCTTTTCTTAAGGCACAAGTAGTGCCATATTTTAAACTTTGCCATGCCCTTGTTTCTTACTTAACTATAGATTATACCTATGTCTAATTATATAGATATATGGTTGTTCCGTATCAGTGCTAAAAAAAAACCCCATTCTTACAGCTGCAACAATAGTCCATTATATTGGTGCACTACAATTTTTAAAAATCAGCTTTCCCTTAATGGATATTTAGGTTCTTTACCAATATTTTGGTATTCCAAAAAAGTAGAAGCAAAGAATGTTGCTGTTGACTCTCTAAGTCATGTCCAGCCCTTTTGTCACCCCAGGAGCTGTGGCCTGCCGAGCTCCTCTGTCCACAGTATTTCCCAGGCAAGACTACTGGAGAGGGTTGCCATCTCCTTCTCCAGGGGATCATCCTGAACTAGGGCTTGAACCCATGTCTCCTGCGTTGCAGGCGGATTCTTTACCGCTGAGCCACCGGGGAAGCCCCAGAGAATATCTTGTGTATATGGTAATTTCACACATATATACGTATATCCGTAGGATAAACTTCTGGAAGCGCAATTGTTTTGGCCACAGGATTTGTGTTTCTGTAATGTTGATACCTACTGCCAAATCGCCTTCCAAAAGAGACTGCACTGTTCCCACTCCCACCAGGAAGACACGCAGGTGCCCGGGTCCTTGCCAGGCTGTACCAGACACGTGCCTCTGCTCTCCCCTGTGTTTTCAAGAGTATTTGGAGGCCCAGACTGCTTGCTGTGGTGGCTCCAGGGGGTCAGTTCGTACACTTTTAATCAAGTATTTGTCTACATTTTGTATTAAACATGAAGTGATACTCAAACTTCACTTTGTATTAAATGATGATCATTGCGATTTATAAGATGATTGAGTATGTAATACATGCTAGACAAGAGGATACTTTTCCTCTGGCTATAGAAATGGCCAAATCCATAGACTGTTTTACAATATAGAAGGGTCATGAATAACTTCTAAATCCTAGCAGACGAAGTAGAATTTTTCTTGTTAAATGGCAATTTCCACCAAAATGGCTATTCTGAAAGAGATTTTAATATTATTTATACATTACGTCCACGGTATCTAACAGGAGGGCTTCCCTGTAGCACAGATGTTAAAGAATCTGCCTGCAATACAGGAGACCTGAATTCGACCCCTGGGTTGGGAAGATCCCTTGGAGGAGGGCATGGCAACCCACTCCAGGATTCTTGCCTGGAGAATCCTGTCGGCAGAGGAGCCTGGGAGCCTACTACAGTCGATGGGGTCTCAAAGAGTCAGACACGACTGAGCAACTGCCACTACTATTACGTCCAGCATATCTAACATCGGAAGTATGTTCAGATAAATGTCTCTCTTTTACTACTTTGGACAGGTTTTCAAGCAGAGAAATTCAGCATGGTAGTACAGACCGGAAACACAGCATCAGGAGAAATAACAGGCTATTCACCCAGACAGCCCTGGGTTTGGACCATCGTTGGGTAACTATCTGTCCTTGTGTACCTGACTTATCCCCTCTAGGTTTCCGCTTTTTAAAATCTATACTATATTATTGAGAATACTTGATTACTGGAAATATTAACGCCAAATACAAATTACTTAACATGACGACCATCACTACACTTACAGTATTGCTAGGGAAGCACTGTCCCAAATCCAAATATTCTATCCC
This sequence comes from Neotragus moschatus, assembly GCA_006410615.1. Lineage (NCBI taxonomy): Eukaryota > Metazoa > Chordata > Mammalia > Artiodactyla > Bovidae > Neotragus > Neotragus moschatus. Next base: position 1,320,274 of record SJYA01001064.1, on the reverse strand, counting down.
ATTGTAAGGTGTGTTCCCACGTGTATACAGACTGCTGCTGCTGCTGCTGCTGCGTCGCTTCAGTCGTGGCCGACTCTGTGCGGCCCCATAGACAGCAGGCCACCAGGCTCCCCCGTCCCTGGGATTCTCCAGGCAAGAACACTGGAGTGGGTTGCCATTTCCTTCTCCAGTGCATGAAAGTGAAAAGTGAAAGGGAAGTTGCTCAGTCGTGTCTGACTCTTCGCAACCCCATGGACCGCAGCCCACCAGGCTCCTCCATCTATGGGATTTTCCAGGCAAAAGTACTGGAGTGGGGTGCCATCACCTTCTCCTTATATCGACTAAATATAAGCAATACAAATATAGGCTAACTCTGAGAATTTAGCCTAACCCAAATCATAATCTTGCCGAGTTAATCTAGAAAGATTAATAGCAAAGTGCCAGGCCTCTTATACACACACACACACACACACACACACACACACACGAAAATTCTGCATGAACTTCTGAATCATTTTTGTACGGTAAGAGAGGTAAGCTCTGATATTCAAAAATACACCATACAGTTGTACCTGATTTACTGAGATCAGGTGGGAAAGACACTATTTTTTTGACTAGCAGAAAAAGTTCATTAACTCACTGAGGGTCTGCTATGTTCGGCACCATACCAGGCACTGGAATAGAATGCGAAGCCCAACAAACATGGGTCTTACCTTCCTGGTGCTTACAGTCAGGGAAGACACCGTAAGGAAGACAGTGGAGTTAAGACAGCACATTCAGGGAGCTTCCTGGTGCTCGCAGAAGCACTGGCAGATACGAGTACTACCTAACACATCACTGCAAACAGCCAAGTTGAAGAAACAGGCTCTCATCTGGATCAGTCAACTCCGATATTAGAATGTAGCACGATTTCCAATCTCTAAGCACCCAATAGTTTGATGTCATTTATTACCAAAGATACTTGTCACTACTTGAAGACTAAATAAAGAAGCTTCCGGAGTGGGTACTAAATAGGAAAAATTAAAATAAAATGGGGAATCCTACAGGAGTTTTACTCAGATAGCTCCAAATTTTGCAGCACAGGTTCTGATGTGTTTGAAATAATTACCACTGAGTAATATTTCAGTTTTCTGTACCTATTAATAACTAGCACCATAAGTTATTAAGTCATATTTCAGGAAAAGAAAATCTAACTTAATAAGAGCTGGAATTTTCAAAACGAGCTAAACTCCTTTCACCAGAAGAGAAGCAAAGGGCTAATCTCAAGCCACAAATAAGTCACGTTCCCCACCTAGCGGCACTTTCAGGAAACAGCAGGTACGTTACACTTGGTGTGTTCTCCTAATTTAACTCTTGGAACACACCAGAGGTGTTAGAGAGAACTCCCATTTTCTAGATAATTTCTCTTGTTTTAGCCCCTAGCAATTCAACAGAATAACCTCTCTTTTTATTCCTCCTCAAATCTCTACTGCGATGTCTACCCTCAATTGCCCTTACCTCTCCTGGCACTGGGCTACTAGACAACCCTGACTGGACCGTCCAGTGCCTCTCAAACACTGCCATTTAGATCATTCTTTCACTTAGGAAACAGAAAAATTAAAAAAATAAAATATATATATATATTTGCAACACATCTCGTTGAAGCACTTGGGGCTGTTAGGAAGTGCTTTTTTCCGAATTTGCTCGGCAAACTGAATTCTAGCAGGAGGTTCAGCTGTGACCACTCTGGGCACGTGTCACCCTTCCCAGCCTGTCCCCAGACTGAACTCCCCACCTGGAACTCCCCTCGCCCCAACTCCACCTGGGGAACAGCTACCCACTCCCCAACGCAGTTCAAAGCCCTCTGCTTGTAAGAAGACTTCCCTGACAACTGCAGTTAATTTATCTCTTTCTGTGATGAATCTTAAGAATAATGATGGTCTGCAGCCGGAGATTCACTCTTGACTTGTTTTTTTCTGCCCTTTCATCAGGGTCCATTGTATCTGTAGACTCATAGATGGTTTCTCTGCTAATGAGGGCAACACCCTACTGGCAGCAATTCTTCGTGCGTGTTTTTAAATATTCCCTCTCCACTGGACCCAGCCAAGTGAAAAACTGGGACTCAATAAATACTTAATAGTATTTCATTAGTCTGATCTTGGAGCCTACAGGTGACTCCAAGGTGTGGCTTCTGACCACCTCATCATCTTTCTCTAGTTAAAACACAGATGATCTTCTCAGCAGCATCAGGAGCCTTCATGTCAATACATTTACATATTCACTTGGGAAGACAACTGGCATACATGATGTTTCCTGGTAATTTAAGCCAAGAGAAGAGTTCTTCTTGGATAACCTGGGCATTTAAGGTGAAAGTTAGGGTTAATATTGGTAAGGATCTGTCTCATCTGTTCATTTCACTTTGTACAGCAGGTCAGCTGTAAATGATTTATGAAAACCTTTCAAAGGTCACTATCCATCCCTAAAATACATCTATCTTTAGCAGCAACCTTCTGCTTTAAGGAAAGAAACTTACTGTTGCACAAACCTGTTAGACAAGAATGTGGCGGATCGACAGGAAAGAGGATTCATGAAACCAACGTTTATCCCCCTGATATCACCTGAGGCAAGTCAGCAGGCTTCTGGTTCTGATTAAAACTACTGCAACAACTGATGGCTCTACAGGAACACTCTGTCCTTAAATTAATTTAAATATATCCTGGAATAGCAAAAGGTATTGAACTTTGCCACCTGTGCCTTCAAGGGCACCACATTCTAATAGGGAGATGGGTTGGTCTCAATAAAATGGATAATCCAGGGAGTAGATATCCAGCCCACGCAAACCTCCATTTTAACCCTGTGGTTATAAGCATATAACAAGATCTTAATGCTCTTTAATTTGGAATAAGGTTTAAGACAGTTTTAAATACATTTTTATAAGGCTCAAATCTCTTCATTACATGAAGTGCTACAGCAATTACTTGCCAGACACAATATTTTCTTGAATCATACACATATTGAATATATATATATATATACACATTGCAAAAATAAAATTCATGTTGACTTATCATTCCTAAAATAACTTTCTCTACTCATATCCATTTATCTCTAGACAAACAGTCATTGCAAATACAATTTGCCAAGGATTTGAATTTGTGTATCTACAGCCTGCATATTCTGACAATAAAAAAGTAGAAAAATCGACTTACACGCCTTCAGTTATCTTTTTGAATTTGATTTTTTAGATATAAATAACCAAACTCTCTCAGTGTGAGCCTGACACTGATAATGAATATGTTTCAGATGGCAACAGGAAAACAGACTAGTGCTGCAATTAAATGCAAATGTTTGGAGTGCATGCAGTATTAAAGTCGAGTTTAAGACACTGAATGAGAAAATTCAGAAGTTAAGTGACTCAAAAGAAATAACTTAAACCGGCTGAGTCAGGTTTTCCCAGTAAACTAGCTGCCCCTTGGGATTAAATCTGCTGCAGTTTCAAGTGGCAGAAAATCTGTCTGTACGATTTCATAATTTTAATACAAATGGAGACATTTATTCCTGATGCCTCAGCCATTCTTATGTAAAATACGTGAGAGGCCCAGCCTTTGTTTATCTTGTCAGTCGGTCCTTATTTCCTGAGTACCCACTGTGTGCAGGGTGTCCTGAAACAGGCATTTGAAGGTACAGTGGACTTTTGTACCCTTGAGGAGCTCAAGAGTCCCCTACAAGAAAATGCTTCCAAATACTAGAGAATCCTCAGTGTACTCATTCTGGGGGGAGTGATCATGAAGAAGGTTGGATGAATTTAAGAAGACTTCCTAGAGGAGGCAGGGACACAGGATGCAGAAACACACAAGTTACTGTTAAGGATGAGACAATGTGAAGATTAAAACCAAGGATCTACATCAAGGGGAAGTGAGGTTACTAGAAGCTGGTGGGAAGTTGCCCTGAGCTTCAGCGACCAGAGGCTCCTGTTCGGCCACGCTGGTACCATCTCTTTCCCCCGAAATATAACATATTAACTCCTCATTTTCAGCCTACGCATAGAGTGGCAGAACTCTGAGAAGCAAATTAGTCTTATACAACTCTGTTGCTAAAACTTACGATTTCAGGTATTCACAGAAAATACTTGGCTTCCATTATGTACTCCCAGGAGTGATTCTTGTAAATCAAAATCTTAAAAATAAAAGATCCTTCACCATAGAAATATAAGGTGAAATGCTGGTTTATGCATTTCTAATTGTTCTTTGCTTCCTAAACCAAAGTATGAGAGAAAACATAAAGAGACACTCTGATTTTAAACAGTCAAATATTTGTATCTGCTTTTGGTAAAAAAAAAAAAAAAAAGTAAGAAAGAAAATGACTGTATTTCTGTGAGAGTTGGACTATAAAGAAAGTTGAGTGCCAAAGAATTGATGCTTTTGAACTGTGGTGTTGGAGAAGACTCTTGAGAGTCCCTTGAACTGCAAGGAGATCCAACCAGTCTATCCTAAAGATCAGTCCTGAATATTCACTGGAAGGACTGATGCTGAAGCTGAAACTCCAATACTATGGCCACCTGATGTGAAGAACCCACTCATTAGAAAAGACCCTGATGCTAGGAAAGATTGAGGACAGGAGGAGAAGGGGATGACAGAGGATAAGATGGTTGGATGGCATCACTGATTTGATGGACATGAGTTTGAGTAAATTCCAGGAGTTGGTGATGGACAGGGAGGCCTGGCATGCTGCAGTCTATGGGGTCACAAAGAGTCGGACACAACTGAACGACTGAACTGTGATGAACTGAATGATGGTGTTAAATTCAAGACGGTGTCTGATATGAAAACAATGCTGCTGCTGCTGCTGCTGCTGCTAAGTTGCTTCAGTCATGTCCGACTCTTTGCGACCCCATGGACTGCAGCCTACCAGGCTCCTCCGTTCATGGGATTTTCCAGGCAAGAGTACTGGAGTGGGGTGCCATTGCCTTCTCCGAAAACAATGCTAATTAAAAAAAAATAATGCAAGCTCAAGACTCAGATCTGGACGGCTACTTTGGAGGCTGTGCTAATGCCACTATGGGGATGTGGGTAGGGTGAGGGTATTCTACCCTATGAGAGCAGAGGGGCAAATGCTTGCCTAGCTGGTAGAATTCCACTCTGTGATTTACTACCTGTGACCCTGCATGAATTTCTTAACCTCTCTAAGTCTCAGTTTCCTCTTATGTAAAATCTGGGTTAATAGCAGTACTCATTGTTACAGTTGTTGCAAAGATCACATACAAAAATCCAAAAAAATGCTTATCTCACGGTTCAGTCTGCAGCCACATTCCATAAATGTTAGATGTTAGTTAGCTTATTTTACTTCCAGAATGTTTAAATGGCATCACATAGGCTGCATAGTTTAAGAACAAAATCTAGAGTGTCATTAAGGTGATAAAATATTAGAGTGAAACTCCTAAAAAGTGAGAAACTAAGAAGAAATGACTCTATCACGCTTTTATTATTGCCCAACAGCAGAAGACAGAAGGAAGGACATGTTTTTGTTGTTGTTATCAACTTTAAGTCCTTCTACTGGTTCTTGAGAGTCCCTTGGACTGCAAAAAGATCCAACCAGTCCATCCTAAAGGAGATCAGGCCTGGGTGTTCTTTGGAAGGACTGATGCTGAAGCTGAAACTCCAATACTTTGGCCACCTCATTCGAAGAGTTGACTTATTGGAAAAGTCCCTAATACTGGGAGGGACTGGGGGGCAGGAGGAGAAGGGGATGACAGAGGATGAGATGGCTGGATGGCATCACCAACCCGATGGACATGAGTTTGGGTGGACTCCGAGAGTTGGTGATTGGACAGGGAGGCCTGGCATGCTGCTATTCGTGGGGTCGCGAAGAGTCGGACACGACTGAGTGACTGAAATGAACTAACTGAACTGGTTTTTAATTTCCTGGGTTTGGTGATACTAAGAAAATGGAGCGCCCTGGTTTGTTTTGGTCATTGCAGTCAGAGTTGAGTCCTGAACTGCGGCTGCTGACAGATCAAATACGCAAGCCCAGCACAGGGTCTCCTGGTGGCCTCCAGAGGCAAAGAGACATACAGGCCAGTGATCTCAATTACTGCCTCTTAAAATCGCTTCTGAAGAAGAAAGAAGGAACTTCTGAAGCTCCTTGGTTCTGCCCCAAACGCAACAACAAGATATCCCCTTTGAAGAACTGTAATGTTAAATTTTTAACTGCAAGGAATCATCAAGAAAAATGCTGTATTAACCTATCAATACCATTGATTAACCTTGAGGAAGCAGTGTCTATGTCCCTTCATGTCAGACGAAAGCTTCAGTTAGATCATCTTTATAGCTGCTGCGTATGTGCTTCAGGCAAATAATGCTGAAAATGTGTTGAACATGTATTATCCACCAGACTTTCTGTTGAGGGTGAGCTATACAAAGATGAATAATACCTAGTCTCCGCTCACAAGAGAAGAGGCTAGTAAACAAATTCTTTGGATCCTATCTGATCAATTCCACATTGGAGGAGTGGAGAGGTGGGGAGATGGCCAACTAAAGGAAGCAGAGAAGACTTCATAGAGAAAGCAAAATGATTTGTCATCTATGATTGAGAACAATCAGCAACAAACACCTAATGAAAATCTAACGAAAACATCAGTGTAATCCAATGTTTTTTTTAAAAAATCTGCTTTGTCACTTCAATTTTTTTTTTTTTTTTTACAAATAGAATTGATATACTCAAATTAACTCCAAATCTCTAGTTGAGGAAATATTAAGTATTGGGCTTATTAGGAAACTTGCAAACTTACTTATATTCAATTCAATAAAAAGATAATTGAGGGCCTACAATGTGCCAGGTACTGATTTCATGCTAGGAAGAGAGAGAGAAATAAAGGACAGAGCATGCAGTCTCAGAAGATGAAATGAGATAAGGGAGAATTTGAAAAATGCTTTATGACAGGTGCCAATGAGTTGCTCTCAGGGACACAAACTCAAATGCCTCACAGACCAGGTGGGATGAGAATACAGGCCTTATGCAGAGGAGTGCCCAGCTCCCTGGGATCATGGCCACATGGGACCCTGACTCAGTATGCCAGAACATTCTATTTTTCAAGAAGAGCTCAAATTCAGATTGTTGCTATGAGATCTCCAGATTTCCGAAGATTGCTTTTAAAATGCTGTCTGCAGCCGAATTCAACCCTTTGGCTGCCAATTTGTAGCCTCTGTGCCTCCCAGCCACGCCAGGAACAATTATGGTGGATGATGAAATCAGAGAGGGTAGGGGCTTCAGCAATGTATTCAAGGAAGCAAGAAGAGAGCTGTTTCCTAAGAGAGATGTAGGCTTTCAAATTTGGACCAGCAGAGATGGCCTGGAGGGCCCTCCAGCCATTCTAGGAAGAGAGAGCAAAAGTTTGGATGCTGGAAGGAGACAAAACGGTACCTGTCTGGTCTGGGTGGAACAGAGTACATGCCAGAGGGAAGAGAGAATGAACTCCAGAATGGTAGATCGTGACCCAGGCTCTGGAGCTCTTTGAATGCCACCCTAGAGAGGGCTAGACTTTACATGAGGGGAAATGAGGAGACAATAAGGTTTTGAGCAAGGGATCCAAATCAAATGAGAGTAGTCCTATATGATGTGTCCATCCAATTAGAATTTACTTTGAACTTGCTACATGCCATGCACTCTACTTGGTTCTGAGGATGCAGTAATGAGTGAAGCCATTCATTCGTTCATTCAAAACAAACAAAGTCATTGTTCCATGACCCTAAATGCTAGAGGCAACAGGAAGCAGACATAGTGAAGTGCGAGTTGCTCAGTTGTGTCGGACTCTTTGCGACCCCATGGACTATACAGTCCATGGAATTCTCCAGGCCAGAATACTGGAGTGGGTAGCCGTTCCCTTCTCAGGGGATCTTCCTAACCCAGTGGTCGAACCCAGGTCTCCCACATTCCAGATGGATTCTTTACCAGCTGAGCCACCAGGGAAGCAGACGTGGGTTACCTTACAGAAGTCTGGGGTTGAGGGGGCTAGTTGTTGGGCCACTGCTAGTTCCAGTGATAGGCTAACGAGGGCCTGATTTAAGGCAGTGCTAGCAAGGTGACTGAGGAGCTAAAGCAAGAGATGGTAAGGAGAGAGAAGCCATGGAAGCGGCTGGCAGAATGGCATTAGCAGAAACAGATGCTAAGAGGAGACACCAGTTCGTTGGCGAGGATGGTGAGCTGACTCCACCCTAGTAGTTTTGGTAAATGGCACACTGGTCTGTTAACAGCTCCAACACTGGAGCATCTTGGCCAAGCGATCATTTCTGAAGCAGTTAGGGTTTCTGACCAAAGGGTAATTTTTAATTGGATCACATCCAGACTAAACCTATGTCCAGCTCATTTCCCAAAACACAGTAGCAAAGACAGAGACTGAACACAAAGCATGTCCTGTTAGATAACCAGCTGGCTATAAGATGATGGAAAACAAGAAAAGACTCCAGAGCAATTCCTATGACACATTCCCAGCCACATAGAATAAAAGTGCTCTCCAGCTGTGTCTCATCCTTGTGGGCTTCTTTCTGCTGTAGCCTGGGTACAGCAAGGTCCAAGAGGGGGTAGTGTCGTGGAACGCTCACCTAGTATGTTATAACAGACTTATTTGGGAAAAAGCTATAGCTCCCTTATTGGTGAATTGCTCCTAAACAGAAGGTGGTCAGTAAGTGAGGCCTTGTATTAATTGACGTCACTTACCTCCCCCCTTCCCAGATTGAAGGCAGAACCCATATTCTACTCATTTTCCTATATCCTTTACACAGTAGGCCCTCAATAAGTGTTGTTAAATCAGTGGAAAATATTATAAATGTTCTTTTGGAGTGCATATACAACGATGCTTTTTAAGCAGCTATAAAAAGAAAAAAGCGAACTCATTTCACATTTGTGCATTAGCTACTATTCCATTTTAAACACACTAAGTAAAGCAGGCTTAAGTGAAGTTCCAGAAAGAGATATAAGAACAAATATAAACAGCAAATATAAAACATTCTTATAATTGTAACAACAATGCAGACAAAACTGAAATTCATCTCTATAAAATGAAGTTAATTTCCTGTTTCTTTATCCTCTAATGCATTCTGTACCATAAAGATAGACAAATTATTCTAGAGAAACTCATTCTCTCAGGTTCAGAAATCTTCAGTGGATCACAAGGCACAGAAAAACTTTCCACACTCCTCACTCCAGGGCTTAACATGCTATATAACCTGGCCCTAACCAATCTTCCTAGCTCTGTCCCTCATAACTCTTATATCAGAATATTTCACCCCAGCCAATTTTTTCTACTCACTGCCTCTCCATGGCTCTTAAGCATTCTGTTCCCCTTGACCTTGAATACACTCAAATGCTCTCTTGGCTTACCTGAATCAGACTTAGCCTATGAAGGTTGGCTCAAGTATCGAATTGCTATTTAGGTAACGTGAGTTTCCAGTATTCTGTAGGTTGGAAATACAGTTTGTCTACAGAATATCTTCTGCCTATGTTGGGTTCTGTTACTCCAGTTTGCCAAGAATCACTTGAATAACTGATCACATTTCCTTCCATGCAATATCTTACTCAGCAGAGCACTGCAATAGCAATGATTCCTTCTGTAATGAGAAACTGATTTCTAGAACTCTGACAGTGATTAGACTGGCCATGCAATTAACAATTTCAGTAGATAACATTCCTAAATAGGAACTGTATTAAGAACTATCATTTGATCCTTAACAGTCTTATGAGGTACTATTTTTATGCCCATTTTGCTGATGAGGAAACAGAGGAAATAAATAGTTCCTAATCCAGGAATCAATAAATTTTTTTTTTTTGGTAAAAAGCTAAAGAGTAAAATATTTTTTTATTTTAGAGGCCACCCAGTTTCTGCTGCAACTGCTCAACTCTGCCACTGTCATATGAAAGCAGTTGTTGACACTAAGTAAACAAATGGATGCAGCTATGTTCCAATAAAACTTTATTTATTAAAAAAAAAAAAAAGACAATGGGCTGGGTTTGGCCCTTCAACTTTTGTTGGCTAACTTCTGCGATAGTCTGAATAATTCATTTATATATTAGTCCAGGAGAGGTAAAGCCATTGTTTCAGACTGCTCCAGAGGTGGGCCTAGAATCCAGATCTTCTGATCAGTTCTTCAGTGGTCTTTAATACTAACTGAACTGGGATCATTATTCTGTGATAAACTGAGCTTTAGAAACTAAGGCGGATCTGATACTATCAACAAATTAGATAATTTTGACGTAGATTATTAGACCCAAGGTGGATTTTATTCCATCTTCTGGATCTTCCAAAGGTAAATGGACTTTTAAATTTAGTTATTTGCTTATCAGGCAGAGAAAAGCATTTCCCACACCAAACACACCACAACGGTATAGTTAAGACTTTCAGTGCTTGTTAAAAAGCAGGATTTGGTGGTTTTGGAACTATAGAAACATTGTCAGAACAGTAGTCCCTTGACAAGATTTTCTGGCGTGGTTCTGAGTACACGTAGCTTCTTGCCAAGACTGAAAGCTGGCCACCTATTTTACCAGGGGACATTCTGACATGGTTAGATGGGGTCGGAATACCCTTTGTGGCTACAAGACCGAATCCGTGATTGCTTGACCTCCTCAGCCCCATGCTGGCTCTAAAATATTTAGTTCTGCATTGTTGATTCAAATCTTTGACAGGAGATAAAATTTCTGTATGGAAAGCTGTTACTCTGTGACCTTTGTTCCTTCTATTAATAGCCTGGGAATGTCATGGAAAATGCATTTAACATTCCCTTGCACGTCTACTTCATGAGCACTGTTTGCAGTAAAGTTTATAAATCATTGTCTTAGGGCTCCTTGATGATACAAATAGGAGAATCTTTCAAGGAGAATTTCCTGGAGCCAGAAGTACAGTAACATGATATTTTAAGCTCACTGTTCGGCCCACAAACTAATCAGAAAATGAGAGAAGTAAACTGTATCTAATACACTTTACTCTTCTGAGTAAAGACAAGATGCTCTTACCTTGACTAACCACTGGAATACTGGCCAGCCTCTTCCGAAGCATTCAACACAACCAGAGGCTGGAAAAGGAGCTGACTCTAGAAGGTCAAGAAATACAGGAGGTCTTTCATGACTCATGTGCTGGAGTGGGTTGCCATTTCCTTCTCCAGGGGATCTTCCTGACCCAGGAATCGAACCAGGGTCTCCTGCATTGCAGGCAGATGCTTTACCGTCTGAGCCACCAGGGAAGCCTCTAATGGTGGTTCCAGAGCACTCTTGTCCTTGAGTTATGCCATGACCTGGGGTTGTATTTGGATTCTGAGCATCCATGTCTTATTAGGTTATGCACATCATATTTAAATATTTAGATCAACTGTGGAAGAAGTTCAGAATCCTCACCAATCTATATAACTTTCGCCTGCCCAATCTATTGTTAATGAGACTAAAGGAAGAAAGTTTTCTTTGAAATACATAGAAGTATTTGCTCGGGATGACTGAGCACAAGATACCTGCAGTAGTATCTTACTTGTTGGCACCACCTAGAACCTAAGATATACGCAGCCCTGTGCCCTGAAGCCAGCTTTTGAAGAATGGAAGACATTTAAAACACAATATCAAAGCAGTGGAAAAAGAGTTCATTTCCTCAAATTTCAGAATCTATAACTACTGTGTCAAAGTAAATAAGAAAATGGTAAGTGATCTTCTGCCATGGATCCTGGGGCCAAGAACTGTAAATATATCTTATCAATGCTGTGCAGTAAACACCATTATTATATCCATTATACAGAAGAGGAAACTGAGGCTCTAGAGAAGTTAAACAGTTTAGTCAAGGTGGTATAAATGAGGAAGATGGGATCTAAACTGAAGAGGTCTGACTCTACCCAGAACCTGAATGAACTTTTACTCTAAATGTGTATAATCAGCTTGTAAAATCTATATCTTCCAGTAGAGAACTTGCTGAGTGAGAGACAGAGAGACTTGCTGAATGAGAGATGGTATGTTTCAGTCCCACTGTTCCTGGATCACTGCTTACCTATTAAAGAGCACAACCCACCTCATGTTATTGTCCACAAATGTGCTCTGTGCAGTCGCAAAGGGAGATACCAACAGGAACCTGTGATCAGATGTTAACATTACTATTTCCCAACAGTTACCAAAGTCTGCACCTTGCTTTTGGAATGTTANTACACCATAAAAGTACTGAGGAGTTTTTTTTAACTAAAAATCAGCCAGTTTTTGTGGTGGTTCCGAAGCAGCCACTCAGAAGCACATTATTTTAACTTTCCTGACAGATATGATCCGTCAGTAGACCAACCAGTGGCTTTTCTCTCTCTCTTTTCTCCTTTTCAGTAATTGTCGAAAAGAGCTAGGGGTTAGGGGTTGTGAGTTAGGGGTTTAAACAGAAAGAAATTGAAATCTATGACAGTGATGACTTAATAATATTGCAAATTATAGTTTTTAGTTCAGGTAATTTAGCATACCAAATCACAGTTTAATTTCCTTCTGCAGAGCCCAGGCGTGTGAGATAGTGTACCAGAGAAAGGGGCACAGTGGTGTGGAAGGAGGGGGTGAAGATGAGAGTGAGGGGAAAAAAATGTTTAAGACCCTCCAATGCAGGTGCCCTTGAAAGACTAATAAAAGCATCCTGGAGAATGTGGCCGACACTTCGCTAACATGTGTGAGAGGCCCATGGCCCTCATCTCTAGGAGGCCAGGGGGCGTCCTGGCTTCCTTTTATTCAGGTGCCAGCTTCTTCTGCCTGGTGGAATTCCTTCTGTGCCCAGAAGGAATGCACAAAGGGTGCAGAGCCCTGCTGGCTGTGAAAGGAAAGAATGACTTCGACCGTGTCAGCCGAGCCAGCCGCCACTGAATGGCGTGCGTCCTCGAGCACGCTCCACACAAATCCTCCTGAAGGAACCTGCGGGTGGGGGCTGAATCACTCAGTGATTTGTCTTTTGTTCTAGGACCAACCTTCTAGAAATACCTCGCTCTTCAGCCTGCACTCACCGCACAAAATATTCAAAATAGCTTCCTCAAGTATGTTGATTCATTCACCCTGCTGAAGCAGTGCCTGCGTGTTTGGCCAGAGAACTGCGGAAGAATTCTTCTGACTGAATTTCGTCCCCAGATGACAACCTGAGTTCCGGTCTTGACAAGGTAGTGAGGGTGAGCCCTGGGAGCTAGCCTGGGAAATTTTAGTTGTTCAAGCCTCTCAGTGTCACCCAGCCAGACTGCAGCCCATCAGTTCAGCCGAATGTTCACCGGACGACCTTGGAGTCGTTACGTCCCTTTGTACGGAGCTGAGTTCAGAGTTCAGGGGTCAGATGACTAGGCTGGGTTTGTGTGTGTTGAAACGAAAGTTCTCAAACTCTAGGATGCCAAAGAATCACCTCAGTAAAAGAAATTCCCATGTCCCACCATATCCTCTCTTAATTAAAACCTCTTGAAGTGGGGCGAAGCAATTGATTTTAACATGGTTCCTAGATTACTTCAAGAAAGACTAGGGTCTTTTTTTTTTTTTAAATCTTCTCACATTTACCTGAGTAGATAAAAGAAAGTGTAACCCTTCGTAAACATAAACATCACAAACACAAACATACCTGAGAAAACAAAGCTCAATCCAAAGAACTCATGTGAGTGAGAAATCACATCCTATCTATTCAAACCAAGACACTTATGAAAGTGAAATTGGGGACTATCAATAATTATAGCAGGATAACAGGTGTAAGCTGGGACTCTGCTAGGCAAACCAGGACTCATGCTTACCTGAGTTGTAAGACTAATCTAGGCAGAAAAAAATTGATTAAGATTCAGGCCACTAACCCAACAGAAGCTCTCATCCAAGCCTCAAAGCTTAGCTATCTCTGAAAATATTTTAATAGGGCCCTAAAGCCAGAGAGGGCTTCCCTGGTAGCTCAGAGGTTAAAGCGTCTGCCTGCAATGCAGGGGACCTGGGTTTGATCGCTGGGTCGGGAAGATGCCCTGGAGAAGGAAACAGCAACCCACTCCAGTATTCTTGCCTGGAGAATCCCATGGATGGAGGAGCCTAGTGGGCTACATTCCATGGGGTCGCAAAGAGTCGGGCACGACTGAGCGACTTCACACACACACACACACACACACACACACACACACAAAGCCAGAGAATCCGGTTCAGAGGCTCACATTGGTTTAGGCAAAGGCAGGATGAACTCTTAGATCCCAATACCCTGGCTGGGAAGAGACCAGCAGAAACCGTGACCTGCCAGTGGAAGGATGTTCTCAGCAGTGACATGCATCCCCAGCAACTCCAGCAGTCTCAAGACATGAAACGGATTGGTTCTCAAGGACAGAGAAGAGAAGGAACAAACGAGGCATTACTCTATACCAACAGCCATCTGACACTTTTGGGAAACACCTTTCCCTGGTTTTTAGTTCTGTTCTCATACAGTCTCTACAAACTACCTAACAATTACTGTCACGTGACTTTTCTACTGGTTTCTTCCTAGAGGAACTACTGCAATACACTTGTAAGATAAAGGAAGAGTGGGCTGTGCATTTTCACTAAACAATATAGACAAGTCAATCAATGTACAAAGGATGCTTTAGAAGTGCAAAATAGTGAAATGAGAAAGTACGTTTTCCTAGGAAATTTCATTTATTTCTCTGGCTTTAATAATGATCATGGCCTACAGCTGCCTTTTGCAAATAATTACAACGAATCTGCAAATAAATACAATGAAAGTAAAAATTGCATATTTACTTCCAGATATTACTATCATTTTTAAATTCAAAATACTGTGTTCATTCAACTATGCATCTCTTCACGAACAAAACTCTACTCAAAGCTTAGCAGTCATTGCAAATATTGTAATAGTGCCCTAAAAACTCCACTCTTGGCTCTGTGAGTAAACTCTCTAATATTGGAACTTCCTTCTTAAAATCTGAAGACCAAAGAAAATATATATGCAGAAGAATCTGAATCTTCATAAAATAACTTTTCTTCTAGAAAGTACACTAAGGATAACTCTGCCTCTTCTGTGTATGGTTGCCTGTACCTGGAATGGAAGGAAAGCATAATTGGTGTGCTGACCCCGAGCAGTATCTAAGGAAACACTGAAATAATTACTAAATATGTGTATTAAGGAGGTATGGTGACAGTTACGGGAGAAGAAAAAGGGGAGGAAAGGAAAAGAGAATTCTTTCTTAGATGATTATAAAATACATCTTATCTACCTGAGAGAGTTAAAGTGTATTGGCTATGATTTTCAAAAACTGGTCTTAATTACCTTTGAGATCAGAATTCCATACGAGGTAAATATGTTTTTAGATAGTTTTCTAAAATATGTATAATTTACTCAAGGAAAAAAGGACTGTGTCCTCTGGAGCCAATCTAGCCTCACAGGTAAATACAAATTTAAGTAGATTTCTAAGAAGTATATTATGTACAGTGGCTGACAGTGTGGAACGTCCATGAAGAAGCTGGGAAGGTCTGTCAGTTAAGTACATAATAAAAATGTATTGGAAAAATAGATCATTTTCTCAGTGGACTATAATTGGCTATGCATAGTAAAAAAGCCTTATTTTTAAAAATGTATTCTGCATGCACAGACTTTTAAATCTCAATACTGTGTTATTTTTAAAACTCAGAATGCTAAGCAATATTAGTCAGAGTGGCAGAAGAACTGCCTGGTGGATGTCGTTCTATAATTTACAACTCTCTCTGACATATTCTTCTTCTTTTTCTTTTAAAACAGACTTCATCTGAAGCCATAGGTGAAGAGTTAAAGAAGATGGAGAAATTGGAGACAAAATTCATCTGTCCTTACTCAACTGATTGATGCTTTCAGGAGCGTCAACGTACATTTAACTTTAAATATATATCCTCTTTTATTATCTAGGAAGAGTCTTCTATTATAAACAGATGGAAACAGAAAGGGAGAGAAGGAGAAAGGAGAGAAAGAAAGGGAGGCAGGGAGAGAGGAAGGAGGGAAGGAGAGAGGGGGAGGGAGAGAATTTCTCAGTATCTAGAGTAGAAACATTTACCTTGCTCTGTCATTTACACTGTTGTTTGTGAGGGACGCCTTCTCTAGCCTACTCATTAACAGACTTCACCCTTCTAGCTCTTCACCATTCTCCCAGCTCATCCGCTCAGTTTAACTTCACTTGTCTCCTCTCCCTGCAACCTAGATGGACTTCAGTGCACTTTCCCTTGTGCCCTTTTTGTATTATCCTGTTTCTGTACAGATCATTCTGGGCTGTTGAGCTGCAAACTCTTTTGCTTTGGCTTCTGTAGACTCACCTGTTCTGCACGTAGCCCTTCACAGTTACTGGACGATCTCTTCGCTTTGTGTTGACCGGCCATCACATTCCTCCCAAGTGTTCTTCCAGTCTTTTTCCTTTTTCCAGAACCTTCCATCCCAACTCTCAACTTGTAATAGCTGACTATTTCTCCCACTTTCTTGAGAAAACCAAGATCACATGTGCTTCCCCAGTCCTCACACTTTCACTCAGGAGTTCCCCTGTGGAACTTCATCCCTTCTTCCCTGCCTCCATATCCATCACCTCTTAACCCTTTTCTCTTCTATCTCCGGAGTTCCACCTTCTCCAGTGGTTCCTTCTCAAATATGGAGGGCTTCCCTGGTGACTCAGAGGTAACAGCGTCTGCCTGGAATGCAGGAGACCCAGGTTCAATCCCTGGGTCGGGAAGATCTCCTGGAGAAGAAAATGGCACCCCACTCCAGTACTCTTGCCTGGAGAATCCCACGGATGGAGGAGCATGGTGGGCTACAGTCCATGGGGTCGCAAAGAATCCGACACGACTGAGCGACTTCACTTTCTTTCTTTCTGCACTACTCAGGCAAACCCCAAGTTCTCACCAACTTTGTTAAGTTCCTGTCCTTCCTCCTGTTATCCTTTCAGAGTCAAACTATTCTGCAGGGCGGATCATACAAGCTGCTGCCAATATGCCCTCAGCTTTCTGCTCCCACCACTCTAGGGAGACCATGAGCACCAAGGTCATGACTACATAAACACTGATGTGCATGACTTTTTTTTTTCTCAGTTCTCGTCTTCCATGAGCATTTGCTATATTTAATTCAAGTAGCATGTTTCTCACAACTCTTGGTTTCCACAACGAGGCTCCTCCAGCTCCCCTCCTACCACTCACTGTTTCCACACATGCACACAAAATGGAAGGGGGAACGAAGATGAGAGTGAAATGAGGAGAACAAGTGCTTTCGTATATTTTCCAAAGTGGAGCTCAATATTGGCTCAAGAGTCAACTGGCTAGGGTGGGAAGAGTAGATTCCAGCTGGGACTTAAATGATGGGCAGGTCCTGAACAAGCAGGAAGGGCATTTCACGTAGATAGCAAGGCAGAGCGTGTCAAGAGAATCCAAGCAGAAGGTACCAAATCAAGAGCAGTACAAGCACAGAATCTACAGAACTTTTATTACAGATTAGACACAGAGAACCACTAAAGATAACTCGAGTTTTTGGGTCTTCACGGGCAAAATAATTATGCTACAGGTAGAAATCCACGGACTACAAAAGGAAGCTATTTTTAGAGGAAGAACACAAATTCAGATCAAAATACACTGAGTTTCAGGTTAAAATGGAACAACTTTCAATGTCTTAGAAAGAGGCAGCAGACTTGGGACAAAAGGCAAAAACCAGAGATTTTTAGCTCCTTGAGGGAGTTGGGTCTCATTTCTCTTTTTATCCCTCAGAGCACCTAGCATGGTGCTTTGAACATTCCAAGAACATAATACTTGTTACATGGACAAATGAGTAAATGAATGGAAGTAAAAGCTTTGTCCTTATCTTCCCTGTTGTTGTTCAGTCACTAAGTCGTGTCCGACTCCTTGTGACCCCTGGCCTGCAGCCTGTGCGGCTCCTCTGTCCATGGGATTTTCCAGGCATGAATACGGGAGTGGGTTGCCATTTCCTTCTCCTGTCTTCCCTGGGGTGACAGTTAACACTGTGGGCAGAGATCAGTTCTCTAAGGAAGAACAAAATTAGGAGTATCCCAAACTGGAGACAAAAGACAAAAATTAAAGAGTGTGAGTGAACAAAAAACCACACGTGCATGGGGAAATACAAGGGGGATACTAAATGGTGGTTGAAAGGGCATTGGGATAAAGGCACTCAAAAAGTGGAAGCCCAAATGAGGCTATCGATGTCTTCAGGGAACTAGTTTAGTCAAGTGTCACAGATGGAAGGCACAAAGGAAAGAGAGACGACTGAACAAAAGACGGGAGTAAATGGAGGCCTGAGATGAAAGGCGAATGAGGGGTGGATTTTTTTCCTCAAAGTGTGCAAGTATGGGATGCACAGAGTGAACCTTTGTCATAGATGTGCAAATAATGAAGTGCACTCCTACATGAATATGTGGATGAATGAACTGAATGAATCCTTCATATTAAATGTGAAAAATACGTCTGGATTGCTTTTTCTTTGTCAGAAAATTTCACCTTCATTTCTGTGCTGTGAGTATGTAAACAGGTACGCATGGACTCACAGGGGACAAAGCTGGTCAAAACTTGTAGGATAAAAACTTCTCTTTCTAACATCTTCCTCTTTTTCCTGTTGTCATGGGGAGAAGACTCGCACAGAAAAGCTGGATCACTGTGCATGAGGCTGTGAGAAGGGGATTATTTATGAGTAAATATAAGGAATTTTGATTTCCATATCAGTTGCTTTAGTATAAACTATAACCTCTCCAGGTGGCTCCCATCTGGATAGTTTCTTTATTAAAGCTAATTGTTTTGTATGTTTGGAAAATGCACAATTTTATCTTCACGGAGAAAGGTCTGTATAATGTCTTTATAGCATAAAAAGCAAACATGACTTACAGAAACAGAAAAAAAAAAAAAACACCTGAAATCAATAAACATCTATTTACTTTTCCCCATCTAAATGAGAAACAGATATCAAGAAAATATTTTAGCTCTGGGTTTGCCTTTTTTAACACTATGAAATTCATGCTGAGTGGAGAAAACTCATGCCTGATACATGCAACTTATAGTACATTTCAAGGTGAATTACTAAATCCTCAAAACCTGACCTTCTAATGAAGGCACTGATGCAAGCAGAGTTGGTGAAGAAAACTACAAAGATATAAAAATGCATAGATATATGACCAGCTAGGGACAAATTTTGATGGAATTATCACCAGATCTCTCCAGACAAGGCATATCTATCAAACATGCCTACCCTAAGCTTTGATTCCATTAATTCCCCAAGAAAAGACATCAGGTAGAGTTCTGGATACCAGGTGTGTAAACACTAAGAGATTCTGATATTACGATATCTTTCACATAGAAACCCGAACACAACCCAACCAGATGCAGAGGCGAGTTTCCGCTGGGAATGCTACCTACCCTTTTACTACTGGTATCATTATTTAAACGTTTCACGTAGGAGAAACTGAAGGCCAGAAAAGAACACGCCTGCACTTAATTTCAAGTGACAGCTAATACAGTGCATTAAAGGTGTAATACTATACACATGGTAGTTATATATAAATAGTAGTGTTAAAAGGGGTTACAACATCCCTAAGACATCCTAAGTCTAAAACACTTAAAAAGCACATTTGCAGTACAACTTATCTTAAATTATTTTAATTGGTTTCAAGAAGACTTCAGATTAGTAATGGGCTTTGACTTTTCCTGATTATAAAAGAGAAACACAGATGAATGCTTTTTAGGCAGCCTAATATCATTCCCAGGTAGACGACCACATAACCTGTGTTACTTAAATGCCATTAACTAGCAACGCATGTAATTTTCACATAAGTGTTTTATGTAAATTTTGTTTGCCGAAAGTTGTTCTCTTAATAAATATAGCTTATGCAAAACGTCTTTTTTTTTTTGAACTTTTTCGAAGAGAAAGGGGAGAAAAAGGCAGATTGACAGAGCTTGAATACTTAGGAACCATGTTACTATAGAGGGTCTTTTTTTTTTTAATAGTATGAAAAATAATCCAGTTATAGTCTTTAGCTCGATTACTTACAAATAAATTATCTGAAAAAAAATCAAGTAAATCCGTCAGTTGTGGAAGTTTATTTTTCCATGTGTTATCTAGAGATAAGCCAGCCTGTACTATTAGATTTCCACTGACATAATTGTGCATGAATTCTGATCTGATTTGGTATTACATGGTGCAAAAGGTGACACATTTTCTCTAATATACCCCATTAGAAAGGAAAGAAATTGCCAAAGTATGAAACCTGAGGACCTTGATTCAGAAACTATGTGACTTTGAGGTCAACTCAGTGGAAGAAAAGAACTTGTTCTACTACCCCAGGCACTGAAGGTTGTGACAAGCAAATCTAATACCCAGGGTAGTTACTCTTGTTGGATAATCAATAAAATCTTACATTATCAGACTGCAACAGCTGTATATTCGTTTATCTTATTGCCTTGTATGTCTTCAAAATATTCAAGTGTGGAATCACAGAGAATACAGATGCTGTTCCCATTTCTAAATCACTGATCAGAAGACTCAGCTAAGATACCAGAACTGAGAAATAGCATGCATGTGTGTAAGGTGCTGAATATATATTTTACGTAAGGCTACCTCACTATAACAGAGAAATATTAGCTCCAAGGATCTTGGAAAAGAGTTCTGACCGAGTTACTCAGAGTTCTTACAACACAAGTTTTAGAGATATAAGTGATCTTTGAAATCCTATGAGAAATGACCTTGAACAAATTAGTAAAATACCAGATGTGATCTGTTGGCAATTTCAAATTACATTTTCTAAAAAGTAGAAACCCTTATGTTTTAAGAAGGAAATGTTGTGCAACCTCTTTTCCTCACTTGACTTTTTCTTTTTGGCAGCCAGTCAGAGTAAGTAAAGCCTGACTTCCAGAACACAGGACTGGCATTCTGTCTTCCTTTGGTAGAGGACAATGAATGTCCATTACAACTTAAATAGGAATTTTAAAAGGATTCTTTACAAATTCCTTCCTACTCGGCAGCCCCCCCCTCCCCACCACAAATTAGTTTCAAAGGAGAGCTTAGGTAGAAGATGGAATTTTTGGACCGCATTCTTATCTCTGGACAAAGCAAAAGAAGAGATATTTAGGGAGACCTTTGAGATTTCAGTGGAGAAATCAAGAATGACAATTTAGTCAGTTCTTTGTTGCTTCTCATTTCATAAATTGGACACAAAAAGTGAAATAAAAGAAATATTAATAGCATGATAAAATTTAGATATACCTGGGAAATGGCAAGTGCTAGTTTGTTAAATTTTTGAGATAACCTAATCCAGCACCACGTCTGGATAAGAGTTAGACAGTCTCCTGGTAACAGGCTTCATATTCCTGAAGGCTACAGGACACCTATTAGAAGCTTGTGCTAGTTGGAAACTGTGGCTGATTTACTTTTGAAAGATAGCCACACAACTCATCTTATCCCTTAGCTTCTTATCCAATATGACCTTGATACTCCTGTTGAAGAGGTAGACTCACATTCACCTTCTCCTTGAATCTGGGCTGGCTTTACAGACTAGCTTGATGCGTACGACAGAAGTGACATTCTTGTACTTCCAACACCTGGATCTCTTGAAACAATCAATTCTGAATTTTCTCAGAACCGAGCTGCCACGTTAGGAGAAACCTGCAACAACCTCTAATCACATGACCGAGCCGCCTTGAAGATGACCACAGACATGTGGCTGGAACCACATGAGAAATTCAGGCAAGAACAGCCCAGGTGAGCCCAGTTAGTCCACTGCATGGTGAAGACATGGACAATTATTGCTTTAGGGAACTAAGGTTTTTTTTTTTTTGAGGGGGAGGGTGTGAGGTAAGGCTGTTTTGCTGGAAAGGGGAGGCTTTGAGGCAACAGACTAGAGTTTGAAGTTTGGTTGTTTCACTTCTTTTGTGACCTTTAGTGAGTTACTTTATGTCTCAGAGGTTTTGGTTTTCATCGAAAAATACTGACGATAGTAGCTGCTTCTCAACTGCCTCATATTCTTCCAGCATCATACTCCCTTAGTGACTCTTAGAGCAAAGCCAGAATAAACATGGTTGCTCTACACATTTTTGCTCTGAACCAACTTTTGAGGCCTTAAAAATCTTTGGTTTCCCTTCACATTCATGTTCTTTGCTTCCACAATGGATCTGGGCTTCCCGATTGGAAGGACACCGAATGAGTAGAAGACACTGTTGCCATCATCTGTCCAAAGCTCGGTCTACTTTCTCAAGACCTAGCATGCCGAAGAGGGCTGGACAGGCCCACAGGACACCTTTCCTGTGTATTCTGGAGCAAACAGGCTCCGGCTGTACAGAATCGTATTCCAAGCGGCCTGGCTGTTGTCTCTAGGTGGGTCAGCAGGCTTAGACACAACAGGAAAACGAATGGGAGAATTTGTTTTCTCATCTCTGTTTCTTCGCCATCTGGCAAGCTACCTAATTCCTAGTCTTAGCTTCTTCTCTATTAGACAAGTAAACTGGTTTTTAGGCTCAACTACTTTTCTAATTTAGTCTCATTATCAGGTTTCTAATCTTAGCTGTTTCCTCATCACGATAATGGTACTTGCTCAGCCAATACACAGTCATAGAGAAATTAACTAACGTAAGGAAGGGTGGGTGCTCTGAAACGCTGAATTGCTCCACAGATGTAAGGATGCCGCAGGTAGGCAGCTCCCAGTTATCTAAAACCTCCAATATCCCCTTACTCTGTTGTTCCGTTGCTAAGCTGTGTCCAACTCTGCGACCCATGGACTGCAGCATGCCAGGCTTCCCTGTCCTTCACTGTCTCCCGGAGTTTGCTAAAACTCAGGTCCATTGAGTCGGTGATGCCATCCAGCCATCTCATCCTCTGTCGTCCCCTTCTCCTCTCCTCTTGGCCTCAATCTTTCCCAACCTCAGGGTCTTTTCCAAAGAGCTGGCTCTTCTCATCAGGTCTTACCCTAGCCACATAAATTTTTTCAACAATCATATTACAGAGATAGATAAATATATCTCTCAAATTTCTTTCTATTGGCACTATTACCATGTAGGTACAAGATTGCCATTATTTTACTGCTGGGGCTACTGTGGAACCTTCCAGCCCACCTCCCTTCAAGGTTCATCTCCTTCTTATACCATCCTCTGCCCTGTTGCCAAAGTTTCCTTCATAAAGCACAAATTTCAAGATGACAGTTTCTTATTTTAGAACTGCCTTTGATTCTTCATTGCTTGGAGAATAGACTTCAAATTCCTTAGATGAAAGCAAAAAACAGAGAGTGAAAAAGTTGGCATAAAACAACATTCATAAAACTAAGATCATGGCATCCAGTCTCATCACTTCATGGCAAGTAGAAAGGGAAAAAGTGGAAAGAGTGGCAGATTTTATGTTCTTGGGTTCCAAAATCACTGTGGATGGTGACTGCAGTCATGAAATTAAAAGACTCTTGCTCCTTGGAAGGAAATCCATGGCAAATCTAGACAGCATATAAAAAAGCAGAGACATCACTTGGCCAACAAAAGTCCGTATAGTCAGAGCTCCGGTTTTTCCAGTAGTCATGTACGGATGTGAGAGTTGGACCTTTATAAAGAAGGCTGAGCACCAAAGAACTGATGCTTTCGAACTGTGGTGTTGAGAAGACTCTTGAGAGTTCCTTGGACTACAAAGAGATCAAAGAGTCGATCCTAAAGGAAATTAACCCTGAAAATTCATTGGAAGGACTGATGCTGAAGCTCCAATACTTTGGTCGCCTGATGCAAAGAGCTGACACATTGGAAAATACCCCGATACTGGGAAAGATTGAGAGCAGGAGGAGAAGGGGGCGACAGGGGATGAGATGGTTGGACGGCATCACTGACTCAATGGACATGGGTTTGAGAAAACTCTGGTAGGCAGGGAAGGACAGGGAAGCGTGGAGTGCTGCAGTCCAGGGGGTTGCAAAGAGTCAGACACAATTCAAAACTGAGTAACACAAGCCTTCGCAACCCTAAATTCCCCTGACCACCGTCACTTTCCTCCACTTTGGCTCCTATGGCTTCATACATTACTTGACTTTAGGCACCACACATCCTCGCGTATCCTTCAAGAGCCAAACCCAATGCCATTTCTTCCGTGCAACATTTGCCAACAGTCCTATGAATACGGTCATCCTCCTGTTCTGCCCACCCAGATTCTGTTCACTACTTTGCTATGACATTTTTCTCACTGTATTACAGCTATTAGCTTACACCACCAAGGGTCCCATCAGACAATGACTCCTGAAAGGCCTGAACTGTGTCATATTTAACTTTGTCTACCTAGTGACTTGTCCTTCAATATATGTTTATGGTAAATAAAAAAGTATCAGTTTTTAATATGAGAGACACAAGAGCAAATTAGTTCATCCTATATCTGAGATTGGGCTTCAAAGGGTGGGACCAGGTTTCTGGATTTGGGAAGAAAATAACATTTTAATACTTCCTTTCTGAGACTTTGCTTTTCAGATAATATGAAGACACTGATTCATACAGAGGATATGGCATGGAATGCTGTACCTATCAGCCTAGACTAAATCATGTGTTTGCAGTGAAAAAGGACCCCAAAATCACAGATACCTATAAAAACAAAGGCTTATTTTTTTGATCAAAATTCATGATCATATGGGCTGGCTCCATGTCATCTTTACTCCAGAATTCAGGCTGAAGGGGCTTCCCTGATGGCTCAGAGGGCAAAGAATCTGCCTGTAAGGCCAGAGACCCAGGTTTGATCCCTGGGTGAGGAAGATCCTCTGGAGGAGGGCATGGCAACCCAATCTAGTATTCTTGCCTAGAGAATCCCATGGACAGAGGAGCCCAGTGGGCTACAGTCCATGGGGTCTCAAAGAGTCAGACATGACTGAGCAACTAATACACACACACCATGTCATCTTTACTCCAGAATTCAGGCTAAAGGAAGCCCTTCTATATGGAAAGTTCCAGTTGCATTTCAGAAGAAAAGAGAGAGGGCAGAGCCAAAGGACAGCTCTTGAGCATTCTTGTTGAGAAGTGGCATGGGTCAGCCAGAGAGGTCCCGGGCCTAGCCTAAGATCAGTCGGCAGGGAAGTGCAGCGCAGAAGGCATTTTCCCATCGATGCTATAGGAGGTAAAGAGACAGCTGGCATCATCACTATCGTGTTAAGGCCTCTAGAACAGTTTCCTATTGACAGGAATCTAAGAAGACTCACCCTGCTAGCATGATTATGCTGCTGCTAAGTTGCTTCAGTCGTGTCTGACTCTGTGCAACCCCAGAGATGGCAGCCCACAAGGCTCCCCCATCCCTGAGATTCTCCAGGCAAGAACACTGGAGTGGATTGCCATTTCCTTCTCCAATGCATGAAAGTGAAAACTGAAAGGGAAGTCACTCAGTCGTGTCTGACTCTTAGTGATCCCATGGACTGCAGCCTACCAGGCTCCTCCATCCATGGGATTTTCCAGGCAAGAGTACTGGAGAGGGGTGCCATTGCCTTCTCCAGCATGATTATAGCCATAGGCATATACCTTTGTTTACTTTGAGTTTGGCTACAGCTGGAAAATTGCAAAGAAAAAAGTACCATGTAACTTTTATATCTATTAATTTTATATTAATTATGCAGTGCAGGGTAACACAAAAGGGGCAGTATTTTTTGTGTGACAAGATTCCAGCCCACAGAAGCACTGAACCAACAAAACTGAAGGAGTACCTAAAGCTGCCTGCCCTAAAAATCTATTCGACATTGTGGATCTTTTTCTTTATATAAAAATATCTTGATTTTTACAAACTAGAACTTTACCTGGCTTTGGATATTCCCCAAGACAAAAAGACTCGCGTTCAAACATTTTTTTGAGTTCATCGTAAGACCAAGAAAAATAACCCACTCCCCGGCCACTGAAATATTTTGGTTAAGCAACATGTTTCTTGAGGTTGTGTTCTTATCAAATGCTGTCGCCACAGCAGATTTTCTGACCTCTCTTTAATATTTCCCCTTTTGCATATATTAATAACTTAATGACAATATATACCTCTATTTCCATAGCCAACTTCTGTTGGTAAGTTATCACAATCAAGGAAGAATTCCTACATTGTGAACTCCTTATAGAACCTGCAGAGTCAATGTCTTTAATATGGTGAAGGATTTCTTTGCCAAACAAACTTTCAGGCGGAATAAAGATTCTTGGCACCCCTGCGCTCAGATGGAGCATCTGTGACGCTTGGCAACACATCTGGTTCTGCTGCTTTGGTGAAGAAACACGCTCCTCATCTCAACATGCAGTGGTGTCAGCCCATGTCAACGACTCTGCCAGCGATCATGAAAAAACTGCGTCTATTTCTATGAACGTTATCAACCTCCTGAGAGCCAGGGCTGACACACTGCTATTTCAAGAAGTTTTGTCAAGAAATGAGAGAGTAGAAGAGTCAATTCAGTGCTGCAAAACAGAAGTTAACTAGCTTTCCAGAGAACCTGTCTTCAAATGTTTGGTTGACCTTCAAATGCAAGTTCCACTTTTTTTTTTTGAGGCCAAGGAAATCCAACTATTAGAGTAACAGGAAAGAGTCCAGTCATAGCTCACTTCCAGTTTAGTTCAGTCGCTCAGTCATGTCTGACTCTTTGTGACCCCATGGACTGCAGCACACAGACTTTCCTGTCCATCGCCAACTCCCAGTTTACTCAAACTCCACTGAGTCCAATGGACAAACTCCAAATGTCCATTGAGTCAGTGATGCCATCTAACTATCTCATCCTCTGTCAGACTTGATGGATATTCTTGCCAAGTTACCTAGGTCAATCTTCTCATTTAAATTTTTGTCAGGTCANCCAGTTTAGTTCAGTCGCTCAGTCATGTCTGACTCTTTGTGACCCCATGGACTGCAGCACACAGACTTTCCTGTCCATCGCCAACTCCCAGTTTACTCAAACTCCACTGAGTCCAATGGACAAACTCCAAATGTCCATTGAGTCAGTGATGCCATCTAACTATCTCATCCTCTGTCAGACTTGATGGATATTCTTGCCAAGTTACCTAGGTCAATCTTCTCATTTAAATTTTTGTCAGGTCACCTGCCACTCTGGAAGGGCACGTGGGAGGCAATATGTGTGTGTCTACGTGCTAGGTCACTCAGTTGAGTCTGACTCTGCAACCTCAGACTGTAGCCCTGCCAGGCTCCTCTGTCCATGGGATTTCCTAGGCAAGGATACTTGAGGGGGTTCCCATTTCCTTCTCCAGAGGATCCTCCCAACCCAGGGATCGAACCTGTGTCTCTTTCGTCTCCTGTATTGGCAGGTAGATTCTTTAACACTGCACCATGGGAGGCAGACAGCTGCCTAAGGAGTTCAAGGTGGGAGAAGGGCTTCCACATGCTGGAATGAGTAACAAAGCTTTCCAATTTGTTCACAGGCAGAAACGGATAGGCAGCTGGAGTCCTTAGATAACCCTTTCAAAGCTAATCCTGCCTCGGATGACCTTAACATGCAACCATGAATATTTGATCCTTGAAAAAAAAATGACAAAGCATTAACGATGCAGACTTTTCAAAGCATGAACTCAACAAGAATTCGGGAGAACTCTAGGAATCTCACTATGTCTAACCCTCATCTAATAAAGCCACAGCAGCTCCCATTTTATTTGTTACTGTTTTGTTCTGCCAAGTGAGTATTTCAAGAACTTATTGCCATGAAACTGAAAAGTCATAGTCAAACAGATGTCAAAAATAACAAGCCTATTGCTGTGTCAAAAAAACCACTCCATAATTTCAATATCAAAGCCAAACATCAGCATTCTCGTAGAATCTTACTTTTGAGCTGAATTATACTTTATTTTTACTTGAAAAATTTGCATATATCTCAGGTGTTTGAGGAAAATAGGCATTAATGTCAAGAGAAATGCGGTGAGAGCAACAGAGATAAGACTTTAGAAAGATACTTTTTAGTCTCTGGAAAATAATTCAATTTCCGTTGTAAAAAAAAATGGCACAAAAAGTTATTTATATATGTGTTTATGTGTTTTCTTCTGGGGAGAAAATCCACAGCTGTCCTCAGATTCTGAAAGGGTCTGTGACCTGAATAAGGCTAGTACCCTGTGTCCTGGTGCTTTGTGGAATGAAACGTTTTAAGAAATAGAATGAATGCTGTGAGGAAGTGGATTTCCTCTGTTGAAAAATGAAGTTAGCCATGCTTTGGTGCCCCACTCACCAATGAAAATAATAATACTTTCCTAAATAGGAAAGTAACCCACTGCACTAGAGATGGGTTCTAACTTGCTCTCGATTTGGACCAGCTTTCTGAAATAAAAATTAAGGCAATTTGAATAAAAATATTTGTTTTGTTAGATTCTGCTTTTAGTTTCCACATTAAATGAAAAATCATATAGCCATATTTATATAGCACAGTAAGACTAAGATAATAAGGAAAAATTAGGAGCTCAGATTTAGGGTTTTGAAATGCAGTACTTTTCTTTCTTTCTTTCTTTTTTTTTTTTTTTGAGAAGTATAGAAAATGAAGTTTGAAGTGTTAGTTCCTATTGCTGCTGTAACAAATTGTCTTAAACCCAGTGGCTTAAACAATGTAAGCTTATTATCTTACAACTCTACAGTTCAGAAGTTGAAAATGGGTCTCACTGGGCTAAAATCAGGATGTGGGCAAGGCCACAGTTCTTTCTGGAGTGTCTAGGGGCCTTTCTAGTTTCTAAAGGCTGCCCACATTGCCTGGGTTATGGCCGCTTCCTCCACCTTCAAAGCCAGTATAGCTGCTTACCTCCCTGCCCCGCCCACCCCACCACACGCCCACTCGGTCTATGCTTTATTCAAGCCAGTGCTCCGGCCTTGACTGTGTGTTTCCTTGGTGGTGTGTCTTCTGCGGCCGCTGCTTAAGCTGCTTCTCCATGTCTTCAGAACTCCCTGTGCTTGTTGAGCCTGGGGTTTAAGGCATGTACTTTCTTGGGCAGCAGATCCTGGGGCTTATGGAACTTCCTGAGGTTTTCTTCCTGCGTCTGGTTCATGACGGTGAGCATAAGGCGGTGAACTCGTGGACAGCGCAGATCTTGGAAAGCTCGGACCACGTGCTGCCTGTCACTTTGCGATGAACAGCTGGGAGAGCTCCCGCTTCAGGCGGTCCGGATGATTCAGCACCACTTCCTTCTTGCTGGGAAGGTTCTGAGCACTGGTTTGGGCCATAGTTGCACAAGTGGCTGCCAGCTGCTACCCACTCTGAGGGTCTCTTCCACTTTTCAGGACACCTGTTATGTTGGGCCTACTCAGATAATACAGGATTCGCTCCCTATTGCAAAGTGAGCTGATCAGCAACCTTCATTCCATCTGCCACTGAATGCCTCTTTACAATGCTCTTGCTGTAGTGTAACATATTCTCAGGTTCTAGGGATTAGCAGGGACCTCTTGGGGGTGGGGTTATTATTCTGCCTACCACACAGCCCTTCAGCTGGTGTGATGGGAAAGAGCTGAAAGTGAAAGAGAATAGTGGGAAGAAAAGGAAACAGAGGTGTAAATAGCCCCTTGCTAGCTTGGATGGTATCTTTCCTGATTGTGCTACTAAAGACCGTCCAGAGATCATTTGCATCTATACCCTGATTTTTTTTCCCCTTGGAAAACATTTAAGGAAGGGTAAAGAAGGGCCACTCGCGCGGCTGAGAGGAGCTACCCCGAGAGTGCCAGGCTGCAACGGCGCAAGAACGCCCCGCCTCTGGGGTCAGGGGCGGCGGCCGGCGGGAGCCACCCTGCATCTGAGGTCAGGGGCAACCGTCTGGGGGAGCCACCCCTTGTAGGAGGCCAGGGTCAGAGTGGGGGGAGGGAGGAGCCACCCCGCGTCCGTGCCAGGGGTGGCAGGGCGGCCCGGGAAGATCAACCCACTCCAAGGAGTGGTGGCTGCGCTGGCGCAGGAGGGCCTAGAGGAGCTATCCCACGTTGAAGGAAAGGTGGCCGTAAGGAGATATCCTTTGTCCAAGGTAAGGAGCAGCAGCTGCGCTTTGCTGGAGCAGCTGTGAAGAGATACCCCACGCCCAAGGTANTCCATCACCAACTCCCAGAGTTCACTGAGACTCATGACCATTGAGTCAGTGATGCCATCCAGCCATCTCATCCTCTGTCATCCCCTTCTCCTCCTGCCCCCAATCCCTCCCAGCATCAGAGTCTTTTCCAAGGAGTCAACTCTTTGCATGAGGTGGCCAAAAAAGGTACTGGAGTTTCAGCTTTAGCATCATTCCTTCCAAGGAACACCCAAGCACTGAAAATATACTCAGCATCACTAAGTACCAGAGAAATGCAGATCAAAACTACAATGAAGTATTCCCTCACCCTGGTTAGAACGGTCATCATCAAAAAGTCTAAAAACAGAAAATGCTGGAGAGCATGTGGAGCAAAGGGAACCCTCCTACACTGTTGGTGGAAATGTAAATTGGCACAACCACTGTGGACAACAGTATGGAAGTTTCTTAAAAAAAAATGTAAAATAGAACTATTATATGATCCAGCAGTCTTACTCCTGGGCATACATCCAGAGAAAACCATAATCTGAAAGGATGTTCATTGCAGTTCTATTTACAACAGCCAAGACATGGAAGCAACCTAAACGTCCATTGACAGAGGAGTGGATAAGGGAGATGTGTACGTATATACAATGTACTATTACTCATCCATTAAAAAAATGAAATCATGCCATTTGCAGCAACATGGATGGACCTAGAGATTATCATACTAAGTGAAGTAAATCAAAAACAAGTATCATATGAAAGCACTCATATGTGGAATCTAATTTAAAAAGATACAAATGAACATATTTATAAAACAGAAACAGACTTACAGATACCAAAAACAAACTTGCCAAAGGGGAAACAAGGAGGACAGGGATAAATCAGGAGCTTGGGATGAATACACACACACACACACACACACACAATCTGTGTATAAAGTAGAGAACTCACATGTTGTCTACCTCATACATATGTGACGTGATGAGTTGGACCATAAAGAAAGCGGAGCACTGAATAATTGATGCTTTTGAACTGTGGTGTTGGAGAAGACTCTTGAGTCCTTTGGACTGCAAGGAGATCCAACCAGTCCATCCTAAAGGAAATCAGTCCTGAATATTCATTGGAAGGACTGATAATGAAGCTGAAACTCAAATACTTTGGTCACCTGATGCAAACTGACCTATTGGAAAAGACTCTGATGCTGGGAGGGATTGGGGGCAGGAAGAGAAGGGGATGATAGAGGATGAGATGGTTGGATGGCATCACCGACTCAATGGACATGGGTTTGAACAAGTTCTGGGAGCTAGTGATAGACAGGGAGTCCTGGTGTGCTTCAGTCCATGGGGTCACAAAGAACTGGACACAACTGAGCAACTGAACTGAACTAACTCACAAGGATCTACTTATAGCACAAGGAACTCTACTCAATATTCTGTGATAACCTGTATGAGAAAAGAATCTAAAAAGGAATGAATATATGTTTATGTATAACTGAACCATTCTGCTCTACACCTGAAACTAACACATTATAAATTAACTATACTCCAATACAAGGCTGTATATTGTCCCCCTGCTTATT
Organism: Neotragus moschatus; assembly: GCA_006410615.1. Lineage (NCBI taxonomy): Eukaryota > Metazoa > Chordata > Mammalia > Artiodactyla > Bovidae > Neotragus > Neotragus moschatus. The sequence goes on along the minus strand of SJYA01001064.1, from coordinate 1,288,848 downwards.
TACCTTGTATGCAGAGTACATCACGAGAAATGGTGGCATGGAGGAAGCACAAGCTGGAATCAGGATTGTCGGGAGAAATATCAATAACCTCAGATATGCAGATGACACCACCCTTATGGCAGAAAGTGAAGAACTAAAGAGCCTCTTGATAAAAGTGAAAGAAGAGAGTGAAAAAGTTGGCTTAAAGCTCAACATTCAGAAAACTAAGATCATGGCATCTGGTCCCATCACTCCATGGCAGATAGATGGGCAAACAGTGCAAAGAGTGGCTGACTTTAATATTCTGGGGTCCAAAACCACTGTAGATGGTGATTGCAGCCATGAAATTAAAAGATGCCTACTCCCTGGAAGAAAAGTTATGACCAAGCTAGATAGCATATTCAAAAGCAGAGACATTACTTTGCCAACAAAGGTCCATCTAGTCAAGGATATGGTTTTTCCAGTGGTCATGGATGGATGTGAGAGTTGGACTGTGAAGAAAGCTGAGTGCCAAAGAATTGATGCTTTTGAACTGTGGTGTTGGAGAAGACTCTTGAGAGTCCCTTGGCCTGCAAGGAGATCCAACCAGTCCATCCTAACGGAGATCAGTCCTGGGTGTTCAGTGGAAGGACTGATGTTGAGGCTGAAGCTCCAATACTTTGGCTCCCTGATGTGAAGAGCTGACTTATTTGAAAAGACCCCGATGCTGGGAAAGATTGAGGGCAGGAGGAAAAGGGGACAACAGAGGATGAGATAGTTGGATGGCATCATTGACTCGATGGAGCAAACATGTTATATACATGTTTGGGTGGACTCCAGGAGTTAGTGATGGACAGAGAGGCCTGGCGTGCTGCAGTTCATGGGATGGCAAAGACAGGACTAAACAACTGAACTAAACTGATACTCCAATAAAATTAAAATTTTTAAAAACCCAGAAATCTTATTTTAATATTTTACAATGGACTATTGCTAGCCTTAGTAAATAAATATTTTAAAATGTTTAAAAAGCCTCTAAGTTTGTGATAATTTGTTACGAAGCAATAATACTAACAATACTAATAATACCACTAATAACATACTAATACATTTTAAAAATAGTAAATAAAATTAACAATACATACACATAAAATACTAATAATACCAAAAAAATGATATTTCAGTTAAACATAAAATAGGATTTTTTTTTGTCTCCTGTTTTCCTGCCTTTCTTCAAAGCTTTGATCTGTTTTCCCACCATGAAGTTATTTCACTGACTATAACTAGAAAATACCATTTTGTCCGATTACAATCTTGTCTCATACCACTTATCAGAGTTCTCTCTCCCCTTCCCCCTCACGGTTGATTTGAGATGCAGAGATGTACTCATCTTGGGTATGTTATATACATGTAGGGCTGGAGAATCAAGCCAGAAAACACAGATTTTGAGAACTAAAGCAAACAATCTGTGTTTTGAAGTAACTCAGATATATTTCCTTCATACATCTAGTTATCTTGAAACACAATAACCTTGACATCATGGCTGAAGAAAAAAAGAGAAGCAATGTAAGCACACATGTCTGAACATTTAAATATCTTTTATCGATAAACATTTTTAGAATGCCATGCATTTGGACCTGTGCGTTTCCAGAGGAAAACCTGCAGTCTATCTTCTGCTTCCTGATACTGCAGGTGGAGCCCATTACAAGGGTAGGACACACCACGGAAAGCATGCCTAAACTTTTAAAGCTACAAAACAGACAGCTGGTCCTCATTAATTGGATGTCAGGATTATGCAGACTGACCACTGTATTATTACGCATAACATGGTGAAAAGCCCGATTATATAGTTTGTTGATAGTTCCATGTAGGTAATTTATCTAAGCCTTATTTGCTAAGATATTCTATTAACCATAAAGGCAGGATTTGGTATCAGGTAAGAAAATCACACTGTGACTTTGTGGTTGATGGCTGAAAGAATGCCTTACCACAAAGGGAACTGAGAATGCAATATGGTGTCTTTCTAACTTTAAATTCAAGAAAAATTCCACCCCCCAGTACCACTTAACCTGGTGCTACCACACAAGGCAGATTTAAGTGGAAATATTACCAAGTCAGTGATTCATATCTGAGACTCATCACTGCAAACCCATATTCTCTGCCTTTGTGAAAACCATGGAATTAGATTAAGAGAGAGTTCATGTAATTTTAGATTTAAACAAATGTGGACAATGGATTCTAGAATGAAGGATAAATCTGAGCATCACAAACCCTCATCTGAATAATGATTAGCTGCTTTAATAAAAAGGAAGAGCTCACACACAAAAAACCTCAAAGTCCATAATGTGGAAAAATCTCAGGATCTGGGAATCTAGGTAAATCATGACTTTTTGCCTTTACCAATTTTACCCAAAGTCTTGCCAGGTGCTACAGGCAGCGCTAAAGAAAAGCTGTCACGAAACTATTATGCTAGGCCATTATCATCTTTGCCTCAATCTCTTATACCTGTGTCTATGCCGGCTATATAATTATGGTGAGGGAAAACACTCCAAGCTCAAAAGAAGTGAACAACTTCGGTTGCTGCTCACACGGACCTTGTCAAGTAGCCAGTGACTTAGTCCTTTCATTGTGAGCGACTAACATCAGCGCTGGCTCTAAAGAAAGACACTTTTCATAATCGTCCAACAATCTGCTAAGTGAAAACATATGGAAGGGCTTAGGCGAAGCCTGCCAGGGGTCTTTGTGGAATGGAAAACAGGTGCTTTCTTTCTGTGCCACGTAATACCCCATTTACCCCCAAGTCCAAAGGTTACAGGACTAATAGCTGCCTTGTGGTAATCAACGAAAGCCAAGACACTAGCCCTGGTGAAACATCTGGGACATATTTTACATACTTGCAACATATGCTTCAGGTTCAATTAAAGTGAGGCTTTGGCACATTTATTAATCTTTTTTACTTTTATCCTATAAGAGGACCCACTGACCTGACCCCACTATTATACCATATGAAAAAACAGAGAAATAATGAGAGTTAGAGGTCAGTACCTGCTCGTATGGCAAAAAAACACATTTGTTTTCTCATGAAACTCCATTACGCATGACTCTATACACAAACTTTAAATAGAGGAACCAATGAATTTTTCAAAGTAGGAAATTACCCTTCTCCCGCTCAGACACTCTGATAGCCAAGACTTACAACATTTACCACTGCGAGAGTCCAATGAGATATAGAAGCTGGTAAATGGAAACTTGAAGTATCCTTTCATATTTTCATTTATCATAGTAAAAACTTTATGTTTTCAGAATATAAGATTTCCACTCTAAGATTTTTCTTTCTATTATTCAAGTCCCTAAAAGTCTATTGTAAATTATTACGTTTGAGATTTTCTTTTTGTTCAGATATGGTTTTTATATTATCAATTGTGTTATGAGTGAACAAAAGCAAAACCCTCTTATATATCACTCAATAAAGGGGTGGATTTATGAAAATCAGCTCACAATCCTTTCATATGGAAAACACCACTGTTTTTTGGCATCCTATGCAGAACAGAGGTGAATTCATAGCGCTGTATTTAAGCACTCACTTTAGTAAACTTCAGTCACCTTTAGTAAACCAGATCTGAAAATGTGTTAGAACCAAGGTGTCAATTCCAGACAATCAAACACCATATAACAATAGATGCCACTCCCGAGATTTGAGTTGTCTTCCACCATGGCACCTCCGACCTGATATCTGTTTTGGTAAGCTTGTTAACCAGATATGCTACTGGTTTTCCACAAACATCTTCTCTATTAAAAAAATGACCAGAAAGGGAGATTAGTGTATAGGATATCAACCAAGTGGCCAAAAAAAAAAAAAAATATATATATATATATATATATATATATATAGGTTGACTTCAAGCAGGGGCATTGAAGTACCAGACTTCACTAAGGGTTTCCATTTATGAACATTTCTTGGGAGACACTTGCTGCTAGGATGGATCTTTATGGTGGCTTTAATAATAAAGCAGCAACAAGCAAGGGAAAAATGGCCATAAATGGATGGCAGCTCAGTGTTTATCAGCAGAGGAATGATGATTCAGAGCTGGCGTGCTGAGTTAAAATACAAGCTCTCTACAGCTCCACAACTGACCTTAACAATAAATCATATCATTTATTGCCAGGACTGTATGCTCATGTTATTCAACATTAGAAACAAGCACATATGTGTTTTTGCAGAAAGGAGATTTTTGTTAATGCTTGAGGATGTTGCTAATGACTCAATGATATCCAGAAGAAACATTTTACATAAAAGCTCTATCAATTTGAAAATGTTTGAAATAGCAGTAGAAGGGAGAAAGAATGTACTTGGAGAAAGAAGGTACGTGTGTGTGCTTGTGTATGCGTGTTTATTTTCCTTCTAGTATTGAATATTAGGGAAAAAATCATTCAGGAAGTTAACTAGTCACTGTGATTTTTTTTTTTTTTTTTACATTTCCAATGCTTGCTTCTAGCTCAATAACTCTTACACTGGGATATAAGTGTACATCTCTACTGGAATCAAAGGTCAAGGGCATAAATTAAGATACACTGTTTTCTCCTTCCTTCAAAAAGCTTCAGTGCTTTACTAGAACAGAAGTCAGATAGATTCAGTGTAGGTCAAAAATCAGGCTTTATATGCCAAACAGTGTGGTCAAAATGAATGCTCATTTTCACCCCTCCTCCCAGTCTCACTCTAAGACTTTTTAGGTTTTAGATGCAGAAATGCCCAAAGATGATGCTATAAACCATCATCAGTAGTCTCCGTGACATAGCAAGCTGTCCTCCTGACTCCAGGTACTGCTGCAATGGGGCAAGGTCATTCTGATTTCTCTCTCTACTTGTCCCCTCTCCCCAGGGGACAACCAATTCAAGCTGTCCCAGAAACCAGCTGTTATTTACTGTGGTCACCATCCGCAAGCCAACCAGCAATTGACACACGAGCCTCTCTGCACAGACTTTCCAGACCAAGGAACCGTAGGGCTGTTTCCAAGTCTAGACCAGGGGCAGTGAGCATTGGGATTATTTAAATGCCCTCCAGAGCCCTGTGTACACATGTGTTCATTTGCTGAGCAATTCTTGGAAAATTACAGATGACGATATCCATGTTCAACGCACACAGGCTGCTATTTTTTCACTTCTCTCTTCCCCCAAAGTGTAGCCTGATTTGTAATACTCGAGATAGGACACATTTTTGCCCTTCAAAAACAGTTGTCACTGCCGTTATCTTCGTGAGAGCTATCAAGTTCCAGACAAGCTGAATTATTATTATTATTATTATTTTTTGTTCCTGGCAGAAAAATATTTGACCCAGCTCTGGACAAAAGCGAAGACGATTTATAGCCCTTTCTGCCTCTTTGCAACATGCAGTGGCATTGTTAGGATGATAAACAGCACTGTCCAATTTTCTGGACTCAAAACACTTCAACTCCTTTTTTAACTGTCTGTGAAAACAGCGTCATGTCTACATTTCCCCGTCCCCAGGTACCCGAGTGCTGGGAAAGATAATTACCTTGTCATCTTTGTCATCTTCTTCTTCCTCGTCCTCCAACATGTCCTCCACTACCTGCAGGCAGAAACAGAAGTCGTTTTCCTGCTTTTTAAGAGAGACAATTTTGTTCTGTCATTTTGAACCTTTTGGAAATGAAAACTTCATTAACATTTGAAACAGAGGCACTGAGAGGGAATCTTTGATCCAGAGGCCGGGATTAGGAAAATGCTATGCAGTTAATTGATGAACGCCAGGGACCTGAGTCCCCCAGTCAGGGGAACCCTATTTGTGTGAAATGTTCTGTGATGACTTAAAGAATCGGAACTATGCATAAGGTAAACCAACACTCATGTAAAGGATGCTTTAAATCAGGAGATTTCCTTTCTTTTTCTTTTTTTCACCTACTCCACTGTCTATATTAATTAGGCACTTTAAATTTGGAGCTAGATAACTAAGCAGAATACAGCGCTGCTATTTCTAATTTACTTGTCACCAAACCCTAAGATAAAAAATTGTCAGGTCATTGATTCGTGCTAGTGATCTATGGCATAAAACTAACAATATCTTTCATGGCTCCAATTTGAATTCTGATGTATAAATGTCAACTCTTGACTATCTCTGAATTACCCGCTGCTTTTGTGGATTACTTGAAACTCTAATGTTTATTCTCTGTGATTTTACACGTGGATTATGTTATGAGAATGGACATTACTATTGAAAGAAAATGAGAAATTCATTCAATAACCAAGTGTGTATAATGCATATATATAGCCCATAAGGACAGATATGCATACATATATTTTTTAATGGCTCCTGGTTTATCTACTTCAGCAGAATGAAACAGTCATTTTGGATTTGCTAAATAATTTCCCCTTGCCTGGATCAATATATAACTGCAGGCATTAAAATGAGACTTCACCCCATTTCAGGTGTTTTATTATGTTTTTATATACACACACTTCATGGAAACCAAAAATTTTACAACTTTGAAGGGAGTTATTGTTCAGCTATGTGCCAACTTATGATTGCATTTATGCCGTTTAATATAACTTTTAATTCATGTGGTGCTTTTATATTTTCATCCAGTATCTTTATCTCTGAATAAATTCAATAAAATCATGGTCATCAAATATTCTTAAACCTTTCTCCAAAGCTCATAACTTTGGAAGACAGAGGTAGCTAACTCTTCTTTCACGTGGCTTTCTGATAGACATAGGAACATGATATGAATGAAAATTTCAATAATGAAGACTTACTAAACAGAGAGTTACATAGACTGAAGTAACATATCAGGACCCTTGTTAGTCTAGTAATTTTTCTCAAATATTTTAAAAGCACCCACTGATCTAAAAGAAGAGCCCAAACACAAACTTCTAGTTCTCACGAACTAAAATATAACGAAAAGCATTTGACAAACTGAGAAATTGTTCCTCATTTACTATCATACTTTAAATTTTCTATTAAATGGCCTTTCATTTGGACATGCAGCATTTCAAAAGAACCAGAGTAACACAATGTGCTGTTTCCAGTATCGGGGGAGAATCTACACTTATTTTGGGAACATCTAAAGCAATTCAACCTCAGCAAGAATGAAGGACTCTTGACATTCTAACTATACTCAGTCACTCTATCAGCATTTATTACAAATGCCCTTGTCCAAGGCATATGGTACTAGTGATTGTGGAAATACAAAGATGGATAACACAGATACTTTATTTCAGCCCTCAAGAGGCTTATAATCCAATAGAATTTAAGTGGGGGATATGAGATAACCTTTCATGTTTCCCTAATTTCCTGAAAATTTGAAGCATGAATATTGTACACACATAGGCAAAAACACTGACAATGTGTAACTGAGGTGCTGTAAGCCAGGCTGTTCCAAACTGGGCCCTTTGTGAGGGAGGTTGATACAGGAAAAGCAGTCACAGTATTTCAGTACATCATGTTGTATCAAAAGAATCCACCAAACACCAAGTAGCTAAAATAGAATTCAAACTCAGGTTGTGGGATAGCAGAGCCAGCTCTTAAACTCTGCCCAGTTCAAAAACCAAAAAAATTAAAAAAAAAAAAAAAAAAAAAAGGGTGGGGGAGGAAAACGAAAACAAGAGAAGGACTGATCTAACCCTTACATGATCTTTTCAATGATTATAATTTTGTAACTCTAATAAAATGATGTTTCAAATGTTAGGTTTATATTAAGTAATTTTTAAAGGTCAGTCATTACCTATTTTTTAAAAAACTATATATATTGAGGTATACAATATGATTATTTGATATATATCAGATTAAGTAATTTTCCCCTAAAATTGCTCATATAGTCATATATGAAATATGAAATTAATATACTTTTATTCCTGTACATTAAAAAATCAAACAATATTTTAGATAGTTATTGTTAAGACTGTATTATGTCTCTCCACTTCAGTAATGATCATATCACACTACAGACACAAGGAAGGCAAAATGGTGTCAGATTGGGCCTGCTGCTGCTGCTGCTGCTGCTGCTGCTGCTAAGTCGCTTCAGTCGTGTCCGACTCTGTCGACCCCACAGATGGTAGCCCACAAGGCTCCCCCATCCCTGGGATTCTCCAGGCAAGAACACTGGAGTGGGTTGCCATTTCCTTCTCCAATGTATGAAAGTGAAAACTGAAAGGGAAGTCACTCAGTCATGTCCAACTCTTTGCGACCCCATGGACTGCAGCCCACCAGGCTCCTCCATCCATAGGACTTTCCAGGCAAGAGTACTGGAGTGGGGTGCCATTGCCTTCTCTGCAGATTGGGCCTAGCAGTTCATAATAAGTGTTCAAGAAATATTTGTTGATAGACTGAACATAGAAATACATAGTCTATGCTTCCTATCTCTGAACAACTGGTAGAAGGCCTGTCATTAATTTCATAGAACTCAACTAGCTCACCTGCAAAGACATTGAATCAATGATGCAGATTAATAAAAGCAAATATTCAAAGTGTGTTCAAAGATTTGCCAGGCAAGAGAAAGCATGCATATTTAACAATTATTTCAAGATTTGGAGTTCTCCAATATCTTCAAGTTAATTTTCCAAAATTAAAAATATTATTGAACCAGGAAACAAACGAAGAACTTAATTTATACATTTCACAAGTCAGCTGCAGATCTTATGTTCAAGAACACCTCAAAAGAGGTCTACAGAATCCAACCCTTCATTTGCAAAACCCAAACAGTTCCCACCCTGCACAAGTGGGTAATTGGCTACGCACAATTGCTCCACAAATGTGCGGCCAGAACCACCCAGCACAACCATTTGCTTTTACATTTGGCAGCAAAGTGCTGTGTTCAAGAGAGGCCGTTGTGTTGCATTGCAGCCCCCAAGTGATGGCTTTTCCCCCCTCCTCCAGTGATATTTTCATGTTACAACATAAACATCTACAAGTGAGGATGTATAATACATCCTAGAAGGTTCCTAGGGATGCCTTTAAGTGGCGTCAGAATGTATAACACTATTACATTTTGCTCAGATGATGCTTACTTAAGGTGCCTTGGAAAATGGAGACGATCATAGCACCTACCCCACAGCACTGATTAGGTAGCCAATGAGATAATGTATTAATATTTAAAGTGCTCAGCACAATACCTGTACCAAAGTACTTAAAAATGTGTACGACTCATAAAAATAGAAAAGACATCCAGTTAATAATACTTAACATTAATTTTTGGAAATTAAAGGATACATTTATTTTCCTGGACAAAAATACTCAGGGTTCTGCATCACACATACTATTTTGATTCATATTTCACTGACACTAAGAAATACATAAAGGGGCGCAGGTAGAGCTGTGGATAAAGATTCCCAATTAAAATGACAATGGTTTCCCAACTCACTTTCAGGCTTTAACAGTCCAACGAAATGGATGACTTTGACGGCAAGCATCTCAGAAGCTGCACTGTGCTCGAAGACAAGCGCCTCGACCAAACGTAATGAACACAGAAACTGCAAACTGAGCTTTTAAAAACAAACCGAATATGTATCACTGCAGTGCCTTTCATGACTGCACAACACTGCAAAGTTTCCCAGAGAACTCAGGTAGCACCTACTATTTAGAAAGAGAGGGCTGGCGTTTAACACTTAACTAAGGAAAACAAATAAAATACAGAAATTCCGCTCTCAAATTCCAGGTCTTTCCTCTGCCAATAAAACCAAGTAAGGACTACATAGTTTTGTTTTCATGTATACAAAGTCCAGTTGCCCAAAGAGTTGTCAGCAATAATTTAATAGCAACACATCTGTAGGACTTCCTTGAGGAAAAAAATGAAGAGGGACAAAAAATGCATGTGTTAGAAAAGATACATTTTTGCAAAGTTGGGTTTTTTCCCTCTTCTCTTGAGGGAGGCTATCTCAGATTGGCTCTAGAATTCTTTTTTTCCGAATTATACTTTCTGATACCTTGCTTGAAAGCAAGTAGCATTAATCAAACAAAGGAAGGGCACTAGGGAAATCAGAAAGGTGTAATGCAAGCAGTTAAAAGTGACATGACCTTCTGTAATGTCGCTCGTCACAGACTTATATGCCACACGGTGGAGGAAGGTCTTGAAAGAAACTGATTCTTGGTACTTCCTTGAACGTAATACTAATAAAGATGACATTTTAAAAAACACACGTAGACAGGACCAAATGCAGCATTCTAGCTACCTGACAGCCACAGGATAAGCAGATCACACTATTTTTAAAAGCATAATATTTCTTCTTTCATAGTCCATATTTGCTGAACATTTGTCATTAACATATAACACATAACATGTAGCTGTTTATTGTAAAAAAAAAAAAGCCATTTTCAGAATGGAGCAACACTGTATCTGTGGAACCTACATATTTCATACAGGTTTATAGATGCCCTATTAGTACTGTGACTTTTAATGATAATTTGTACAACTAAATGCTTTATAATTTGCAAGGAAATAAAATTTTATTTGGCTGAAGATGTTAAAAATGATGCTGGTAATCTGAATAAAGGTATGATAACTATGTTTAGAATTATTCTACTAGACAAAGATATGTAAGGGGGGGGGGACCAGCAGGGGAAAAAAANAAAGTGACATGACCTTCTGTAATGTCGCTCGTCACAGACTTATATGCCACACGGTGGAGGAAGGTCTTGAAAGAAACTGATTCTTGGTACTTCCTTGAACGTAATACTAATAAAGATGACATTTTAAAAAACACACGTAGACAGGACCAAATGCAGCATTCTAGCTACCTGACAGCCACAGGATAAGCAGATCACACTATTTTTAAAAGCATAATATTTCTTCTTTCATAGTCCATATTTGCTGAACATTTGTCATTAACATATAACACATAACATGTAGCTGTTTATTGTAAAAAAAAAAAAGCCATTTTCAGAATGGAGCAACACTGTATCTGTGGAACCTACATATTTCATACAGGTTTATAGATGCCCTATTAGTACTGTGACTTTTAATGATAATTTGTACAACTAAATGCTTTATAATTTGCAAGGAAATAAAATTTTATTTGGCTGAAGATGTTAAAAATGATGCTGGTAATCTGAATAAAGGTATGATAACTATGTTTAGAATTATTCTACTAGACAAAGATATGTAAGGGGGGGGGGGACCAGCAGGGAAAAAAAAAAGATAACAAAACAGTGGAAGGATGAGGGAAAGTAGATTCAGGTAAACTTCATTATTAAAATCATCACAAGACAGTGGATCCTAAGTACTGTTTTTTAATATTAATTCAGGGTGCATGGTATAAAGCTAAAATGATTTTAAAAAGAAGGGGATAAAGTTTCCACCAATAATTCTTAAAACACATTGTACTATAATTTTGTCTAGGCTAAACTCTGCCACTGATTTATATCTCTTTAAACAACAACAACAAATTGTGGTTATACTACTTTCGTAAGATAAGTATTGAGTACCACAGAGCCCAAAACCCTGGAAAGCCAAAGCGGACACAAACCAGTTCCTTTTGTATGTTTACTTTTTCCCTCAGAAATAATCCTTGAATTAAATGGATGTTTTGCTATGTTCAGAATGAAGAGCTGCACAATTCAAATTGCTTACTCTAAACGGTCTATAAAAAAGCAACACATTTAAATTAAAGAAATCACTGCTGTCCAGATGTGCAACTGCGATGTTAAAAAATTAAAGAAATTGTCACAAAAGAAAGACATTTCCTATTTAATTTCATAGTCATAGAACATCCAAATGTGTACAGATGCTTATATTTGGGTACATTACAAACTAAATGCTTATTTCCACCCTAGAGATATGGAGGAATTTGGTAGAGCAGTTTGCTTCAACATGGTCTAGAGTTCATTTACATCATTTCACAGGTACATAAACCAAGCAGAACATGCATTTGTGTACCAATGGGTATATTACATGTGCAAATATCACATGAAATTATTGAAAGTCTATGAATTGAGAAAATGCATATAACTGCTCAGATTATTTCAGATCACTTAAAAGCACCGGAGGTTGGGCTGAAGACGTTCTTGGTCAATAAGATCATTACAGGTGTGTTTGCACTCCCATTTTCACCACAAGACACCTGTACCTCTCAAGATTTCTGAGAAGGAACTTTTGCAAAATGAATGGCGCAATTAAACTGTACGTGTAATTTACTCCACATCTGAAGGAATAATACAGCCCATAAACAGGTCTGGAATATACTGTTTCATCCAGCCTATCTCAAAAGCAACTGCATGTGTGATGGCTGCTTAGTTTGATTCACGCTATTAAGGATTTGACCTTGGAGTATTTCAGCTACAGTAGTCATCAAGATAACTGAACCACTAGATGTAATAATAATTAGTGTGATAGGCTTGCCAGTGAAGCTGAATATATTGCAATACAAAAGAAGGCAGACTAAAAAGAAAAGCATTATTACTTACTGCTAAAAGACTTCCTGATTTTTACAGACACTCAAATACAATTATTTCTTCTTGCAGAATGCATTTCCTTGGCTCATTCTGGGAAGTGCCATGCTGTAATTTAGTCTGATTCTTAATAGGAAATGTGGCTTTAATGTGGCTATCAGATGACTTTTGATGCATGCCACTGATTATATACAGCCTGTATTCTGCATCATCAACAACAGCATTCTTATTTGCAGTATAATATGCTTTGCTGTAGGGTGCAAGGACAGTAAATTTACTTTACTGGCCAAGAGTATGTAACCTTTTAGTTTTTAAGTGTCAGCTTAATATGCAGAAAACCCCTTCCATTCAGAAATGCTAAATACAGTATAAATTCTATAATCAGTATAAGCAACTTTTCATATTTCCTTCTTGGTATTCTTAAATGTTCACTCTTATGCTTACACAAAGCACTGTGAACAGATTTCTAGTGTTTATTTGAACTATGTCTCCATCTAAAGGCTTCACAATGTAATGTATTTTTGCTCGCAGGGAAAATTCTAATCTTAGCATCTTTAGGATATTGCATATTAATTTGAGTATGGAAAAATAGGTCAACTATTAACCTGCAATGCGCTTTTTAAAAATTAATGCTTTCCTGAAGCAAAATTTTTCAGGTTAAAAATTATGCAAAAAAACCTACAAAATTGAATTGTTTAACCTGCTTTTTTCAAATGAAATGAAAAACTAGCTAGTCTTATTACTAATCTATTTTATGAAAATTTAATATTTTCAAAGCAAAACATTTTTGTTTATTAATAATAGATGGATTGCAAATCAAAAAGGAAATTATGTGTTTTATCCTCTCTCTATAAATCCGAATTTCCATTCCAGAAACACAGATTTGTAACCAAAAAAGGCACAATTGTACATTTTTCAGATTTTAGAAACAACCTTAGGAATTTTTAATACGCCTAATAAAGAGACCACATAATCTATTTAAAACATTTTCTGCAAAGCAGAAAGATGGAGCTGCTATGACGTCCAATCTTTTCAGGTGTACGCGGGAGCATTAGAGAGGCAATTGAAGTTCTTTACAGGTAAGTGTATAGTTTAGGAGATGTAAGGGGAATGCTACGCTTTGGGAAGATTGGGTTCCTTTAAAGAATAGAATTTGAAAACAAAACAAAATTTATCTTGGAGATTAATATAAGCAAACTTTTGAACCATACTGCTCTGTTGGGTTTAACTTAAAAAAATTCACTGCTACTGCCTATTTTAAGCACTATAATTAGAAGAAGTAGAGGAGGTAAGGAGAATAGGTGGACATTTGAAGAGAAAAATATTTTGATGCTAATTTGATTTTTCTTTTTCCTTTTTTTTTTTCCCCCTTTGTGCCTAGAATATTTTGAGGCCTGAGGACATTATGTCAGAAAGTCTAACTTTAAAAATGGAGCATATTTTGAATGTTAAAAAAATCAGAAAACTTCAGTGTTTTCCTTGTATCTCTTTTCTATAAATAATAATAATAAAATATTTTTTATCTTTTTGTAAAGAATAATCACTTCACACAAGACAGCCCATGTGGGTTTAGACCTGCACTGGAACTGGAAAGAATGTCTGTGGTGAATGGTGAATTGTAGCACAAAAGCCTGAATGAAAAGAATGTTCGTGAAACCTCACACAAAACCTCCGTAACCGTTTTATCATGAGCTTCCCACAATATAACACAAGAGCTCTGTATTCTAGGAAAACCTTGCCTGGTCCACTCATCATTTCGGCTTTATGTAGTGTACTGTGTGATTGCTAAATTAGTGCATAATGTATTTATAATATTTATAGTACCAACATTTAGTTAAATAACCTTTATGTAAGATTTATGTTGATTTTTTTTTTATTTCTCATTTACTGGCAAATTATGAAGAGCATGTTTCATAAAGATAATTCTCCATTTAAATTCATCAGTCCATTAAATATTAAAATTATGTTTCTGATGCAATCGAGAACAAATTTGTCCAGCTTCAGTGATTATTTGCACTCATAAAAATTAGGCTTGATTAATAAAATTTAAATGCTTGATTAAGTTGACATTTTCATGTTCTGTTCTGATTTATTAAAATTAGTCCCTGTGCCCAGGCCTGGTATGCTAGTGGGTTTACCTTTCTCCTTCTCTTAGTCGACATCCCGAGTGAGGCTGTTAGGAAAGAATATTTTGCTTTTGGACTCAGTGATGGTTTCAGGGAAATGCCCTGTTCTTCGCTCACAGGGCAGCTGGCCTTTGTCTTTATGCACTGTGTGTGGTGGAGATTTAGATTACAATAATCAAAGAAAATGTTCCTTTCAAAAATCTATGGATATGATCTGTGAAATGGCATGTATTTTTGGTATTTTTGTAAAATTCAGTTTTTAGGAAACTTTTATCTATAGGAGATCATTTGTATTTCCTCATTAGCTTTTTTTGTTGATAAAAATACAGTTTTTATTTTTGTGGGCCTTGCATATACATAGCAGGGGGATTATAAACAAATCTTTCTGCGACAATGTCACTGTCTCTGTCCACAAGTTCAGAACCAGGAAGGGCTAATGGCCATGGAAACCGTTCTCTTCAATAGGTCTTACTAGGGAACTCGTCAAGAAATGTGGTTCCCTCCACTGTATTTATGTTCAGTTGCTCAGTCGTTCCAACTCTTTGCAACCCCATCAACTATAGCCCACCAGGCTCCTCTGTCCCTGGGATTTTCCAGGCAAGAATACTGGAGTGGGTTGCCATTTCCTTCTCCAGGGGATCTTCCCAACATAGAGACAGAATCTACATCTCCTACATCGGCGAGTGGGTTCTTTAACACTGAGCCATCCAGGAAGCCCTCCTTTAGGTTACTCGCTTCTATACCCGCACCAGCTTGCGCTATTTTAAATACAGTCAGGTGTCTAATTATCATTCATTGAGCACTCACTATATACTTAACATAGTGGACTGTCTCTTTAATCCTCACAAAATCTCAACAAAGGTAAGTATTATTCCCATTTCACTGGTGAGGAAACTGAGACGTAGGGAAATGAATAAATTCATATAGCCAACAGATGGAAGGTCTGAAATGTAATACCCTGTCTTCATAATTTCTAAGTTTGGACCCTTAACCTCTACCAGCTATAAAGGGACAGTGGCAACGTTCTATTTTAAGATGTTTCTGCTGTTGCCCATGGGAGTGTAACCTATCTGGAAACTATGTTTAGGTGAACTGTCTTTCATTTAAGCATGTTGCCAGAATATCATTATTTTTTTTTAAATAAGTGATATGGTATTTTATTTTTCTTGTATGATGAAATAAATTCAATAACAAAATGACAGAAAATGCCCTTGAAGGTGTATTTTGGTTTGGTTACCTACAGGTGTTATTCCAGTTCTATGAACATAAAGGTTTTAAAATTGCATGCTCTTAATAAGCTTATCTCATGCAATACTAAAAAAGTAACTCTCAGGATTACTGGGCTCCTAATAATAGTTCTGACTTATAAACATTTTCCACAAGCAGATAAAAAGACATGTCATTGGTTTCTACTTTAGTTTGATAATTTAACAAACTTGTCATTTCTTGTCACCTTTCTGAACTAGGGACAATTATTCTCTGCAAATATCACATGAAACCTTCTTCCAACACCACACCACCCCACAGGGTATGATACAAACAGTCATGGGGTTATGAGTCAGCTAAAAGGTGCTTCTGTGAATCCTATACCTTATCTCCCTCACCATATTGTGTCCAGGAGTTTTGGCTACCTACAAAGATGAGTGTATAGAATCATTTAGAAAGAACCCACGGATATCACTAGAAATAGATGGGAAAAACACATCCATCCTGAGAAGTGACACCCAAACCGTGGATATTCTTTCTTGTCTTCTCCTAAGTCCCATTATTCAATTACAGAAATGACAAAATTACAGGGGCAAACCTTTGGAAAGGGAACAGAAATAATAAAACCATTTGGTTGACAAAGGGATGGATGCTTGGGCTGGACACTCTGGAAAACCCATTTAGATGGTAATTCTTTGGATCCATAGGAGACTTTGGGGAGACTTTAGGAAGTTGATTTTCTAATGAGTTCCTGGGAATCCAGGAGTCAACTGAGCTTCAAATAACAGAAATCCAGCCATTTATAAGGGTGAGATCTTCAGGTTTTCTTTGGGGTCACTGAGACAATTCATTTGGTGGAAAAAGAGCTGGGTTTTAGGGTAAAAATCCTCGATAGGAATGAAGAGTAGTATCTTTTTATCTTGTTACATTCTTATATGCATCTTTGGGGAGTCCGAGCAAGGTGGGAGTGATTCAGGAAATGAGGGGGGCTACAGTATGAGAGTTGACTGCCAGTGTCCTCCAAGGCAGCTACCGCTAACTTTAAATTCTAAGCAACTCTCTTGAGTCCTAACAGAACTAAAACAAAAGAAGTCTGCCTTCTAGAGAGGAGACTCTTTAGTAAATTGATTTTTAAGAATAGAACTGTTTTCCTTTACATCTCTTGCTATGTGAACTGACACATCACAGACAGGTAGCCCTCACCTTCTACCATTCTAGAGTTTTACCTTTCCAGTTTGAAGGTGAGCTTCAGTTTGAGAATAGAGTAAAAAAGATGGACGATACACTGAATAATTAAAAGCAAACATGGAGCTACTGAGTAAAAGGGACAGACTAAAGGTGGACTGTGAAGAAAGCTGAGCGCTGAAGAATTGATGCTTTTGAACTGTGGTGTTGGAGAAGACTCTTGAGAGTCCCTTGGACTGCAAGGAGATCCAACCAGTCCATTCTGAAGGAGATCAGCCTTGGCCACCTCATGTGAAGAGCTGACTCATTAGAAAAGACTCTGGTGCTGGGAGGGATTGGGGGCAGGAGGAGAAGGGGACGACAGAGGATGAGATGGCTGGATGGCATCACTAACTTAATGGACGTGAGTTTGAGTGAACTCTGGGAGCTGGTGATGGACAGGGAGGCCTGGTGTGCTGCGATTCATGGGGTCGCAAAGAGTCGGACACGACTGAGCAACTGAACTTAACTGAACTGAAAGGTGGAATAAGAGCTGTGGCTACAAATGCGTATACCTTTTATTTATCTACGCAGGACATACACACAGACCAGGGATAATCTAAATGTCTCTTGGCTGCACCCATCTGCGTTTCGTATACAGACCTCCATCACTGCAATTATCATAGCCACGGATTCCATTTAGTTGTTTGTTTCCCTCACTAGACCTCAAAGTGGGCAAGGACCAGGTCTTTTTTTCCTTCTCTCTCTCTCTCTCTTTCTTTTATTTTTGTTGAAGTATAATTGATTTCCTGGGACTGGCTCTTAATCACCTTTGAACGACCTGCTAGCACAGTGTCTGCAAAAGTTCAATGCATTTTTGTTGAATGAAAATTATGAAAATTAGACAAGTTTTGATGTGGAAAAAAGACTGAACTAAAATACATAGTATTCATTCACTAAATCTTTTTTGAGCAACTACTTGCTGCTGTGACTTGCTCTGTGCTGGGATTAGGTGCACAAATGGAAGATACCGTTAGAACAATCTGGAGCAGGTGAAGAAGATCCCCAGTGAGCTTTTTTTATTATTATAATAGAGTGAGGGGAAAACAGGAAATCAGAGTGTTTGGTGGTAGGGATGGGTTAATGGGGGCCAGAGGTGGGCAAGAATGGGTAGAAAGGCAGAGATGGCTCTCAGGGGGAAATAATGAAGATAATTGGTGGTTATCTAGGTACATACGTACAAAAATATTAAAACCTTAGTGAGTGGCACGTTAGTATTAACTCCCCCAAATATTCAAAATACATATACTCTGACCCAGAAATTCTCCTTCGAGGACTTTTCCAAAGGACATTACCAAGGACCTGCTCAGAGATCTGTTTAGGATTTTTGTTCACAGCATTCTTTGAGATGGCAGAAACACTGGAAATAAACATTTCCAAAATGAGTGCCTAATTGAGAAAAAAATAAAGTAGTCATATGGCAAAAACTATTTAGTTATTAAAAATCCTGTTATTTTTCAGCAATTTGAGGGAATCTCAAAGTAGGTGTGCTAACAGTGTCTTTAATGTGATCCAATTTTTTTAAAAAACAAAATATATATGACAAGCAAGAAATACATCTTATATTCATAAACCTATTTTTTAAAGAAAAGAGTAGAAGCTATAGAGAGAGTATATCAACTATTTGGGAAAGTATTGATACAAATATACTTGGTTCTGGATACTGCTGTTGTGGGCCACAGCCACCCCAGCCACGCTGGGTCGTTCTCTCTCAAGACCACGGACCCCACTCCCATCCTTCAGTGCTCCCCTCCCCACATGGCTGAAGAGCCCTCCTTGAACCTGCTCCTCCACTGTGCTCTGGGGCCTTGACCCAAACACACCTCGGCTGCCATCCGCTCATCAGCACCAACAGGGTCCCCTCTAAGTTCACGAAGGAGCTGGAGGAGCAGCCCTGGAGTGAGTCGATCCCCAGAGAGCCAGGCGCTTGCGAGGGAGTGCTCCCACCTCTCTGCAGGCCTTCTGAGCTCAACTCCTTCAATGTCTGGCTCCTGAAGCAAGGACTTCAAAGGTTCCAGCCACCTGTCCTGGCATGGTGCCCCAGGTCACACCAGGTTGGCCCACTGCACATCTGCTCTGGTGCCCACGGGGCTCCCAGGCACAGAGGGAGCACCTCCACTAAGTCTGAGTGAACACACCTCCCTGGGCCGCGACGTCTGTCCCACCCACAAACACTCACTGCCTGTGCAGAAGCCAGTGCCTTCCCTTAGGCCCCAGGACCCCCACCTGTACAAAGAGAGACGCATCCTTCCTGCCTGCCTTCTTCAACTTCTGTTGTGTTACCTGGACCAGGCCCTTGCCCTCCCCAGGCCTGAGGAATGGGTGTGTTGCAGGAGAGACTGAGAACACAGGTCTGGGAGCCAGCTGGAATTGGGTTCCCATCCTGCTGTGTTGTGTGAGCGTTTACCCGTGGCAGAGACTCTCTGAGCCTCGTTCTCCCGCTCTCCCAAGTGGTGAATGGTTCCTTTTTAGATGAAAGAGATGAGAAAAGAGCATTCCCCACTTGTGCTCGCTACCTCTATCTTTTTGCTCATGAAGCACTCCATTCTCAAACACACACACACACACACACACACACACACACATGATCCTGAAGGAATATAGGGGAGATAAAACTGCAGCTATGGTTTGGGTGCTACCCTGGTGTTGCCGGGGGATGACAGAGGATGAGATGGCTGGATGGCATCACTGACTCGATGGGCGTGAGTCTGAGTGAACTCTGGGAGTTGGTGATGGACAGGGAGGCCTGGCGTGCTGCAGTCCATGGGGGTCACAAAAAGTCAGCTACAACTGAGAGACTGAACTGAACTGGTGGCTCAGAAGAAAAGAATCCGCCTGCAATGCAGGAGACACAGGTTTGATCGCTGGGTCAGGAAGATCCCCCTGCAGGAGGAAATAGCAATTCACTCCAGTATTCTTGCCTGGAAAATTCCACGCACAGAAGAGACGGCAGACTGTAGTCCACGGTGTTGAGGAAGAGTCGGACATAACTTAGCAACTAAACCACCACAACAAATGGTTTGGGTGGGGTGTACACGTGAGGAATCTTTCTTTGACAGCCTTGAAGATATTATGGAAAGATAAAAGTAGCAGAGGGAGAAAAATCAGCATTTTGTTTTCGAATTATCACCTTCCTACAAGTCCTGAGGTAAGAAAACAAGCTGTGATTTTGGGGAAAGTTGCCAGAAAAATACAAGTCATCCAGTGAAATTGGAATTTCAGATAAATAATGAATATTATTTTTGTATAAATATCTCCTGTTGTTTATCTGCAATCCCGATTTAACTGGGCATCTGTATTTTTATTGGCTCAATCTGGCAACCCTAAATTGGGAACAATTTCAGAGGCCTTCAGAGGTTGGAGTTTTGAGGAAACTTTGCAAAGTAGAAGGGCGTGGTCATCTACTGGGAGGGAGGAGATATAGAGTGGGGGGAGCATTTCAGAAGAGTGGAAAAAAATGTGCAGATCCTGCTGGAGGTGTGTCCAGAGCCTGTGAGGTGATGGTCATCAGGGTACAGAGCACCAGTCCAGACAGTGAGTGATCATCTGGCCCATCCAAGCTTGAGATGAACAGCTCAAGCTGGCACGTTGAACAGCTTGAGAGGGGTCATAAGCGATGACATTTTTTATTGACACGTGATTGGTGGTTGGTTTCTTTCTGCTTGTGATTGTGCCGGAAAACTAGAGGTCTGGTACTTTGCACAATCCTCCTCATGTTTTTGCAAGCTGGTGACCGTCTTAAAAATTTGAGAAAATTGTTGAAATAAGTAGGAAAAAGAAAAGAGTGATCATCTATTTTTAGATGTGTTTACAGGCTGTATGACTCAGTGCCGCTTCTGTTAAGAGCAAGTACACGGTCTTTTTGGTACTGAGATGCAAACTCAGGAGGCTCTGATCCACGCTACTTTCTGTCAATGATAAAGTCCCCATTTAAGTACCAAGGGTCTGACCACACACCCCAGTGCTTTTTCTATGGAGTGTGCTCCTCTCAGCTCAGCTCTGGCCAGTCTGTTTAGATCCTGTTCGGAATATTTCACATATTCAATGGTCTGCTTCTTCAACTATTCCACCCTGGACTTCTTTGGAGCTGAGAGTACTGGCTGAGAAAATAATAAATGAGTTTGATTTATAGGAAGTCAGGTCAAACAGTCAGATGTCTCTTTAGTGCCTTGTATCCGGTGGATGATTCCCAGTTGTCCAATCAACAGCATTTATGGTAGCAAAGAAAATGCTCTCCTTACAAGCTTTATTTCTAGACATCAGTGTTCTGGGCCTAATCGGAATAGACCTGACAACAACAAATACATTCAGTGCTGTTCTAAAGGGGGAAAGAAGCGTGGAGGGCTTTGCCATGTGGTGGGACTAACAAAACATTTCAGTATTTCCTGAAGTATTTTAGTAGACAGGCTGGGGCTCAACTTGTATCACAGTGAGACCATCAGTTAGAGAGTGATTTCATTGATCTAGCCTACTCTTCAGTCTTTTAAAGTCTCCATTGATTAGGCAACCGAGGTTGTTCTGTGGGAGGCATATCTTGACAGTAAAAGTGAATGCTGTCTTAGAATGTAACTAACACATACTGCTTGAAGATTGCTTGAATGTCACAGATATGCAGAGACTTTCTTCACAAATGCGAAGGATTATTATCTCTGATTTACTCTCCCCACACTCATCTAGGTGGAGGAAGGTACTCCTCCAGGTCATGAAGTTTTTTTGTTAAAGGAATGGGGTCACCTGAAGTCAAATATGTGACCAGTACCCATTGTTGAGAGGTCACCAGGTACCTCACAGGAAGGAATTTGGGGATGCCTAGGAGTCTCTGTAGGGCTCCAGACACTTCGAAAGTGATGGCTTGGTTAAAGGCATGCCCAAACGTGCACCACAGAGATAAGTTTTTAGACAGGGCAGAGCTGGGCTCGAGTCCCACTTACTCTATGGAGATCCTCTTTAAGTTTGAATTTCCCCATTCATAAAATGAAGATACAATCATTTAGAATCATCTACTTGACACTGTTATTATAAAGAATTCAGAGACCAGGCTTCTAAAAGGTTTAATAGGATATTTGATAAATCCAAGAAGCTGAATAGGCACCTGCTCCTCTCCTGAATGAGAGGTGAGGAGGAGATGGGGGGTGGAGGAGGAAAAATGAGGGTTTTCAAACAATCTGTCTGCTCAAAAGTAGAGTTCCTCCTAGTGACTGTTCTGAAATGTAATGGAGAAATGTGCTTAAAAGGTACCCGGGAAGACCTAGAATAAAAGAAACGATAGCTCTAAGAGGAAATTTAATGGACTGGAGGTAAGGAGTGCAAACTTCAGAAAGACTGACAGATCCTAATTCCCTCTCTGGCACTTTCAGACTAACCATGTGCCTTTGGAGCTGTTTAATCTCTCTACCCTATTTCCCTGTATGTAAGGTAGTAATAATAGTTGTCTCTGCGCGAGTATAACAGAGCTCTGGTTTGCTTGGCCAACCCATTTCTTATATCTTGAGGCTTGATTTCCTCTCTCTCAAGGAAAGGTTCTTGTAGCCATGCTTGAAAGAAATGGCTTAACACAGTGCCCAGGGTGTGATGAAGAATTGGTAATTTTAAAATCCAAAGTAAAGACCACTTCTTGGCATGTACTTCTGCAAAATTCAATTTATAGTAAGTGTAATGTGGACAGTTGGTACCAGCCTAATGGGCAGTGCTGGGGCGATTTCCCCCTAGTTCTGGAGTGATGGCTCAAACCAAGAGAAGTGTGATAGCCCTATCTTTATATCCCATTCATCCAGGGACATCTCTGAATGAAGTTTATATTAAACAGTTTCCTCTGGAAAAGTCTAGTCATTCTTATGCTAGAAAGTTTAATGTCATGGTCTGAGTATAGATAGATTTAGATCAAGAATTGCTTATTTTTAATAAGTCCGACTGAGAGACAATGGAGGCAAAATACCATTGCTAACCATAGCTCTTTCTCGAGTGCAACTCTAAGTCTACATTATTGGAATGGCTGTTTCTTTATCCTTTCCTCAACGAGTTCTGCTCATTAAATGCCACAAAACTTACTTGGCAAGGATTAGATCTCATTTTTTTTCATTAAAGTAAAACAGACACCATGGTGAGGAAAAAGTAGGGGATTTAAGTTCCTATGATCCTAAGTCTCCAAAATGGAAGTGGTCTCCCTAATAAACAACAGACAAAGAAATCCTTTCCTATTTTAGTATTCATCTCAACTCTCCATTACTATTTTGAAGACAGAATTTTTACCCATCTATATACTTTTTAATCTTTTACACTATTCCTTTTCCTTTTTTCTCTCTTATATCATGGAAATATTATCTCCTTTTTGCTCTTTGCCACACAAACTTGAGGTTCATTTTGATTTGTTTTTCTTCTATAATTTTCATCTTAGTTGGATTTTCTCAGGTGAATAACATGCAGATGATTTTTTTTGTGTGCCTGACAGAATATTCCCCTCTACCCCTCCACCCCCTTCTCCTAAAACAGAAAATTTCCTGGTTTAGAATCAGCCAATCAGCCAACAGTATGATTTATGCACTTTAGCGATTCCCTCAAGTTTTCACACATGCTGAAAAATTCTGCATTGTTTTGGGGAAAGCAATAGGGATTTAGGACAAAGTACCATTCTTTCAATGCTTTCCACTATGCAGTAGATAAGCAGTCTTTAGGCACAGCATGGGCACCCCTACGCACACTTTCCCTTAATTTAACATATGAATGTGAATATAGACATATGTGTACATACATGTGTATGAATATATATGTATATACACGTGTGTATGTAATCTATAACCAGCAAAGTATAATCCAGGTTTCTTTTCAAAGGAGCAACCAGTTCAAATGCACAGCTGGGTATGGCAGAAAACACATAATTAGACAAATTGGATTGAAGAGTTACGTAAGGTCTCAACTGAGCCAGTGAATGAGAAGCTGAATGAAACGTTGTGATTGCTGCTCCGGTGCCTAGAAAGAACAGAATATGTGGATATGTGTGTTTTGGGCAAATAAAAGGCAATTACTGGGAGTTATGGAGTGCAGTTGGCATTCCATGCAAAGTTAGACTAAAGAACGTTTCACAGTGGGCTGTGCTGGGGAAGAAAATGTTGTCCATGGATAAAAGGGAGGAGATGTGCCAACAAGGAAAGATGTGTAATTACCATGTTGGAGTTATATTTTGGGGGGAAAAGAGCAGCAGAAAAATTTGCATGATATATAACTTTTCAATAGGCTTATAAAAATTCTCAGAGAATTTGAAGGTAAAAGGGGTTACCTTATATATCATTACTTTCCCTCTAAAAGTAGACCTTTCCAGCCAAGACTGGTATATTTTGAAGAAAATAGCAAGTAAATTCTATAGTTTCAGAATTTTTTTTTTTGTTTGAGAATAGTCAAACCAATGACTAAATATTGAAGATAAGCCCCCTCGCAGGATTAAGAAGCTGAAATGAAATTACCACTTTTTCTTATTTACAAACATTATTATTTGCAAATTTGTCTCAGGGCAACTGAATGAAAAGTAGATGTTCTTCTCTCTCAACAATTTCCCAGAAATAAATGGAACAAAAAAGCAATTGCCTAAAAGAGTACTATGTTCTTAAAGAAAACATCCTGGATTAATCAACAAAAGTACCTATTAGTCCCCATAACACCATGTGGGACTTGTCTCTCAGTGCGCAAGTTAAATATATATATCCACAAAATCCTTGCCAGTAATAATAATAACTTCTTGTCTGTTGACGCTGTCTAACCATTAA
This sequence comes from Neotragus moschatus, assembly GCA_006410615.1. Classification (NCBI taxonomy): domain Eukaryota; kingdom Metazoa; phylum Chordata; class Mammalia; order Artiodactyla; family Bovidae; genus Neotragus; species Neotragus moschatus. Next base: position 1,264,186 of record SJYA01001064.1, on the reverse strand, counting down.
AATCTCTCAGAGAAATCTCATGTTTGGTTTGATAAACTTTACAAAAAAAGTTTGAACATTTCTAACTTACAAAACACACGCTAGAGATGGTAGCAGGTACGAAGATGAATAGTTCGCCACTTCAAATTTATAACCTCATGAGAGAGACAGAAATATATACAAATAGTATAGGGAAATAAACGTGGTTGTTGTTGGCAACTCTGCCATCTATTTGGTAGTTGTGTATCTGGATTTTTCTTTTACTTTGATGTTAAAGAAAATTATTTCAAAAAGTATATATTTTTCTTTTGTAACCATTTAAAGTATATCGTGCTTGAGTTATTTAAAAGGAAAATTCTTTTATGTCATAAATATGTCTGTGCAAACATTATGATGCTAACTATACTATGTACTACTTTATAATAAAGTAGTATCAGTTCAGTTCAGTCGCTCAGTCGTGTCCGACTCTTTGTGACCCCATGAATCGCAGCACACCAGGCCTCCCTGTCCATCACCAACTCCCGGAGTTCACTTAGACTCACGTCCATTGAGTCGGTGATGCCATCCAGCCATCTCATTCTCTGTTGTCCCCTTCTCCTCCTGCCCCACATCCCTCCCAGCATCAGAGTCTTTTCCAATGAGTCAACTCTTCGCATGAGGTGGCCAAAGTACTGGAGTTTCAGCTTTACCATCATTCCTTCCAAAGAACACCCAGGGATGATCTCCTTTAGAATGGACTGGTTGGATCTCCTTGCAGTCCAAGGGACTCTCAAGAGTCTTCTCCAACACCACAGTTCAAAAGCATCAATTCTTCAGCACTCAGCTTTCTTCATAGTCCAACTCTCTCATCCATACATGACTACTGGAAAAACCATAGCCTTGACTAGACGGACCTTTGTTGGCAAAGTAATGTCTGCTTTTCAATATGCTATCTAGGTTGGTCATAAATTTCCTTCCAAGGAGGAAGCGTCATTTAATTTCATGGCTGCAGTCACCATCTACTAAATTTATGATCAAATAGGTCTGTTTCTTGCATCATTATGGGCATAATAGTTGGCAAAAGTCTTGATTAGAAGTCAAATAGAGGCTTTTAATGGCAAATAAGAAAAGAATCAATGCAATCTGATGTGGACTAATGGCGACCAAATAGATTCTCATGTTTGAAAAACCCTTAAATTACTCTTAACAGCTGTACATTATAAAACTTTGAATGTTTTAGATGGATAAGACATTTGTGTTTATTTATTTATGAGGAGGTTTTTGGAAGCTGTTCAGTTTGATTGGGGTATAGTGACTGAGATAATCTAAGGAAATGAAGGCTGGTGGGAGAATTACAAACATGATTATAATGTGGCTAGCTTCTGTTTTTCAATCTAAAACTCTTTGAGAGATAAAAGGTCATCTCACACATTCTAAAAATTTTCAAAAATGTCAAAGAGCACAGGTGAGTTCAGTATAACTTTCCCTAGGTTAAATGAAAGGTCTTGATCCATAAGCCAGTATCCTACTATACCCCTGACACAGATAAGTATATTTGCTGTTGTTCAATGAATGAACATTGAATTAAGATACTTTTTGCACTTATCTAAGCCAACAACCATCAAGTCTTCCTTCCCTCCAGTGGTGGACCACAGAGAAATATCTTATATGAAATACATTCACTTGGTCTGACCAAATAGATAATTTTGCAATATTATATCTTAACTCAGGATTCATTGAGACATAAACACAACTAAGGAGAATAAAAAGAAATAATCACTTGGAATAAACAACTTATACTTAAAAATCATAACTCATTCTTCAGCGTATTCTCAACTTTAGTTCCTACCAAAATGAGTAATGTTAAAAATAGGCAAATACTTTACATTGTGTTAGAACCAAAGAGTTGTTAGTTTAGAACTGGGAAAAGTTTCTGTCAAACTTGAGTATTTATAGACGGAATTTCTGGTGTGCAACACCAAATGCAATGTTGATCTTGCCAGGGAGACTAAGAATGAGAACAAAAACACATACAAATAAGAAAGTAAGCTGCTTACTGTGTCACGTTGCCTGTTATCTTTCCCTGATATTATCAAGAAGTAGTTCCATGTCAGTAGTAACAACAAACCCAGTGGTATCATGTAGAGCTCAAAGTTCCAGACGACAACGAGAAACAGCTGGAGGAGAGAGAAGGGCAAAGAAAAAGATGAGTTAACTTTGAATTCCATTAAATGGCCTCTCTGATCCATACTGCATTTCAAAAACAAAAACACACAAATAAATTTGCAGAACGGAAAGATCTGTTTATCTTGAAAACAAAGCCTTGAGAACTTGTTGGGTATTTTTTCTAAAAGGACAATTGACCCCTGAAAAATCATGAAAATTTTCACTTTGTTGAATTTCTCTGAAGGAAAACTGATATTATCACATTGTCAGTGGGGCAATCTTAATTTTTCTCCTCCAGTGAAATTATTGTTACACTGGATGACATCAAGTTTGGGAAAAAAAAGTCAGCAAAATGAGCTTCACTACACTGTCAGAAATAAACGGGTATATCTGCCTTAATGATAAAGGATGAATCACCATTTAATATCAGGGGTTTAAAAAAAATCTCACTTGGATAATACAATGTAACAAACATAATAGGCAGATGAAAATACCACATCTACACCAAGAGAGTCCTCAAGATTTCACATGATGAATAAAAGCGCTGCTCCCAACAAGTGTGAAAACATTCAGCCTTACCATAGAAATCAAACAGCTATTTTTAAAATGGAGTAATTTTGTCAAAGGGAAATTTTAAATGTCTACTTGAATTATCTTTTAAAACTACCTACTTGTCTAAGTATGTAAATGGTTTTTAAAACTGTAAGAAGGATGCAAGATTAGAGACTCACCTGGGCTGGCAGAAGAAACCATTTTAAGAGCATTTGTGTGGTGAAATAACCAGCAATGGCTATAAAGTGTGACTCACTCTCACTCCCCACCAGACTCTTATAACCCTGCACAGACCATCTAAATTCTCTGGGTCTGTGGTCCCTTCTGCCAAATTAAGGTAGTTTAAGTCAGAAGGTAGTTGAGAGCTAGATTCCACCCCTAAAGATAACTAGTCCTCTAACCTCTGGCATGGTACATCTCTTCCCTTTAGTTTCTCCTATAAAATGGGAATCCTGAGTGTCCCCCTGAGAGGTTGTGAGAATTAACAGTTGAAATGTGGTAAAGGTTTAACACATTGGGTACTCAGTAAGTGCTCAAAGAAATGACTGTGTAAACGATATCAATCTTTTACAAAACTGATGAAATTAACTATTTATCAACTGAGGCCCTTAGGAAATACATATTCTAATAGTGAAAGCTAGAAAGTATCTGTCTGCTAAGATTTAGCTGAACCAGAGTATAACTGGGAATTTGAGCTGGCTGGTGGGGGTCATGCTGATATCTTGCATTTGACAGATCAGAAGCGCTAGGAGCAGTGCCCTAAGAACCTTCACATCGGTACAGCAGCACACGCTGTTTGCAGCTTTCTTAACAAACCTCAGAGAAGCCCACAGCCTATTCAAACTGCAGAGAACAGAAACCTGTGTGGAGTGGCTGAGGGACCCCTGGCTCACGGGCCAGAAGACAGGTTCTGGGCCTTAGAAAGTCTCTGCTCAGTGGTTCAGTTCTCAACAGAGCTCTGCAGACCTGATCACCACTAACATCCCTTCTTGAATATTTTAAATGACATTACTGTACCATCAGGGTCTTTTTTTTTTTTTTTTAATGTGACATTAAATTTTGAAGACTGTATATTTTACTGGATTCTTTTATATTCATAACCCACGCGGACACCAAAAAGCATAAATAATGGTTTAGTAACCCAAGAAATGAATTTTGGACAGAATTACATGGTAACTATAGATTCAAGTTCCTGAATAAGAAAAATCTCAAATATGTTAATGCATGAAACATGAGCCATATCTTCTCTTTCACCAGGGAAGTATAAAGATTTCCAGAAAAGGAAAATATTTCCATTTAATTTTTGAAATATATGTAATATATTTAAAGATGACACGAATTATAACTGATGGCTATGATTATTCTATTAAAATGTATCTTAAAAATGTACTTTATTCAGGAAGTGATTTAAGGCAAATTTGACAGACATCAACACATATAAAAGAGAGAATTATTTTTGGCAAGGGTTCGTATTAATTCTTTGCATATTTGTTAGTAAAATTTAGACAATCACTAAAATATAAGCTTTTTAAAGATAGGGACTTTTCCTTTCAGCTCACATTCTATCCCCAGAGCCTAGAATGATGCTTTCCATTCATTTGTATCTTCAATGTCTTTCATCAGTACCTTGTAGTTTTTAGTGATAGGTATTTCACCTTAATTAAATTTATTACTAAGTATTTTGTTGTTTTTGATGCAGCTGTAATGGGATTGTTTTCTTAATTTCTGTCTCTGATAGTACATAGTGCATTGAACTGTAATGCATTTTTATATGTTGACTTTGTGTCATGCAATTTTACTGAATTCATTTATTTTAACAATTTTTTTTGAGGACTCTGTAGGGTTTTCTATATATAAAACCATGTCATCCACAAATAGTTACATTTTTACTTATTTCTTCCAATATGGATGACTTTTCTTTTTCTTGCTTAGTTACTCTCGGTAGGGCTTGCAACACTTTGTAAAATAAACCCAGCAAAGTAGGCATCCTAGTCTTGTTCCTGATCTTAGAGGGAAAAGATTTCAGCTTTTCACTACGGAGTATGTTAGCTGTGGGCTTATCATCTATGGCCTTTATTATGTTGAGGTATGTTGCATCTACACTCACCTTGTTGAGAGCTCTTTTTATCATATATGGATACTGAATTTTGTCGGATGCTTTTTTTTTTTTTTTTTAATCTATTGAGATGATCCGGAGAAGGCAATGTCACCCCACTCCAGTACTCTTGCCTGGAAAATCCCATGGACGGAGTAGCCTGGTAGGCTGCAGTCCATGGGGTCGCTGAGGGTCGGACATGACTGAGCGACTTCACTTTCACTTTTCACTTTCATGCATTGGAGAAGGAAATGGCAACCCACTCCAGTGTTCTTGCCTGGAGAATCCCAGGGATGGGGGAGCCTGGTGGGCTGCTGTCAATGGGGTCACATAGAGTTGGACATGACTGAAGTGACTTAGCAGCAGCAGCAGCATTGAGATGATCATATGCATTTTAGTCTTTATTTTATTAACGTTTTATATCCTGTTGGTTGATGATTTATGGATACCAAAGCAGCCTTGCACCCCTGGAATAAATCCCACTTAATCATAGTACATGATCTTTTTAATGTATTGCTGGATTCAGTTTGCTAATATTTTGTTGAGAATTTTTGCATCTGTGTTCATCAAGGAAACTGGCGTGTAATCTTCTCTTCTTTTGGGAAAGGAAAGTTCCTTCAATAAATGTTGTTGGGAAAGCCAAAAAGCCACAGGCAAAAGAATAAAACCAGACTATCTTACACCACATGCAAAAATCAACTCAAAACAAATGAAAAACTTGAATGTTAATTAAGATCTGTAACTGTAAAACTTCTAGAAGAATACATAGGCACTAAGCTCCTTGACACTGATCTTCAGTATGATTTTTTGGGGTCTGACTTCTAAAACAAAGGCAAGAAAAGCAAAAATAAACAGGTAGGACTACATCAAACTAAGAAACCCAGCAAAGGAAACAACAAATCATCAACAAAATGAAAAGCCAATCGACTGACTGGGAGAAGATGTTTGTAAATTATTAATATATTTGATAAGGGATTAATGTTCAAAAATTCATATAATTCAATAGCCAAAAACCAAGCAAACTGATTAAAAAATGGGCAGAGGACCTGAACGGACATTTTTCCAAAGGAGACATACAGAGGGTCAACAGGCACACAGAAAGACGCTAATTGTCAGGGAAAAGCACATCAAACCCATCCTGAGATAGNTTCATGCATTGGAGAAGGAAATGGCAACCCACTCCAGTGTTCTTGCCTGGAGAATCCCAGGGATGGGGGAGCCTGGTGGGCTGCTGTCAATGGGGTCACATAGAGTTGGACATGACTGAAGTGACTTAGCAGCAGCAGCAGCATTGAGATGATCATATGCATTTTAGTCTTTATTTTATTAACGTTTTATATCCTGTTGGTTGATGATTTATGGATACCAAAGCAGCCTTGCACCCCTGGAATAAATCCCACTTAATCATAGTACATGATCTTTTTAATGTATTGCTGGATTCAGTTTGCTAATATTTTGTTGAGAATTTTTGCATCTGTGTTCATCAAGGAAACTGGCGTGTAATCTTCTCTTCTTTTGGGAAAGGAAAGTTCCTTCAATAAATGTTGTTGGGAAAGCCAAAAAGCCACAGGCAAAAGAATAAAACCAGACTATCTTACACCACATGCAAAAATCAACTCAAAACAAATGAAAAACTTGAATGTTAATTAAGATCTGTAACTGTAAAACTTCTAGAAGAATACATAGGCACTAAGCTCCTTGACACTGATCTTCAGTATGATTTTTTGGGGTCTGACTTCTAAAACAAAGGCAAGAAAAGCAAAAATAAACAGGTAGGACTACATCAAACTAAGAAACCCAGCAAAGGAAACAACAAATCATCAACAAAATGAAAAGCCAATCGACTGACTGGGAGAAGATGTTTGTAAATTATTAATATATTTGATAAGGGATTAATGTTCAAAAATTCATATAATTCAATAGCCAAAAACCAAGCAAACTGATTAAAAAATGGGCAGAGGACCTGAACGGACATTTTTCCAAAGGAGACATACAGAGGGTCAACAGGCACACAGAAAGATGCTAATTGTCAGGGAAAAGCACATCAAACCCATCCTGAGATAGCGCCTCACATCTGCTAGAATGGCTATTATAAAAGCGCAAGAAATAGAGAGTGTTGGTGAGAACGCGAAGAAAAGAGGTCCCTTAGGCTCTATTAGTGGGAATGCAAACTGGTAACAGCCACCAGGGAAAACAGTATGGAAGCTCCTCAAAAAATTAAAACACATCTACCATCAGTTCAGTGCAGTTCAGTCACTCATTCGTGTCCGACCCTTTACGACCCCATGAATCGCAGCATGCCAGGCTTCCCTGTCCATCACCAACTCCCGCAGTTCACTCAGACTCATGCCCATCGAGTCAGTGAGATCTAGTCACTCACTTCTGGGTATTTATGTGAAGAAAATGAAAAGACTAACTCAAGAAGATATATGCCCCCTCATGTTTACTGCAGCATTATTTACAACAGCCAAGATATGGAAATAACCTGAGTGTTCATCTATGGATGAATGGGTACGGATGTTATGTATACAACAGAATACTATTCGACCATCCAAAGAATGGAATCCTGCCATTTGCAACAACCAAGATGGACCCAGAGGGTGTTCTCTCCACACTGAAGCTGTTCTATTTTTTCCTCCTTGGAGCCCACCTGCACTAAGTTAATGGAATCCTTTCCTTTTTCCTATAAAAAACCCAAATACTCCTGGATGGGTCTTCAATGTCTCATGAGGGCAGCAGAAAAAGCAGCTCAGAGAAACAGGGAGGCTAAGACAATGTAGGATCTGTCCTTGGTCCTGACCACACTTTTTCATGAAGTGAAATGAAGTGGCTCAGTTGTGTCCAACTCTTTGTGAACCCATGGACTGTAGCCTACTACACTCCTCCATGCATGGGATTTTCCAGGCAAGTGTACTGGAGTGGGTTGCCATTGCCTTCTCCAGAGAATCTTCCTGACCCAGGGATCGAACCCAGGTCTTCCGCACTGTAGGCAGACGCTTTACCGTCTGAGCCACCAGGGAAGTCTGGTTTGGGTGAAAAAAGAGGGAGAGAGAGATAATGTACTAAAATGAGACCAAAAAAAAAAAAAAAAAAATCCACTGACACATCCACAGAACATAAATATAAACCATAAAATGCCTAGGATTTTCCCAACCCATATAGCTAGAAACCCTTTATGCCTGCATGGGACATGGAAAGAGGATCTGATAATTATAGAATTTCTCTAGGTTAAACTAGGGCTTCCCTGATAGCTCAGTTGGTAAAGAATCCAGCTGCAATGCAGGGAACCCCGGCTCAATCCCTGGGTTGGGAAGATCCTGATAAGGGAATGGCTACCCACTCCACTATTCTGGCCTGGAGAATTCCATGGGGTCACAAAGAGCTGGACAGGACTGAGCAACTTTCACTTTCCAGGTTAAACTAGGCAATAAGGACTTCTACACATTTGCACAGTGTTTAATTTCCCTTGACTCCATCACCGTGTATGACATCTTTTCCTTATTTTTCCTCTCTTTGTCACAGTCTCCTTGACTTTTCCCCCTCTCTCCTCCCAACACTTTTAATAAGGAAACTTGGGCGATCTATATATAACTTTCATAAAATCCATGACTCCATTGAAAATAAAACATTTCAGTCCTACATTTGTTTGCCTTGCTCATTAGAAACAAAAACTGTTCCAAGAACTTGGTGGTTTTCTTTCTCAAATCACTAGATGGCTGTGATTTACAATTACAATTCTATATCACAAAATCTCCATGGGACATTAGTCAAATGGTACTAAGTACATACAACCTTTTCCATTAGAAAATGGATACTGTGAGTTTTACACATTATTTTGGATCGTAGAAGCTCTTTGTTAATCTCCCTTGGACTGTTAGCCATGACCATGGGAATCCCTCAAAAAACTGCTGCAGTGTGGTGCCCAAGAAAGAGCACGGGTGTGTGAACTAGGCCCACTTTTGTATCCAAGTTCACTAGTCCTTAACTATGTGACTCTAGGTTAGTTACTAGAATATTCCTAGTTTTATCTTCTGAAAAATGGAAACTACACTATTTACAGATTTGAGATGGAATTAGCCTAGTGCTTAGACCTATAAGATGCCCAGTAAGCATTACCTATTCTTACAAGCAGGAATATATTGGCTTATACTACATGTAACATTTTTGACGCTCTTGTAACTCATCACTGTTCCTATACCACTTTAGCATCCATTGAATGGATTCAAGCAAAAGAGCTATGTTTAGAAAGCTAAGTCAACTACCATAGAAGAGATGATGAAGTGAGTGCCATTTTCAGTATTTTTATATTTAACTTATAGTGCTTAGATGTGGTAATGACCCCAATTTGTTGAAGTCTTCCTGTATTCAGGCCTTTTGAAATACTCTCCCACGATGACACTGAGTTTAGACATAGGACTTGTTTTGGCCAAGGGAAGAGTGGCGAAAATGCTGAACAGAGGCTTAAAAAGTACTTGCTCACTGGGTTTCCCCCTCTGCTGTCTTCAAACCCTGAGCCACCATGTCAAGAAGCACAGGCTAGTCTGCTGAATGAGAGACATGGGACACAGTTGTCTCCATTGCCCCAGGATCCAGAAGAATCCAGAGGCAGAGCTGCCTGACTGATCAGAAGCTGACCACAGATACATAACTGAGCCTGGAGGAGAACGAAATAAATATTCAGCTGAACCTGATCTGGCTTGTTTATCTACAGAATCATCACTAAACGAATGGCCGTTCCTCCACACCACCAATGGAGTGGTTATACAGCCAATGTTAGCTGACGTATATTCTCTCCATGGAGACAGTGTGATATAATAAAACACAGTCTGAACCAGGAGCCTGAAGAAGTGGTTTTAGATCTAGTTCTGCTATTTGACCATCATAACACCTTGGGTAGGTCAGTTTTTCTTTTATTTTAGTCGATCATCTATAAAATGAAGATGGTAATACCTATTTCACAAGTTGCCTGTGGGCAACAAGTGATGTAATACAGGTAAAAATGCTTATTACAAAGTAGTGTATTAATGTATGTACTATCAATTAATGCTTTTCATATTTAAAATTATTTCTGAAAAATTACAGAGACTTTATAAAATAACACTCCAAGATAAGTCAACATGATAATTGTTCTCTGAGCAGTTATAGAAGATGGGTGGTGTTTCTAAGAGGGACTTCTGTGTGGTCTGGAAAGAGAGTTTGCTGGAAGGAAGTCATAAGTATTAAATTTAAGAGGGGTTTCAGTGAATTTTTTTTTTACTAGTAATCAGAGCAAGAAAAATCTAGATTTTTATGGAGACTCAAGCACTCATTATAGATTTTGTGAAGTCTTGAATTGAAAAAATTAAGTTTTGAAATGTTAATAATTGTTTAACAACCTCATGCCCTTAGATATAAAAGTAACCTGTTCTGAACAACCTCATGCCTTTAGATATAAAAGTAACCTGTTCTGAACAATCAATTTTATGAATATAAATTCCTGTCCACAACTTTTTAGCTTTTAAATCCAGATACCTTTTAGCTAAATCAGCGTTATCTTGCCTATGATTTTTATCAATAACATCACAAAACACAATCCTTCAATATCTATTTGGGCCAGGCTTTAAGAGCAACCTACATTTTAATCATAAGTATTCTGAATGGCTCTTTTGAAAATCTGAAAAGTAAATGACATAATTTGTCCTAACAAGTATCATCTCACACTGCATAAAGTGAACTTTAGAGAGCAAGTCCCACATGACAGGCCCGGAAGGCTGAGACTATTTTCATTTTACAAAGAAGAAAACTGAGGACGAGAAGGTTGAGACTTGTCCAAGGACATCCTCCACTGAGTGGCAGAGTCGGCTGACTCCCAATCCAGTGTGATTTTCCCACAATGCTCCACTCCCTCTAAAGTAAAGGATCTCACAGTGAATGACGATGCTCTGAAGGTATCAATTATTTAGGGACTGATTATTCAATTTGTAGACTTTATTTCTCCTGCTTCCTCTTGCTCTGGGGTAACCACTTTCACAATAGTGCAAAGAAATGGAATACCACGTTTAGGTGCTCTGGTAACAGTTTGGCATTGCAAAAAGGTCAAATTCTAACGGTCAGAATGAGTTTTGTGGAGCCAATTTTATTATTCCTTATTGTCACTGTCTGAATAATCAAAGTCAGCTATTCAGAAGGTTCTTATTAAATGGGGTTTTCTTCTGTCCAAAATGTTTAGAAGAGGTTAGCAAGGTGGCTGTAAAGGCAAAAACTGGAAAATGAATGAGCCAATTACATTTTACAAAAAAAAAAAAAAAAAAAAGCCTTACTTTTTCATATAAAGATTAAACAAATAAAAAAACGCTTTCTACTCAGAAGCTAATGAAGGTGGACCAGGGCTTTTCACTTACATTTAAATAAGGCAAATTATATGAAGTAGAGTGTATGATTCAAAATATTCAGGTTTTACAGCAACACTATTTCTTAGGAGGCACAAGATGTCTGATTTCTCTTTCTTTGAGCCTGGGGTTTTAAGAGTCCCTGGCAGGATAGGCCATCCACCTCATCCCATCCATTGATGCTTGCATTGAAGCACAGTGGAAGATGCCTGCATTCAAGGATCATTCACTGCGGCACAGCAGAGTATCTCCAGGGGAGCGCGGTTCAAAAAAAAATCATTTAAGTTGGAATATTGAATATCCTATTCTTCTGCAAACTACAGTATATTTTTAAAAAGAAATCTCATCCAAAATGATTAACACTTCCTACTGTTCAGGAAAAAAAGCCTGCCCTTTCAGACTAACAGCTGTGAGTCATTAGTTCTCCAGTGATGAGATGTGTTTGATGAGTGTTTTTCTTTCTAATTAAGAGATGAGATTCTCTATTTGACTGTCTCTTCAGAAAGAAGTGAAGAGAAAATGCTCTGCCTACATGGAAAGGCCATCTCCTACAAAACAATTAATTATTTCACGGCCCTTTTAAAAAATCCTTTTCCTCCCTAATTTCAATTCATTTTTTATCCTTAAACTTAACACATTTGCGACCCTCACAGTATTAACCCATTTCCACCCAACCTGCACCGTCTCATGTTTTCCTGTTTCATCATGCAAAAATGTCTATTTCAGATGAAACAGAATAAGGAAATGTATCAAAAGTACACACATGCTTATGCTAACAGCATTTGGTGTGAGAATATTTGCTGATGTGAGAGGCCTCAGATTAGAAAGATAATAAACGTAGAAGGTTTGCCGTTTGAAGAATTAGGCAATGTTTTAAACAAACAAAAAAAAATTGTAAGGGGCCTAGCCACATATAAAAACTGATTTTGATGATTAATCCTTATAAGGAAACTATTTTACCTCTATCATGAAGACTGTCTTCAAAGGGAAAAACTAGTGGATATAAAGTGGAACCAAAAACATTTGTCTTTTCTTTTTTGAAAAAGCCATCAGCAAGGTTATAAAATTCCTGAACTAAAAATATGATCTATTTTTAAAAATTAAAAACTGTTCCTAAGAACAGTAGGAAGCAAATGAAAGCACTGTTTGCCAATCAGTCCCATCAGTTACCTCCTTTAAATCCTTTCTGGCACAAAGAAAGAAAGAAAGGGGAGGAAGGAGAGAGATTGCCACCTCTCCCACCAAGCACATCTAGAAAAATGAGGGGGTGTTTTTATTTATCACAGGGACTTGGGTGATAATAAAGGTAATACCAACATTTGTCGGGTGGGGCATGGGTGTGAAATACTGTGAAATATGTGGGACAGTTCCCCCCAGTAAAAATTCCTGCACCAGTGCTAACAATACTCCTCTCTGAGAAACATCACCAGTGCTCACATAGACACCAGGCTATTCCACAACTAACTTAGAAAAAAAGAACCAGGTATGTACATATGCACTCGAAGGTGCATGTAAGAAGGCTAGGTGTATTTCCTAGATGATGGCGTGAGGGTAGCAGAGAAAACGACATGTGCTCATTCAGACGGATTTGCACTAGACTGTCTCTCTCCATCATTCATATTCACTACTTCTTTAAAAAATCTGTCTAAAGAAGAACTGGGCGGAAGGAACCACTCTGCCCACTTACTCTCCCCTGGGTTAAAGTAGGCTCTACACAGCATCAGGGACTTTGGAACTTCATCTTCTGGGAAAGGGGTGGTCTTGCCTTGATTTACACAGCCAGATGGTATCACCACTGAGGTCTTTACTTCTGCTTGATTCCACTAAAACTTTTGGTACCACCTCCACCAACAGAGGAGAAAAGACAGGCAATTGTGAACCTGATTAATTCCCAGCCTCACGATAGCCTTTTGAAGGTAGTTTCAAAGTAGGACACATTGCTCTCTTGAAGAGAAGCTCTGCTTTATTTGGACAATTTTTGCAAATAAGCTGGTGACAACCTTAAACCCAGTGGATTGCTCCACCTTGTTTCGCTGTTTCCTAGGGTTCTTGCCACACTGACCCAGGGAACCTGATCGGCTCATATACATGCTTATACCCAGTGGTTTTTCTCCCCACTCCAATCCGCATGAGAACCAAGATGATTGCCTCTACTGCTTTCTTTTTGAATAGTTACAACCAGATACTAAACTGACAAGGCCTGTTGTGTATGTGCTGGGGCGGGGTAGAGGGGGTAGTGGTTATGTGTTTAAAGGAAAAAAGTCAAAGTGTACTCTCTACCAAATGATCACTTATATTGATCAGGCAAAATATGTGAAGAGAATCATCTGTCTCTGTTGTTCTGGTGACAGATGAGATACAAGGTCAGGAGTAGAAAAAAATTATATATTGGTTGATTTATCGGCAAAGCTTTGAATTGAATCTACATACAATGTGCCTGCATGCATCCTCAGCTGTGTCCGACTCTTTGTGACCCCAAGGACTGTTGCCCGCCAGGCAAGAATACTAGAGTGGGTTGCTATTTCCTCCTCCAGGGGATCTTCCCTACCCAAGGATCAAACCCACATCTCTTGCATCTCTTGTATTGGCAGCTGAATTCTTTACCGCTGAGCATTGGTGAAACCCACAACTTAACTTCATTTGCTTACTGACGGTGTCAAAAAGCCATTGTTTGTTCAGATTTACTTAGATCACTTATAAATACATATCAGAAAGTTCCAGTTCTTCACTTTGTGAAACTGTACACAGGGTTTTGGAAGTTGCTGCCTGAAACATTAAAGTCTACCACCTTAGTACATCTGGGACTTTTTGAAAATCATAGCTTGGCTACATCTATTAAAGAAACAAGTGTGACAACAAGCTAGGACTCATCTGAAGCTGTCTTCCTTATGACTCACGGAAATAGCTACTGAAGAATCTCTGCAACAAAATGGACCAAAACAAGCTCAAAGATGGTGCTATCAACTAATCACAGCAGAATGCACCCTACTCTCCTTGATGGAGATATTATATCAATAGAATCTGCCAGCCAAAAGGCTTGGGAAGTATTTATTTATTTAGATTTTTTTCTTTTCCAGTTTAAAAGTTGTACCACTATTTCATGTCATTTTTTTTTTTTTTTTATCAAAGACAGAGATGAAAGGCTCTGGCTTTGCTTTGAGAACACTGACAACTCCAAAATGTACAGCCCAGAGTGTGTCCAACTAGAGCATCGCATCAACCACACATGAATAACTGATAAGCAATCCCAGCAATGTTGTGAGTTTCTCGTTGGTGAAAGTTTGGATGCAGAATGAAAGTGACAAATGCTTACACATGGCTGGAGAATGTTGATTCTCCGAGATGCCTTTCACTGGAAATTAGTACGTTACCTAGTAGTTATAACACTTACCACAGAACTAAGCACAGTTATGTTTTTGAGTTTAATAGCTTCATCATTCGTAGAAGTTCTGCTTATTCAAAAACAGGTTGCATGCAAACTTGTCTTTGCAGATTACTTGTGAACACATATTTATCACTATAAATGACCAAATATGAACAATAAAGAGGAACTGATGAACTGGTGTTATTAGGTCCATGAGGAGGTTGCTGTTCTCAAGTAAAAACTGCTCTTAAAAAATACTTAAGGTACATCAAAAAACAGAGAATAAATAAGGTTATTAAGCTCACTGAAGCTTGTCTTTTCCTAGAATCCCATTTCTTCAGAATCCAACAGGTTTTGAAGGGACTCGTGGAATTTTCTAGGCAAGAATACTGGAATGGGTTGCCATTTCCTTCTCCAAGGGATATTCCTGACCCAGGGATTGAATCCAGATCTCCACCACTGCAGGTGGTTTCTTTACCATCTGAGCCACCAGGGAAGCCCTATTAAGACTATCTTACTAGTGTAGGTAAAGAACATTTCATGCTTGAATTACTTTCTAATTAAAAAAAAGGGGGTGATTTTTTAAATGTTGTTTCTCAATTTGTTTCTGTTTTCCTTTTACTTGTTTCTAGTGCCAATGAAAAAGTCCTATTTTTCTATGATATGCCAGTCATTATAGAATGTTCTAATAGCCCTTCCTGTCTTTTAACTTCTTACACTATTATTTAATAAAACTATTGGGTTAAATGTGATAGTTAGGGATACTGTCATACAAATGTGCCATTTTAATGTATTTTCTAGGGCTTTGGAAGTGTTGTAAACGTTAAAGCATATTAAAGATAGTTATCTTTTCAAGTTTTAAAGAAGCTACTCTATTATCATTACTATTTTTGAAGCAGGTTCTTGATCAACTTCCCTCTTTGTGTGTGTAAATGCTGTGTGCAGAGAGACAAGTCTGATACAATGTTTGCTGATGTACCAAATGTAAAATTTTCCCTAAGCTTGAAATCTGGCTTTCAAGCTCTCTCCATCATGAACAGGTACAATATTTAGGGCAACAGCTGGCACTTCAGTTGCTCATGGGGGGAAAACTCCCTCTGTTCCATAAGACATGCCAGAAAATAAGTATACCCAGCAGCTATCTAACAAGCCAAACACATGTTAGTGAAGTCTGCAATACCAGTTACTTTAAAAATTAGTCCCGTGGTCTTCATATTCCACCTATCTCACTGAAGAGAAACAGAAATGCCGTGAAAAAAAGCAGATGACCAATCATGGGTAACTGCTTTTTCATCTGGTAGCTGATATACAGAGGGTTGTTCTCTGCCAAGTTTGGGAATGTTTGGTACCATTCTGATTTTTTTCACCCAAATCATCTCCCTCACACGTATCCAACTTGCCATGATTATCTGTCCTGGGCTACTGATTTCTGATCTCTTTTTAATCCCTCATGACGTAACCTCGCTGTTAACTGCAGCTTATTTTTTATCCAGATTTAATATCTTCATTTCCATCTTAAAATCACAGAGCCAAAGTCAGAAGGCATGCTTTTAAATGTTCACCCTCATAAATAGATTTAAGACCTAATAATATCATATATTTCAGCAGTCTTACCAGTT
The DNA here is from genome assembly GCA_006410615.1 of Neotragus moschatus. Taxonomy (NCBI): domain Eukaryota; kingdom Metazoa; phylum Chordata; class Mammalia; order Artiodactyla; family Bovidae; genus Neotragus; species Neotragus moschatus. The sequence goes on along the minus strand of SJYA01001064.1, from coordinate 1,248,064 downwards.
TCTGAAACTTCATCTCCCATTCTGTCTTCTAATTTTCTAATTTTCTCCTTCACTGGTCTCTCCCCCCTCTCCGATCCCTCTGTTCTGGAAAAACTTCAAGAGTTATGTTTAGCAGCTCTAGCTATGTCTGAACATTTCTGTTTGCAATTCAAATAATCATCTCAGGCTGATTTTAACAGCCTCCTTTACTCCACTCCATCTTTTACCCTTGCTGTGTAATGTTTACTAATGAATGTCTTTCTCCCGTTTCTTAACAGATCTAAGTGGTCTAGTTACCACACGGGAAGCCTAGAGGTTTGAACACTAAGTATACATTTCTCTTGGCTATTTTCCACACCCCTAAACGTTCTCTTCAATTGCAATAGGGCTTGTGTTTCAGTGGTAACAGAAGTTATCAGAGAACACTAGTTTAGACAGCAAGCAAGCCGCACTCCAACTGTTCAAACAGCCTGACTTTTACAGTAAAAGGAAAGGCCCTGGGCCAAGACCACTGAGATAAGCAGGTATTTTTAGTTCACTTGTAGGCCAGCTCTAATGTAATTCTGAAATGTTTTCTTCAAACCAAACCCAACTTTTTCAGGGCTGTCCAAATCTGTTTTCTTTTATAGCAAGTACAAATTCTTGGAGCAAGGGAAGCATGAGTATCATTTGCAACGCTGCTGCGTGTCTGTGGTGTTGATGCTCGATGGCTCAAATTAGTCCGCAAAACAGATGAGCGCATTGTAATTAGCTCTTGTCAAACTGTTAGAAATACAAAAACCATTTCCACTGTAATAAAAATTATGAAAAAGAAAAATCTCTCTTATCATTTGCAGCCAAAATAGTTCCTGAAATGTCTGGTAGTTTAGGATTCCAGAGTTCTAAAAGAAGGCCATTTCATTTTCAGAAAAGCTTTCATTTCATTGACATGGGGAGACTCAGATGTATCATCTTTCAGGCATGGCTGTTGTTATATTTGATGGGGTTTTTCAACCTCATTTCTAAAAATGACCTGTCGTGAGTGGACACATTTCGTTGGGCCACAAAGCACTAACACACGATTCTCAACAAGCAGAAACTTTTGTATTTTTTTAATCAAGATTTTTTTGAACTTTTTCTATCAGTGTGCTATCATCAGTTTTATCAAATAACTAAATACTGCTTTTTGTTTAGACAAAGGAGGACATTCAGAGGTCATAACTATAGGTTCAGATGGGACAGCTTTGATGTTAAACTCTCATGCGATGATCATTATTTTTTATATGTCTCTTGCTGACAAATTACTGGAATATTCATTGATAGGACAGTAACATAAAAGACTATTTGACTTAATTTTTAAGTTATTCAGAAGCTTCAGGATGGTTCTGGAACTTAACGCCCTCTCAAAGAAAAATATGAGCTATTAATAGGTGGATGTTTCAGAAAGCGAAAGTGAAGCCGCTCAGTCGTGTCCGACTCTTTGCGACCCCGAGGACAGTAGCCCACCAGGCTCCTCCAACCATGGGATTCTCCAGGCAAGAATACTGGAGTGGGTTGCCATTTCCTTCTCCAGGGGATCTTCCCGACCCAGGGATCAAACCCAGGTCTCCCGCATTGCAGGCAGTCGCTTTAACCTCTGAGCCACCAGGGAAGCATTTCAGAAAGTAAACTTAAAAACTAAAGTAAAAGGTAGTATAGTTTGAGATTAGGTCAGACAAAAAAAACAAAAAAAAAACTGTACCCTTCTAGTCACCTTCAGAACTTTCCCAAAGATATCTTCAGGTATAGTTTGTGGGCATGAGCAGGGTGATAATTAATTAATTTCATCTATCTTTAAAAGTGATAAAATTACCACGTCCAAAATTTAGCAAAAAGTTGATCATAATGCTAAAACCACAAAACATCCAGAAGAGGGGCTTCCCTGGTGGCTCAGTGGTAAAGGATCTACCTGTCAGTGTAGGAGACACAGGTTCAATCCCTGGTCCCGGAAGATCCCACATGCTGTAGAGAAACTCAACTTCTGGGCTCTAGAGCTTGGGAAGTGCAACTAGGGAGCCCTTGGGCCACAACTCCTGGAGCCAACGTGCTTAGAGGCCCAGGCTTCCTAAAGAGAAGCCACCGCAACGGGAAGCCTGGGCAACGCACCTGGAGAAGAGCCCCTGCCTGCAGAGCGACAGAGACCCAGCACAGCCCAAAATACATACTCGACATAATTCTTTTTAAAAAAGGAAAGCGGAACCTTAAACAAAAATCTAGAAGAAAATATAGGAGAAAAGAGTTGGGCTGGGTGAGGAACTCATGTGTATAACACTAAAAAACAAGACCTAAATCTATATTTAAAAATTCGACTTCATGAAAGTTGAAAACTTTGGTGCTTCACAAGACACTATGAAGAAACTGAAAAGACTAACCACAGATTTGGAGAAAAAACTGCAAATAACTTATCTGATGAAAGACTTGTATCCAGAGTATATAAAGACATTTAAGGCTAAATTAAAAAAAAAAAAGATTAAAAAATAGACAAAAGATTTGAATGGACATTTCACTAGGGCAAACACACGCATGTCTAATAAGCCTATGACGTTCAACACTGTCAGTCACTAGGGAAATGTAAATTAAACCACAATGAGATACTGCTTCACGCCCACTAGAATGGCTGTCATCAAGGCAGAAAGTAGTAAATTGTGAAGATATAGAGGAACTGGAACGCTCACACATTGCTGGTGAGGATGTAAAATGGTACAGTCACTTTGGAAAACAGTTTGGTAGTTTCTTAAAAGGGTAAATGCACATAAACTTAACATGCAAACCAACAATTCCACTCCTAGTTATTTACCTAACAGAAATGAAAGCCTGTGCCCACGTCAAGTCTTATATATGAATGCTCATCTACAGCACCATTATTCACGCTACCCCCAACTGCAGACAACCCAACTGTTTGTCAGTGGGTGAATGGATAATCAAAATGCACTATATCCATGCGACGGTATAGTGAAGGTGAAAGTGAAGTCGTTCAGGCATGTCCAACTCTTTGTGACCCCATGGACTGTAGCCTACCAGGCTTCTCAGTCCATGGGATTTTCCAGGCAAGAGTACTGGAGTGGGTTGCCATTTCCCTCTCCAGGGGATCTTGCCAACCCTGGGGTCGAACCTGGATCTCCCACATTGTAGGCAGATGCTTTACCCTCTGAGCCACATACTACATCAATAAAAAGAAGGTACTCCTGACACATTCTGTCATGGACTCAGAATCACCGTGCTAAATGAAAGAAGTCAGACGTAAAGGACTACGTTTAAGTGATTTCACTCATGTGTAATGTCCAGGCAAATCACTAGAGACAGAAAACAGGCCAGTGGTTGCTAAGGGCTGATGGTGTGGATGATTGTAGTTGACGTGTGTATGTGTGTTAGTTGCTCAGCCATGTCTGACTCTGCGACCCCACAAATTGCAGCCTGCCAGGCTTCTCTGTCCATGGGATTCTCCAGGCAGGAATACTGGAGTGCGTTTGCCATTCCTTTCTCCAGGGGATCTTCCCGACCCAGGGATTGAACCCTGGTCTCCTGCATTGTAGACAGATTCTTTATCATTTGAGCTACAGTAGGGAAGTCCTTGTAATTGACACAAGAGATTGTACAACTGTAAATTTACTGATAATCAGGGAATTGTACACTTAAAATGGGTAAATTTTATGGTTTATAAATTATACTTCAGTAAAGTTGTTTAAAATAAAAAGTGATAATTCTGGTGGCGGTAATTCCAATCCAAAGAATAGAGAGAAACTAGGCCAAGGCAATGAATGATCATAGATTTGGGATGTAGTTTGCCAATCTGCTGAAAATATTTAACATGCTAGTTGATAACACCATCTACATGATGGTTCTTCTAACAGTTGCTGCTCCTTTGAGTTCAGAGAAGTGCCACAAAGGCTATTAAGAAACAGCCAAAGCAAGTATCAACATCAGTCGTAGCTATTTATAATCAGAAAAGCAACGTCCTAGAGGTAGGTGATGAAACATGTAATAAAATGCTTGCAATACTAATATGAGACTGTTATTACAATGAGTTTTAAATTCCCAGGATAAAATAGGATCCATTTTGAAAAGAACATGTTGAATTCCTTACCCTATGAATAAAGAATGGCACAAAGTATGAACAAAAAAATGCTAAGGAAAACTCAGTCTGAGAAGATAGGGAAAAAAGGAAGGAAGGAGGGACCACTTAGAGCAACAGGCTGGAAGGAAAAAAAAATCAGATAGATAGAGCAAAACAGAATCAAATCTTCATATAGGAAAATGAGGATAGAGCTAAAAGTTCATCTTCCCATTTTGCCCATAAGAAAGCTCTCTGGTACTGCATAAACATGACAGTGTTTTCTTCCTTGGCAATCATGCGGAGGAGCTCTTTCGATTTGGGCCCAGAGACTTCGGTGTTCATTTGAATTCTTCAGTGATGTCTATTACCAAGTTATCTACAGTACCAGCTATCAGGAAATAAAACTTTCCCATCCACCAACGTAGCAGGAAAATGTTAGGAGGGATTTGTTTTATTTTTCTGGTCAGCAGCTCCCTTTGGTTGGGTTTGTTTTTCTCGATATACTACCTCAAGCAAATAGAAAGGAAAACTGCTGAACCCAGCAGGAAGAGTGAAATAAATCTGAAAACCGCTTCCAACTGTTTTCATTCCCGGACTTTGAAAACTCTAGGCTAATCCTGTATCTTCCTAGACTGCTGCATACATGTCTCGGATTATTATTATTTTTTCTCCTGCAATAAAGCTTACTACGAGTGTTTGTCAGTTAACTACATTAGAACAGGCATGAAGAAGCAGGTGAGCCCTGGCAGATTTCCCATTGTTTTCGCAAGCACTGTCTCTATCAGTTGCTGCAATCTACACTGGCTCCCTGTTCTGCTGTCAGAGCCGCAGAGCTATTCTATCCCCGGCGGCGGCAGGTGTGGCTTTGTCCTCTAAGTGCAGGACAGGGGGCCAAATACAGCTCACCTTTCACGGTTCATGTTGTGGCAACATCGTGCTTCTTTCATTGACGCTGTTGCCTTTCAGACATGTTTGACTACACTCGGTGCTGAAGTGTTCATCACCTTTCTCGCTCTAATAAAGAGACTGACTTAGTGGCAACTCTGGGTTCAGTGTTTACTGGTGTAATAAGTGAGAGTGACAAGTTTCCTCTTCTCCAGCTCCTTTATGATCTAGAGCAGGCAGGGACAGGTGCATGGCTTCTAAACATTAACTAGAAAAGGGCACCTCTACTGCAAATCACAGCAAAAGTAAATGGATTGGGGTTGGTGTCAAAGAGAGGGCAATATACCCCCTAAAAACAAAACCCAGGGCATGGAATTTTCTGGATCGTCTATATAGCTTTCTTTTTCTAACTAACCTATGCAAAACAGAGTGTGACTAGGGGCAGAACCTAAGAGGGAACACTGTGAAAGGTAAAATAAAAAGGGCTAAAAAAAATCTTTTCTATGATTTCTGCCGCCAAACAATTAAGCCTTTTTCTATTGAGAAACTTATGGATAATGAGAGCCCCGAATCAGCTAAAAAATTTCAGTGTTAAGGATAAAATAAGTTATGCATAAATACATTTACTAAGTTATATCATAAAATGTTTGTGTATATGGATATAACAGAAGATATGTGTATATAAATGTATATCTATACTGTATCTGTATCTATACTTTTATTCATCCATCCCATAGAAAGTATTAACTATAAATATTAAGTGATTATTTATGGGACCCTCCCCCTAACTCTAGAATGTAAGTATAAATTCAGTTATAATGTGAAAGTTCATTCAGTTCAGTTCAGTTCAGTCACTCAGTTGTGTCCGACTCTGCGGACACAACTGAGTTCATTAAATGCTGCTAATTATATAGTTTATCTCACTGCTAAGGAAATAATTTAACATGAGATATATATTAACACAGTACTGTTAATATATTAAGGAACTTTATTATTTTGAAAGCTCAGTTGGAATTGAAAATGAAACCTGCTTTAAATAATTTTAATTAAGTAAAATTATTACTATGGGGGAATAATTATATCTAAGCATTTCATAAACCCAAGGGACCATTTAACTTTTCACCTTTATAATTTTTTATGAGTTTTCTTCCCATATTGCAGATAGGAAAATTGAGCTTAGAGTGGAAGAAGTCCTTTCTAGCATGTGTATTGGCCATCATTTTAAACATCTACTTTACTATCTTATTTCCAGAAATAAAGTGGTAAAATTGGAAGGCTTTTAAACAATTTTTGTAGCCTCTCTTCAAGATCCCATGAAAAGATCATAAATATACATAAATATATTTTAAAGCTTGTTCAAGGTAAAAGAATATTCCTGTATAAAGTCATCATTTTATTAATCTGCTTTTAGAACTTCCTTCCCATTTTAAGATCCGTTTAAAAGACTGTGTTAAAGATAAAGGTGTCAAAGATAAGAAAATGTTCTTGATAATCAGTATCGAAAACGTGTAACAGAGAAATCCTATACCTTGCTGAAAACCTCTTATCTTCTCACATTGTCAAGACTCACCCAGTGCTTCAGCACAACTAAAATATGCCTGGCCTATCACACAGGAGCAGCTGAAATTTCCTTTCAACTCCATCACCTTTTGGACAATTACACGAGTCGTAGTCCCCAACGCACTCGTGACCTAAAAAAGTAGTGTTGGGTTTCGTTTGTTTGCTTTTCTTTTCTTTGGTTTGGTTGCTGCTTTTGCTGTTGTTTCTTTGGTTTTACTTCAACCTCAGTTATTGGTAAATTTTACCGCATGAGTCTGACTTGATCTGCAATATAAGAAAGTCAGCGTGGGGAGGGAGCATGGGAGAGCGCTGCGCCGCACCCCAAATCAGCTTCTCAGTTTGTTACTTACATGCAGTAGAGCCTAGTCTCATAACTGTTAGTTCAACTATATGCTGATGACTGTCTCTTTAAGGAATTACTGGGCCACCCTTCCTTGTGGACACCTCTTGCTTCTTTATTCAGTACCCTGAACTTGGACAAACCCTCTAAACACCCTCAGTTGATGGTTTCTGATTCTGCCTCTGGCTCTGCGGAAGGAGGGACATTTGACTCAAACCTGGTCAGTGATTGGTTCAAGGATGGGCCAATCAGAACAAGTGACTGGGTCTTTGAGCCTATTGAAAAAAAGAGAGTCTTTTTTCCCTAAACAAGAACTAGAAGCATGTAGATCTGCCTGGTTGGGGGGTGGGAGGTGGAGTGTGTGTGTGAATTGCCCCTTAGGGGAAATCCTGCCCAAGATCAATGAAGATGAAGCCAAGAAATCGCAAGAAGCTGAGTTCTGATTGAATCATTTAAGCCCCCAAATCCAGATACGTCTAGAAGTACAATTTGGCCTCTCCCACATACATATACAAAAGAAGACAGGAAGGGCAATTCAAACATTTCGATGAAATCCTTACAGCTTTTGAACAATGTAGAATTCATCCACCACTCCTGGCTCCCACCAGACTGATTTAAGTAGAATCTCTGGCAGTGGGGCCCTAGAATCTAAAATTTTCATTATTCCCTCAATGTTTCTGGTGATCACCTAACTTAGGGAACGACTCTGGGCATTTACCAAAACGGCTCACTCCCTTTTCCAACACCATCAACAGGCCAGATGAAGCTCGCCTAATGCCTCAGAGGCTTCCCAGAGAAAAGACTGCAAAACAGAGCAGGCTGAGGACCACGGTAATTCTCTTTCTGGTAGCTGTAATGCCATTGTCACGCCTTTGCTCCTCCAGTCAAGAGAAGAGACTGCAGTTATGTGGAATAGATTTTAATGAAGGGAGGGCTCCTTTCTTCCTTCTTCTCAACAGCTTCCTGATAAAGTACTCTCCTCTGTGTGTGTTCTGGAAATTGTGGCATTTACTATTTTGTTACCTGTCTGACTAGGACTGGTGAGAAAAGTAGGACGGCAAGAGAGAATACACTTTGAAAGTGAACACCCAAATTCAATTTTCTCATTGTTTTAGAAAATTCAGGCAATCTGCTTGGAAGGAACTGTAACAAGTTTATCTGTTAGATCTTAGAACTCAGGTAGGGACTGATTTGGGGGACCTAGCTTCCTGAGGTGTGAATGGAGTGAGATCTCAGTTGACTATCTGGGTTTCTTTTCCCCCATTTTATAAAGCAAGAGAAATTACTCCAAGTGTACCCTCCTGGGTTCCTGATGCGCTTCCAATAACACTCTTCTCACAGTACAGTCGTTTAGGGAGGCTGAGACTGACAAACGCTTCAGAGTGGATTTCCTGCCTTCAGATCTGCTTAACGGTGGTTTCAATTCCCACAGACCTGTCCCTCTGGCCAGCTCTAACGGTGGGCAATAGGCCCACGATGGCCATTCTACTAAAAAGAGTGTGTGCGTGCATAGTTGCATCCGTCATGTCCGACTCTTTGCGACCCTATGGACTGTAGCCTGCCAGCCTCCTCTGTCCCTGGGATACAGGAGTGGGTTGCCATGCCCTCCTCTAGAGGATCTTCCCGATCCAGGGGTCAAACCTACGTCTTCTGCACTGCATGCGGATTCTTTACCACTGAGCCACCAGGGAAGCCCCACTAAAGAGAAGGACTTCTTAATATAATTATTATAAAAGTTATCAATCTTTTTATATCGCTGGACACTCTGGGCTAGTTTTACCCATGAAAACTTGCATGTCCACCTTCTCAGGCTGAAATTTTGTCTAAAAAGCAGACAGATTCTAGGCACAGCATTCTATCAACTGACAACTGAATCTTTTCGGACACTGACTTTGAACCACGTGCTTTCAGATGGCTCACGCTGAGATTTTTCAAAATGGACAGGAATTCACTATGGACGAGCTGCATGAGGTCGTCTGGGTCTCCAACAATTAGCGGTCCTATGGAACCTGTTTCTTTGTGCCATTTTGAGTTGGGTTTTACAGGCAAGTTGTCCTAATGGAAAGGGATTTCCAGTGAGATGAAACAGGATGTGTTCTACTCTCCTTCACACCAGCGCTCACTTTCTTCTTTGTAACTCGTACCTTAGCACCTTGTTATCTTCTGTTTGAGCTAGATGCAGAGCAGGAAGACAGAGGGAAAAAGTGTTTCCTAGAGTATCGATGTCATGGTGTTATTGTCACAAAATAGGCACGAGTTTAAAAAACAAATAGCCTAGTATTTACTTAGTATTGGAAAAAAATGGTGTTAAGATGAATCATCCTAAAGCCCGAATAATTACTCCTGGCAGATGCTCTGTAACACTTGGCTTACTTACAGCTAACCCCTCTGAGCAGGAGTCCATCACCGAAGGGTAGAACGTTTTGGCTGAAGACTCATAGGAAGTGAAGAGGTAAGCTCTTCCATGGGTGCTCTAATGGAACTTCCTTATGTCTATGGCACCGGGAGTTTCATAACACGCTAACATTTTTGCAGGCTAAAATAATCACAGTCATGCTCTTTGGCATAGAATTTTGAGGTCTGTGAGAAAAATCTTGTCCCATTCTCAGCCCATGTCCATGTGGAGGCGAGGTGGCATTTTACAGACGTATGTTTTGGTTAGGCTTCTCAACTTTTAAAAGAGTTGTCAACTAGATTCCCGTCTCAGCTGAGGCTTAAAGCATGGTCTGTCCCTAATTGGCAACAGAATATTTGCACTCCAAGTACTTGTCAAAAGTGGGTAACACTGAATACTTGCTGCCCAGTGCCTATCAAAAATCAGTCATGAGAAATCGTATTTATGGAAGGTTGCCTGAAGGACATATATTCCCTTTTAGATATTCTAAGTTTTAGTTTTGGATCTAGCCAAACCACTTGAGAGCAACATACTTAAACGCCATGGCTATGCCACTTCAAAATGATACTTATCATTTGTAGTCATGTGCCTAGCACTGAACTAGGTGCTTTCCAGACACTGGTAATAATCTTTAAAATAACTGTGCAAAGCAGGGGTTAATATCTGGAAAACAATCCTAGCACCATCAAATCGCTTGCTCAAGACCACCCAGCAAGTAAAACGGAGGAAACGCAATTCAAACCAAAGTCTGTCTGGCTCCAAATTTCATGCCCTATATACAGAGCTGGGGGTGTTTTACTGAACTGCATTTTGGTGTTACAGCAGCCCCTATTGAAGGAAACTATAAGAAAGAATTCTGTGAAGTACAGCATTGTATTTAACTCTGGAGATTTTGTTCACATTATACATTGTCAGCATGATGGAGGCTCTTGAATGAGAATTTCTGAGGTCTCAGTACTAGAAATAGTTGGGCTTATACTGAATAAATAGGCTTCATATAAAATATTAAGAAGATTGTGAATCATGTCACTGTTTCCCCCTTAATCTACTTTCTGGGAAGCCCAGATTCCAAGTTTTGACCTTCCTCTGTCTGGGACTTGAGCTATGAATTTTATGTGCCACCAGCATTATTGGAGAAGCCAATGGCAACCCGCTTCAGTGTTCTTGCCTGGAGAATCCCAGGGATGGGGGAGCCTGGTGGGCTGCCGTCTATAGGGTCGCACAAAGTCGGACACAACTGAAGCAACTTAGCAGCAGCAGCAGCATTATTTTATTTGCCCTCCCACTTTCTGATCATCAATGTGATTCCTTTACTTACACAGTAACTTGCTATGCTAGGTGTAGCTTTATAATTCACTTCCATTATCTCCCCAGAATGAGACAGAATATAATCAAACCCAAATAAAAAAGTTGGTACCTATTGAACATTGATTCTCAGGACCTGTGCCAACTGGCATATTTTCTCTTTTAGTCCTTATAGCAGTTGTGAAATAGATGACATTATTAGCCTCAGTTTGCAGATGAGGAAAATCAGGCTGAGAGAAGTTAAGTAAAATGCCCAAAGTCACACAGCAGAGCTAAATTTCTGCCTGACTCCAGAATCAGAACTACTAAGTACTACGCTGTATCTCTTCGGCTCCAAATTATGGTCAGTTAAGAACAGATGGACACAGTAGAATGGGAACAAAAGGATATGTGAGAGAAAGGAAAAAGAAACAATGAGGGAAAAGATCCCCTAAAGAGAAGAAAAGGAGCAAAAATAGATGAAAAGTCAGGGAGAGAAAAGCAATGAAAAGCAACAGAGACGAGGAAGACCACAGCACAGAGATGCAATATGTTCACGACTGGGCCTCTGAAGTGTGTCATCATGGGAACTCTCAGAAAGACTTTTTCTTGACGTTTCAGCCACCAGTGTTATCAACACCCAAATGCCTACTCTTCAGTATAAACTTCTGTATCTCTTCTGAAGCACTCCTTTGCCCAAGTATAAGCTCCCCTCTACTGTTATTTAGCCCATTTTGTGTTTCTGCTCTCAACCCAAGTGGACTCCATCACCTGGTGGAGAATTCGACCATACTCTTTACAACACTAACTTAGCAGAAGCAGCATTCATGATGCTTCATAATGCTGATTTCCAGTAAAGAGCCTGGTGCTTTTTGTTTTTGTTTTTGTTTTTCAGTCCAAGTAAACTTTTGTCTGTTGCCACACACAGAAATAAACTAAAATAAGATTTAAGTATACACACATACAAACAAAGCCCAAACCAAAGTCCTTTGTTTTTCTGACCCCAGGCCAAGAAAACATCACTTTTTAGTGTCCTTCCACAGCCAAGGATATAAAAGGTGAATGCGGAAAGCAAATCACTCTTGAGAAGTACAGCTATTTACATGGGGTCGTATACATCAGAATAAGTTATCCCTGGAATATAAATTAATAATGAACTCTCCGAAACACTTTAAAAGTAGACCTTGCTGTATTAGGAAACAGCTTCCATGTTTTACTTTCAAATTTAAGATGCATTTTAAAAATGAAGATTTCTCTTTCCCATGAAATTTTAATGGATCTGCTATAGATTAAGGAATGCTATGGGTTTTAAAAGTTCACATTGGAACCACCTAGGTGGCTGTGAATTTACTAGTCGGTAATACCTTCAAGATTTAATATCTAGCATACTGATAATCTCTGAGAGAATTAGGCTATGAAACTGCTGATTTCTGTAGGTAGGTCCAACTTGGATCGACAGTCTAAAAACGAGAATTTGGAATTAATTTTTTAGATAGAATCGAGGTCTTTGTCCAGCTGGTTCCTTGTGGAAGAAATATGTAAGGAAGGATACACATTTCTCATGCTTCTACATGGAAACACAGTCTCTCTGTCAGAGTCTTGGCATGTCTCCCTAGTATCTTCTCCATGCGAGAGATTGCTAAACACAGACAAGCTGGGTCATTTTAAAACTGCATTGACTCTTATTAACAAACTGCAAGGAACTACAGGACAGTGAAGCTAATGCTGGAATCGTCCTGGGCTTAGCCCCAGATCCACCAGCCATGAAGTGGGCCACCCTGGGCAAACCACGGCCCAATGGGTTGTAAAAGATTGTTGTGAAGATGAGGCATGTGAACATGCTTTGTAGATGGTAAAACAGGAACCAATTAAAGATAATTAGGTCCAGATTCTGGTCCATATCTAGATACAGAAAAAGACTCTGGATTTTCATTCTGCTGCTGCCAATTAGCTAACATTTATTGAGTGCTGTTAAGATTATGCCAGGGCACATGGTGCCATCGACTTCTGATAAGAGTTGGCTACTGAAGAGCAGGGTCATATTAAGAACTCAACACCAGTGTTAGTAAGACAGTGAGCATGGCCAGCAGACTGCAGATGGAGAATTCAGTTGGTAAGTGGGAATGCCGAGAAAAATTCTAACGACTGTAGTATTATAGGTCAATATAGTTTAGAGTTGATGACACTAAGTCAAGGATAGTCTTGACAAGGCAAAATGGACCTTCATATTATATTCCAGTTCATTCCATTTTTTTCATTACTTGGTATCCAGTAAGAGCCTCCAAACCACTGGTGTAAGCGCCCAACTTGCAACAAATTATGAAGCATTTTGTTTTTTGTGAAAGTGAAATTTGCTCAGTGGTGTCTGAATCTTTGTTGACCCCGTGGACTGTCGATGGAATTCTTCAGGCCAGAATACTGGAGTTGGTAGCCTTTCCCGTCTCCAGGGGATCTTCCCAACCCAGGGATCAAACACAGGTCTCCCACATTATGGGCAGATTCTTTACCAACTGAGCCACAAGGGAAGCCCAAGAATACCGGAGTGGGTAGCTGTTCCTATCTCCAGGGGATCTTCCCAATCCAGGGATCGATCCCAGGTCTCCCGCATTGCAGGTGGATTCTTTAACAGCTGAGCCACAAGGGAAGCCCAGGAATACCTGAGTGGGTCCTATTCCTTCTCCAGGGGATCTTCCCCACCCAGGAATCGAACCAAGGATTCCTGCACTGCAAGCGGATTCTTTACCAACTGAGCTATCAGGGAAGCTGATAGCTTCCTTGTTTTTTGTGATCATATGCAAATAAAAATATGTTAAAAAAAAAAAAAAAGCTTTTATAACACTCTTGGTTAGTTTTTAAACACCCAAATTTAGTGCCAGAAATAACTTTTGAATGTCCTTAAAACACACCCTGGAAATGTTCTCCTCACCGCTGACAGACACCTGGCATTTTAGCCTCCAAGCATGGTACTTCTCATCTGCAGGATCCATTTTTAGGAGTCAAAGGTGATGAAAGAAGGATCCTTTGTGTGATGTAATTCACCTAAGCTTTACTGAGTTTTCTTTTAAATGCTCTTTACAAATTAAACGCAGATTAAGATTTTTAAGAATGTAAGAGCCCACAATGGTTTCATGGGAAGGATACACACATTTTCTGGTGGCAAAATTCAGGCATTCATTTCTTTCAAATAATAAAAAAGATGAGAAGAAATGTGTTAGTGCCAATGATATTCAAACTAGAGAGAAGGGAAGAAAGAAAAAGTCCTGGAACACCTCTATGGGGCCTTTGACTGATCAAGTAGGGGCATAGGAGAATTTCTTTAATGAACTTGCTGATGTTTGATTAGGGTATTCAAGTGAGTGAAGTGAAAGTGAAGTCGCTCGGTCGTGTCCAACTCTTTGTGACCCCATGTAGCCCACCAGGCTCCTCTATCCAAGGGATTTTCCAGGCAAGAATACTGGAGTGGGTTGCCATTTCCTTCTCCAGGAGATCTTCCCAACCCAGGGATTGAACCCAGGTCTCCTGCACTGTAGGCAGACGCCTTATCATCTGAGCCACCAGGGAAGTCAAAGATTTCTTTAAAAACAGGGCATTCCCAATGGTTCTAGTTTGAGTTCATTACTTAGGAACTGTTTCAGGGAAACAAAAGGCCTGCGTCTCTTTACACGCATGTTTGGGAGTTATTTTATAAGGCGGTCCCCTTTTTGCATAAGCTGTTTCTTTTAAACTAGATTCAAAGAGGAGACTGTGAAGCCACTCAGAGGAGAGAGGAAAGTTATCCAGTTCCGCCACGGCTTCTCTCGTGTAGGGAAGAAAGCCTGCAAGGAATCACCACACCCTTGCCAAGAGTTAGGGAGCCATTCCTTCCCCAGCGTTCAGAGCTTCAGTTCTACCCAAGACTATTTCTGCTGGGGAAAAGATGCCTGTGATTTCTTTGATAGATAACTTAAACGTTTAGATCTCCTTCTAGAAACGGCTTTGGAAAGAAAGCCCATTTGGCCTTTTTGACTCTCAGTCCACACTTTATCCTTCAGCTTCTTCCCTCAGTCCTTTGGACATAGGTTCTTTTCTCTTGCTTTCGGTTATCTGAACACACACACACAACACACACACACACACACACACACACACACACACATTCCCCTTCGAATGACTTCATGACAAGTGGTCTGAGTCTGAACACTACCTTAAATTTCAGCTGCCCTGTTGGCTCCTGTATTTACAGCGTCTGAATTTATCGTGGGCCCTTGTAGTGCAATTTTTGACACATCATTAAGCTCCCTTTTCACTGGGAGCCTAAGGGCATATTCAGGCTTACTGCGAAGAGCGAGCCTAAATAACGGTTAAAACACGTGTCATGAGCTGCAAGGGGCTTGTTTGCCAGCAGGGCAAACAGATCGCTGCAGCTCTACCAATGCCCTACAACAGGGTGGGTAAGACATAACGAGATAACCACACACCACAAGTGAGTTGTTCATCTTTGTCTTCAAGCATCTAAGAACACAGTTATCTCAGTAGGCTGGTGCACCCTGGAGAGTTATAAATATCTTTCAGAAGGTAAAGAAAGCTAGTCAAAGAAAACACCCAAAAATATAAGCAAAAGGAGAGCTTCGAGCAATTTGTTTTAAAAGCCAAATTTCAGCTATACCAGAAGTTACTGAATCAGACGGATAAGTTCTGTGTGCCTTTTTTGGGCAATATGTTTTCTTTTAATTGCATGCAGATTTATTCTAATGTTATGATGTTAATCAACCTGTGTAGCTATAATAAAATAAAGGCAATGTCAACACCTCATCAACTAATCACACTGCTTCTTTCATCTTAGAGACTGTATCCTCCCTACCCAACAACAAAGTACTATAAAAATTATTTATACAAATAAACTATTATTTAAAGACTGAAAAGGTATAATAAATTATGCGTAATAGGGCCCAATTATGTGGTAATTTCTTTGTTTTAATTATTTGTACAGTTTTAATGAAGGGGTTGCTAGAAGGTGGAACCATTTTTATATTTAATGGAAAAAAACAAATTTGTTTTTAAGAATGAAAACAAAGATAATTAGCTCTTAAATTAGAGGCACACTAATATATGCATGTTCCTAAATTATTACCAGGATTATTACTTTGTTTGTGCTATCAAAACTTTTCTTTTCTGGAGCTCTGCTGTGGGCTATTCCAGTTATTTTTTCCCATTTCTGTTAAATGTATTAATATCTCGCTGTTCATCAAGTGCCAAAATAAAGGTTAAAAAAGTTCCCAAGATTATCTACAGAAGAAAAATTGGGGTGGGTGATGACAACTATGATCTTTCAAGATGCAGTTACAAATGCATAATAACTTAAGAAAGTGAGAAAAAAAATAGATTTATCAAGAAAAGAGAGAACTATCCTAAATTCAACACGGCAAATCAGCAAATTTCTTCAGGGAAAGACATCAAATTTGAAAGGCATCAATACTTTTCTGCTGTCACCAAACTGTTATTTATGCTCATGCGCCAGCTGGATTTGTGTATGTGCGCGCATAATCTTTTTCTCACCACTGATGTCATCATTAAAGCTGTGCAAGATTTTTGATTTTCGCTTTGCACAATTTTCAGGGGAGACTTGGACATTATGGTGAAAAGTTTGTGACAAGTTCGTAAAAGTAAGAAATGCAGGCTTTTATGGCAGTGAAATTTCACCACTGCAAAACAGAGGAAGCTCTCCTGACTGTATATTATTTAGTTTTTCCAATTGCTATTAAGGAAGCCACTCAGAACAACTGCTGATAAAGAAGTAGGTAACTATCATTTTTTTTTTTTTTTTAGTCAGGGGAAAGAAAGACATTTGGTATCACCCATGTAACACTCCTCAGAACTAGCCATTTTGAATTTTAAGCATATTCTAGAATTTTTTCAAGACAGATTTTTTTACAACATGCAGAAAGATACTGACCACTAGACATCTGTTTCTCTAGGCATAAACTAGTACTGCTTTTTATGGCTGTAAGCCTTATTTATGAGGTTTATAAAGGCTTCGGGACATGAAGACATTTAGGAACTTTTGTTCACAAAATCTCAAGGCTGCAATGCACTGATTATCAGACTAGGAGACAACAGACAGGGTCACTATGAGGAAGAGACACCCACGGCAAGCCAGAGGCAGCTGGTTTCGGAGTTGGAGATTCCAGGTTGACCAGGTGATCACCTGGATAGGATGTGGAAGATGGAGCCAGTGGAAGGGGGTCCCTTCCCACAGCCTCAACATGGTTTCACTCAACCTTCGCTTCTGACTGGCCTGACAGTTCCTTCAGTCAGGAAACATATTCTTCTGTCTAACTCTTTTTTCAGCAATGTTTTGGTTTCTCTGGAAACAATCTAACCCAAAATAACCTATCCCCAAACAGCGCTTCACTGGGACCCCTAGTGACTGGATTAGGCAATAGCGTGTGCTGTTACCACACGCTGTCTGTCCCAGTTTAGTGGGCAGTTAAGAATGCATAGATTTGAGGGTTTGTCTGAGTGCTGAGGAGGGATTTTTGAGAGGGATGTAAACTGATTTTTACTGTGTCTCTTAGGGGAGTAGCTCAGTCAAGAGATCTTGTTCTTAGGTGTTCTTGCTTTATTTGCAGAGAACCCTGCAAGGTAGGTATGAGTTTCCCCATTCTGACCAGGGAGCTAACTGAAGACCTGAAAAGTTAGCGAACCTGTCCAATGCAGAAAATATAACACAAAGGAGTGAGTTATAATGGTCTGTGTGTGAAGCCTGGCTCTGTCCTACAGTTCTGTGGCAATAGGCAAGAGACATCACCTCTCCGAGTTTTGTCCTCACCTAAGGGGTTGTTGAGGAGAAGGCGATGGCACTCCACTCCAGTACTGTTGCCTGGAAAACCCCATGGACGGAGGAGCCTGGTAGGCTGCAGTCCATGAGGTCCCGAAGAGTTGGACACGACTGAGCGACTTCCCTTTCCCTTTTCACTTTCATGCATTGGAGAAGGCAATGGCAACCCACTCCAGTGTTCTTGCCTGGAGAATCCCAGGGACGGGGGAGCCTGGTGGGCTGCTGTCTACAGAGTCAGACACGACTGAAGTGACTTAGCAGCAGCAGCAGCAGCAAGGGGTTGTTGTCTGTCAAGAGCAGGGATTCTCTCTATGGATACCAATCTGATGGTTGCCTGACCAAGGTCACTTCTGTTAAGGCTGCCAGCTCCTCAGGAGTTTCTGTGACCATGACATCATCATGAACACTATTAGCAGAGTCTGATTTGCATCCGGGCTGTCTGACTTTAAACCTCTTGCTCCTTCCTCACTATAGTTCTTTCAACTGGATTATAGGAAGAAAGAAAGAAAGAATAAACCCATCTTACATCTGCATTATGTCGCTGAGAGGTGCCCGAGGTATACAGATTAGCAGCTGGTCCTCAAAGGCTTACTATCCAGCTGGGGAGAGCAGATACACACACAGCACTGATGGAATACAGAAGACATGATATCGTGTTGCGAAGCAGCAGAACAACAGTAAAGATAGAAAGCACTTGAGGAGTTGAGGGGTTTTCATCACTGTTCATTCCTCCAGTCTCCTGTGACTTTCTGGTTACCGTGGCCGTTGGAGTCAACTCAGATGCTTTATAAAAGACACTCAGGGTTGAGACTTAATGCTGGAAGTTTTATACTATGAAATTCCTTTTCCCTGCTGATTTTATGATTTTCGCCATCTGAGCCTTTGTCTTCGGAGCAGATTTAAAAGACCCCCTAAGTTACTCATGCTGTTGCTAAGTCGCTTCAGTCATGTTCGACTCTGTGCGACCCCACAGATGGCAGCCCACCAGGCTCCCCCGTCCCTGGGATTCTCCAGGCAAGAGCACTGGAGTGGGTTGCCATTTCCTTCTCCAATGCATGAAAGTGAAAAGTGAAAATGAAGTCACTCAGTCATGTCCGACTCTTCGCGACCCCATGGACCGCAGCCTACCAGGCTCCTCTGTCCATGGGAGTTTCCAGGCAAGAGTACTGGAGTGGGGTGCCATCGCCTTCTCCAAAATTACTCATGGTTTGGTCCTAAGTGGCAAGCTTAGTTGCTTATGTAACATACACTGGAGCTGATAAAATCTAATTTCCCATTTATTATATCTTTGCATCTTGAACAAAAGGACAAGGTATTACTGGATCCTGCTGTATGCTTTAAAAGTAATGGACTTATAAACGAGGGTCATTTGCATCCCAGGAAGCAAAGAGGTTTTGAATGGAAATACGCTCTGCTGTATATTGGTCTCTCAGTAATGCCGTTCTTAGACTGTCTTTTTTACCCTAAAAGCAAAGCTTCTTGTGGAAAACTTGACTTTTCAACTCTTTCCAGGAAGATTCTATGGTTTTAACCAAGTGAAAATGACTCACACTGTCCACAGAGGGGTGAGCATAGCACCGTGCTTAAGAACAGAGCTAGTCCGTTTTGGGTAGGAGATCTTCTTCTTAGCAGTCATGGGTCTCCGGATAAGTTATACTTCACTTCTCTGGCCCTCAGTCTCTTCATCTGCATGCACAGTGAGGATAACGAGTAATTATCTGAGGAGAGTGTTACGATTATTAAATGAGTTACTATTTATCAGGTCCTTAGGACAAAGCCTGGCACAGGGTAAGCACAACTTAAGGATGGGTTAAGTGAGTAAGAGCTGAGCTGGCTTGCACATTTCTAGAGCTAGTTTCCTCTAAGCAGCTCTCTGGTCAGAAGGATGCGAAAGCAAATATCTGCAGTCTGAAGTGCTTGTGTTTGAGTGTGCAGAAGTGGGCACTGGTTTATGGAGCAGCCATTGCTTAAAGTAGAATGAGTCTCGATAAGGCCACCAAATCAGAGGGATCTTCATGCTCACATAAGGGGAAAGAATTCATCGGTGTATTTAATATGAGTTTACGCTTGCAAGGAGTCAGAAAGGCAGACATCCTGAGACAGAACTCTTGTACAGGACTTTTGGCAAATGATACTGAGACATTCCTTCACAGAGCTCTGTTTGATTTAAGGCCGTGATTTGTTAACTGGGTCATCTGTAACACATATCCCTTCCTTTTTTTGGAAATACACCTGTTTCTGGGATTTGATTTGGCTCCTAATTCAAACAGACCTCCAAGTGCTCTGAAACAAAATCAACCTAAAATTATACACTTATCTAGAGTTACATTTAGGCCATATGGTTTAAGTTGTCCAAATGTCACAGAAGTAACAGCAGCAGTCATCATCATGCTTTACACTTACCCAGCATCATTCCTGCCAGAATATTATGTAAGTTATAAAAGTTTCATTAAGATGGAGGTGTTAACCCTAATTCCAAAAGGACAGTCACTGCTGTGTTTCAGTTTGGCTCTGCCCCCTGGTGAATTGCTACGTGAGAATTTCTCAAAGTCCACAAGAGTTTCAAGACAATGTTCTTATAACTGATAATGTCTCAACTGTGACCTCCTATGATATGGAAAACAGGCAGCAAGCATGTACAACCCAGACCTTTTTCTTGGGTCTCTGAGAAGACTCAACTACATTTTAGACTCACTGCATTAGAGTCAGAGAACAATGGCCTTGAAGCCTTTTCCAGAAACTTCTGTGAAATGCACTGGAAACTTCTAGGCAGTGAGGACATCTCAGTGCATCATCTTCAATCATCATCCATCTGAACTCGAAATTCTCTAGAAGATGACCAGATCCGTCTCTCAGCATCCAGCACCTTGGCAGCTACATAGGACGTACCCAATAAACAAATGCTGAATGGACAAATCAATGTATTAAAAGCACGCTTGGCCTGTCGCAACAACTAGAGGGTTTTACAGTATATATTTGGAGTAAATGTGATGGATGTAGGTAGAGGAAGGCAGTAAGATGACGCTGGACAAGGGAAATGATACAGCACTGATGGGGGCAGGATGGCCTGGTGTGACCAAAGGGATCCTGAGAGTTGTTAGTGGTGAATTCTCTAAGTAGTCTGGTGTGACTCAAGACAAAAATCCATCCTGATTTTGCCTAGAATTAGTCTCATGGTGTTGAATGTCTTCAGAAACATCTAGTCTGGAATACTGTGAAGATCTATGCTCACCTGCTCATCAACCAACTAACCAATCAACGAACTGACTAGCTGAGCCACGAGCCAGGTGCTAGGACACAGACATGAAGACTCCTCAGATGAGATCTTGCAGTCTGTACACCATGAAATGCAAGAACTCAACATTCAACTTCTTTAAAATATATGTTGCCCCCATACAGATACAATACTTGGCTATCATCCCCAAGTTGAAGTCACCACGTCTGAATATCCAGGAAGTTTTCTAACCAACTGTAACCATGCCTTGGGTCAATATCTTATTAGCACCAGATCCTACTTTCCCCGCTAACCCAGAATAGGAAGACATTAAGCTAATATGTATTATTTCCCCCCTACAGTTGAGTTTTCACACTGGAATACTAAAAAGTACCAGAGTTTACATAGCAGTTTTCTGATGGGAGGCAGAGGTAAGGCTAAACAAGATAGGAAACTTTTGTGTGTATGTGTGTAAGTAAGATGTAAAATAATCTGGAAAATGTTTCATAATAGAATGGCTATCATCTTCATTCAAAAATAATGTGAAGATACAGAAAAATTTCTTGTCCCTTTCATGCTGGGTAGCCCAAGCCTCCTTGTGATGGATGTTCACTCTGCTCCACTGATGATGAGGTATCTGGAAAGCCACGAGACACAAACCCAACAAAGAGTTTGAAATCAGGGCTCTAGCACTTTCCAACTCTGTGATATCAGACAAATCTCTCTTCCAGAGCTTTGATTTCCTGTTCCATGAAATGCTAAAATAACAGCACCTTCCTTAAAAGATAATTATAAAAATCACATGATGACATTTGCACACCGCCAGGCAGATAATATATGCTCAATAAATATTCATTCTCCTTAATTGAAAGAAACTAATTCACACATCACATTCTAGCACTTTCTATACCCTCGATCCAGTATTTAATTATGTCCTCTGGTAATAATTAGAGATCTAGAGTAATGACCTCAGGCTAAGCACTAGAAATATGGCTGCATCTGTCCCCCACAGGGGACACAAAATCAAGGCCTTTGAATCAACTTCAAATCATCATAAATGAATCCCATATGCTAAAACTGGGTTGGGTTCACAGTGATATCCATATTAAATGCAAATAATGTAGGTAGGGAAAATCCTCCATTCCTTGACTTTCAAGGGGATTCTTTTTTTTGAATTAATTTATTTGTTTTAATTGGAGGCTAATTACTTTACAATATTGTAGTGGTTTTGCCATACAGTCACATGAATCCGCCATGGGTGTACATGTGTTCCCCATCCTGAACCCCCCTCCCACCTCCTTCCCCATCCCATCCCTCTGGGTCATCCCAGTGCACCAGCCCTGAGCACCCTGTCTCATGCCATCGAACCTGGACTGGTGATCTGTTACACATGTTTCAATGCTATTCTCTCAAATTATCCCACTCTCCTCTTCTCCCACAGAATCCAAAAGACTGTTCTATACATCTGTGTCTCTTGTGCTGTCTCACATACAGGGTTATTGTTACCATCTTTCTAAATTCGATGTATATGCCTCAGTATACTGTATTGGTGTTTTCCTTTCGGGCTTACTTCACTCTGTATAATAGGTTCCAATTTCATCCACCTCATTAGTCAAGGGGATTCTTGGAGCCATCTAAGTAAGTCTGATAGTGGAAGAAACAATGATGAGAGAACCTTCTTTAAGAATGCAAATGACATTCATAGGAAAACATAACAAGATTAGGCAGCCTGAGATGCGCAGAGGAAGACCGTGGTGACAAGTAGCATCATCATCTTCTCTTATTGTGCTGAGTCGCTTCAGTCGTGCCCGACTCTTTGCAACCCCCTGGACTGCAGCCTGCCAGGTTCCTCTGTCCATGGGATTCTCCAGGCAAGAATACTGGGCTGAGTTGCCATTTCCTCCCCCAAGGGATCTTCCCAACCCAGGGATCAAGCCTTAGTTGTAACAATAGGAGCCTGGGAAAGTGGGTGTAAGAGAAAAGCTGTGCTTAGAGTTTCCAAGGGAAGAGCCTGTAATGCAGGAAGAGATTTTGACCCTCCTAGAACCATCTGATTGGAGCTTTACATCTCTTGGGTTGCTCTTGATTTCTTGAGGCTCTCAGCCTTTCCATGCAATTCCTGTGTTTTCCCTTTCTTTCTAATTTGGGGTGGGAGAGGGAAACACCTGAATAGATCAGGGCTTACCAGCCATGAGCTATGAGGACATGATTTAAACTCACTGGACAAAGTTTCCATTTCTGAACTAGGAGTACTATTACAAGAATCGAGTACTCTTGTTAGAACAAAATAGTGTAATTGCAATATAGTCTAGATAGCAATACCTCCTAATTTCTAGAAAGGCAGTATTGCTTATCAAAAGGTTGCATCTGAATATTAAATAAAATATGTTGACAGAGCATCTGTGTTCCTTTGAGATGGATTTGTGTGGGGGGGTGGGGTGCAAGGGTTGTTAATAAAGAGTCTACCCTTAGGTTTGGCCATTTCAGAGAAAACATCTAAGTACTTGGAAGAGAACAAATGTTTAGTATGGGAAGCATCTTTAAAATTGGAGTGCCACAGGAGAGAGAAAAGGATAGAGCTGTCTACCTGACATGCCTCCTAGGCCTAAAGGAGAGATCTAGACGGTTCTTCCTTTGTCCCTCTGAAGTTACTAGCCTAGTTCACCAGGAAATGGAAGACAAGGGTTCAAGGACACATGA
>SJYA01001064.1:1114914-1222817 GCA_006410615.1 Neotragus moschatus | reverse complement strand
GGGGGGGGGGGGAAGGGGCCACTGAAAATAAAATAATTGCAAAGAAAGTACTTAAGAGGTCGCCAACCTCAGACACAGTACAACGGTGGCAGAAGGTGGCAAGTCGTAAATCCAGGGTCAATCACGAAGACTGGCGCTTAGACTGGAAATGCTCTTAGGATGTTAACTTTTCCCCATTAAAACAGCTGAAAAATGAAGCTGATTTCCTATGCTGTTGCTAGTCCTCATCTCATAGGGGCACAACTCCCACCCCAAATGTTGTGGAATTACATTCAGTATAGATCTGTTTATCACTTCTCCTACCCCATCTATTTTTCAGCAGCTGATTAGTCTCCCTGGGAGGTAGGCGCCTCTCTGATCAAGAGCGGCTTCACTCTTCCCCATCCTCACACGTGCATCCCAGTACCCACATCACTTATAATAAATGTGCTTATATGTACATACATAAGCACAATTGTATGCATATATGTTCCCAATACCGAATTCAAAGACACATTCCAAATGGAGGCCTATATGCATTCACATACATACAGGAATCCAGCTGGATTCCCAGAGGGAAGCGTGGAACACATTGTTAAAATGTCTGTCATCCATGTAGGAGCAGCAGAAACGAGCTGGGCATTAAATTTGCATACAGCCCGGAGCACAGAGGTTCCTGTATGTGCCCCGTTCTCCTGTTCTTGATGATGGGCGTATCTGACAGAAAGATTCTGTCAGGATTAGCTCAGGAAAAACACCCCCAAGGAGATAATTTGAAGACATACTGAGAATTTGCCTCAATACATGAAAATAAACATGAAACCCGCAGCACTCTCTGCGCATTGAGAAGTTTCCACCAACACCCCGCCGCACACCGGGGGATAATCTGCTGGGGCTAATTAACACACAGTCGCACACAGCGCTGTTAGAAGTGGTTGCCACTTAGGATTGATTTAGTTGCTGCAGTGCTTAAAAGAGACTTGAGAAGGTTTTTGTGTAACTGTGGGAGGAAAGAAGAGGAAATAAAAGTGTATAAACAGCTAAAAAATTAAAAGGTGCTAAGATCCTTCTTCTTCTCCCCCTCCCTGAAGACATTAGGGAAATTTATGGAGAAACGATTAGTATTCCTGTAAAGAAAGACTTTTACTTGATTTTACGTTTGCTTCTACATCAAAATCACACACACACACCCTCACTGCAGTGTCTATAGAATGTAGCTATGAGAAAGGGCACGTTTTACTTCATAAGCAAACAAGCTCTTTGTGAAATGCTAACATATGGATTGTGTCATTTAAAATATAGCAGTCTTTGATCTCTGTGTCTCCTTCACACTTTATCCATCTGAAATACATAGATTTCCAGCAAAATTATTAATTAGTAGTCTGTCTTGGGAAAAGTCATCAAGGAATAAAAAGGAACAAACAATCCCTTCTTATCAAACTACCTTTGTGCTAGAATAAGAATAGAACAAATCTAATTACTTTAAAATCTTCTTCCTCAAAGCATGTGTCATGGGTGGTGTCTATGACTAAACAATCTCTCTGATAAACACGGCACTGAAATATCACAACTTTGAGTTAACATAGGTTTCAGCAACCTGCTTTTTATTACCGAAATACCATGGAAGTAATATTAAAAAGACCATTAGTGTAAATCCCATCAAGTTAGGCCCTATGAAAATTTAGAGTTGCAATTGGCTTTTTGCTCTGATCAAAAGGTTTACCAAAGAAAATTATAATTACATAAAAAGGATTCCAAGGGAGAGAATCAGTACTTTCAATCTGAAAACCTGCTTTTTATTTTAGCTATATCATTTGCATCCAAAATAGCTAGAAATCATTCTTGACTCGGGGTAGTTACATTTGGCTATATTTTACTTTCAGTTAGTTGAGATATGGCTTATTAAGAACAATCAAGCCTACATGAAAAACTGTAAAATATATTTTTTCCATAGGTCTAGACTGACCTACAGAATAAAATTGAACAAAACACATTGACACTGAGTATCTGTTATGTACTAAGCCCTCTATCACATCCTCAGTAGAACAAAGAAACAGACAATCTCTTCTCCCTCCTTTAGAGGTTCAGCCCAGGAGGGAAGACAGACACATTCAAAAACAACTGGAGAATGGCAAGTCAGTTCATCTTGAGAATCAATCTGAAATAGTTGGTGCCCTTTAGTAACTTGGAATGTTTTGTTGAGATGCAACAGGAATACTTGTGCTGTGATCAACTTATATTGTCTGCCCATAGAGGGCATAAGAAATATGAAACATAAGCAACATCTCTTGACAACTCTGGCCTAAAAGATGGAGTGTAAGGGGGGGATTAGATTATACGGAAGAAATCAGGTTTGGATGGTTACTGGGGTTTTATTTTCAGTATCTTTAAGAAAGCTGAGCGCCAAAGAACTGATGCTTTTGAACTGTGGTGTTGGGGAAGACTCTTGAGAGTCCCTTGGACTGCAAGGAGATCCAACTGGTCCATCCTAAAGGAAATCAGTTCTGAATATTCATTGGAAGGACTGATGCTGAAGCTGAAACTCGAATACTTTGGCCACCTGATGTGAAGAATAGACTGATTGGAAAAGACCCTGATGCTGGGAAAGATTGAAGGAGGAAGGAGAAGGGGATGTTAGGGGATGAGATGGTTGGATGGCATCACTGACTCAACGGACATGAGTTTGAGCAAACTCTGGGAGTTGGTGATGGACAGGGAGGCCTGGCGTGCTACACTCCACGGGGTCACAAAGAGTCGGATACAACTGAGCAACGGAACTGAACCAAAAGAGGGTTTGGGAGCCATTAATCGCATCTCCTTATATGAATTTCAGAGTGGCTTATGCAGAAAATAAAAACATGAATAGAATATTCAAATGTAAAACTTGAGGTACAAAAGTTTACTAGTGCCATAAATACAAACTGAGGCATTGCTTTGAACTGGACACAATACTAAAGTGGAAGTCATGGGTGCTGAGAATTTGTAAGGTGGGGCCAGCAAATCTGAATGAGGGAAACAGGCCAAAATTATTAGGTAAAGAGGAAGGTTGTGTTCTTGCAAAAATAGGATCTTTTTTTTCCTGAGTCTCCAAATGTTAACAAAAATATTAGCTGGAAACAGCTTCTTATTCTACTCTCTAGATACAATAGATACCACGTACCAAAGAGGACTAGGAAAGGTCACCCTCCTCCTATGTTTCCCCTCACTTTGCTTCTTGGATGTTTCCCCAATAACACTGTCATCAGGCGACATCGAATACTGACAAGCCTTTCCTTCATCATTCTTTAAAGGAAGGTGTAGGAGAGAAGGAAACTTTAGAAACATTTCAACAAACAAGTGAACTTATTTGTATTCACTTGATTAATTTACTTCTAATGCGGCACTCATCTACTCCAAGAGCACTAAAACGTTAAGGATGCCACTTCGAGAGCTTGCCTTTCCTTCTGGGTCTACGATGGCAGGAGGCGTGGGAAGAGAAAGAGAGAGTGAAGAATATCAGAATATCAGCCTCAGTGACATCCTGCCAGCTCCCCAACTGGCACTTGCAAAAACATTTTCTGAACCTCTTTCACTCACCCGTTTCACTTTATATTGATGATTTTCAAAACCAATATTTGCCATTATTTCCCCTCCTGCTGCAGCAGTTCCTGGTTGCTTTCCTTGGTCTTTTGAAATTATGTCTCTTTTCTTCTTTTGATTTAATTCTTCCTTTTCTAGTTTATTATATATTCTTCCATGGAAGGAACCCAGCTGGGTTTTCTATTCTGACTTAATGTTAGAGTAACCTGAGAATAGCTGGATTTTACTCATCATACCTGGTCCGTATCCAAGACTGGTTAAATCAGAATCATTTAAGGGTAGAAGGGGTGGGTGGAGGGGTGCGGGTGTGTGTGTGGGGGGGTGTTTGGGTGTGTGTTTGAGTGTGTGTGTGTGTGTGTGCGCGCGCGTGTGTGTGTGGATGTGTGTATATTCCACATCATGAACATCTAGTAAACTGGACTACAGCAGACCAGTGGTTCTTAAGGTGTGGTCCCTGGACCAGTATCATCATTTGCAAACTTGTTAAAAATGCAAACCTTTGAACCTCAGCCACACCCTTCTACATCAGAAACCCCAGGATCAGGGTCCAGGTTGCTGTGTTTTTAAGATCTTCCCAGATGATTCTGAAACATGCTAAAATTTGAAAGCCTATGTGCTAGATCACTGGTAATTCTGGTATCTAAGTTCACACCTCATGTAAAACTGCTTCCTCATCAGGATCACTCAAGAACTCGACCCTTGGCCTGCTGAGGTTTGCAACCTGATTTTTAATCGGATCTCGAGTGATGTGTGTGTAGATCAGAGGCTGAGAAGCAACGTTCCAAGAACTAATTCAAGCTTGTATTCACAGAGTTGACTCTTATGATTATGTTAATAAATATAATAATTTTTCATTTCTCAACAATGGAAGCCATTCATTCTTTAACAATTAAAAAGGAATCAAAGTTGTTTTTCTCTATGCGGTGCCAGCTGTGAGCCTTTTTCCTTTTTTTAAATTGAAATGTAGCTGATTTACAATGTTGTATGAGTTTCAGGTGCACAGCAAAGTGATTCAGTTATAAATTAATATCTACATATAATGGCATCCCATTCCAGTATTCTTGCCTGGAAATTTCCATAGACAGAGGCACCTAGTGGGCTATAGTCCATGGGGTTTCAAAGAGTTCAACACGACTGAGTGAGCACACGTGCATATATCCATATCTCTATATATCTGCTCACACACACAAATAAACAATCATATACACATAAGATTCTTTCCCCATATGGGTTTTTAAAAACTACTGGGGATAGTTCCCTGTAGTCCTTATTGGTTATCTATTTTAAATATAGTATTGTGTATACATTACTCTGACTCTTTTTCTATCTTCTGTTTCTGTTCTAAGGGTATTTTCACATCTCCTGAGAAAATGAAGACCTAAAAGATCAAAATTTCTTTGTATGTAATTTGTTGCTTTTTTCCTAAAAAGAAAGAAAAAAAAAATCAAAATCCCTAATGTGTTCCCTTTAGTTCTGAGATGTGTATCCATTTAATTCCTCTGGAAACTGGATCTCCGGGGTTTGACAAAGAACAAAGATGGAAACTTTGCTTTGTGTCTTCTCCCACACATGGGGAAAAAACTCTGGGTGTAAAAAAAAAAATCTTTATTGGTGTATTAAGAGGAAGGAATGTGTATATTTGTATATATATTGAGGTGGGTAAATTAGAGAGAGGAAAATGTCCTTTCCACCAAGTCAAGTTCATCACCTCTTAGGGTCAAGCTCTGGTGTGAGGATGCCCCAGATTCCTCGGTAACAGAGGGAGCTCTGTTGCTTGCTGTGATTATTCTAAGACTATGAGAACCAGTGTAATGGCAAAAGATCACAAACCCACCTGTTCAAGCACCTGTTTTTTTTGACTCTTCTATATTCATCCGAATCTTCAGCCTCATTTAGCTCAGATAAGAACTGATCCCTTGAAACTGCAGGTCCTTTATCTATTTGGTATCCTAGCCTAAGCTTTGATTTGGGAGGAGTAGTCAGCAGGTGGAGAAAAGGGCTGTCAGATGATCTGCTTTTGTAGGTAACAGAACATTTCCAGAGTTAAAAGGGCATACTAGAAAATAATGATTTAATACTGTATTTGAATCTGATTAAAACCAACGTGCAAATCAACTACACTTAATAAAGGAATCCATCATTGTATCTTTTTTCAAATGTATTTTTTTTTATTGAAGTATAGTTGGTTTATAAAGTCAGTTTCTGGTGTACAGCAAAGTAACTCAGTTGTACATATAAATATAATTTTAACACTCTTTTGCATTAGGCTGATTGCAGGGTATTGAAGATAGCTAACTGTGCTGTGCAGTAGGAACTGTGGTTTATCTGTCCTCTGTATAAAAGTTTACATCTGCTAACCCCATCTCGTAATCAGAAAGTCTTAGAAAACTAAAGGATTCAAAATAAAATGTGTAGTGTTAAGAAATGAAGAAGATTCCCTATCACATTAAAGTCAGTTTTCTTGCCCCAGTTTCACCAGTCTGTTCAAAACTTCTTAGTTACTCCAGTGACTTCTTTCTGAGCTTGTCTGCCCGCACCCAGCTGTGAGGTTACCCTGTGAGAAAATCAACTTCTCTATTTAACCACTCAAGATGTGAATATCTCTTGTGAACCAGATGCGGCTCTAATAACCACAGATCCAGGAATCAAAGGCTACTCCTCACAAACAATACACTCTCCTTGTTCCTGAAACCACACTCAGTAACCTCTGCAAGTATTATAGAAAGTAGGTATGCCAGGTCCAAAAGGCAATTGCAGCCATATGTTTCTTATAACTGGATTAATTTCAAACCTTAGTGGAAGTTTTATGAACAAAGGTGGTAATTGATGACATACAGTTTCTAGGACTATGGAGCAGTTTTTGCAAAATAAGACGCACTGTATTGCCAATTTGGTCAACAGCTGAAACTTAAAACGCTCGGATTTTGAAGTATGCTGATATATGTGAAACGTGACAATCAAAGGTTGGTTCCTCTCTTACCTAAGCATAATTTTCCATATTAAGAAATATAATCATTCAGAAATAATTTGTTCAAAAAACGTTAAAGTGTTAGTTGTTCAGTTGTATCTGACTCTATGAGACGCCAGGGACTGTAGCCCATCAGCCTCCTCTGTCCAAGGGATTCTCCAGGTAAGAACACTGGAGTGGGTTGCCATGCCCTCTTCCAGATGACCTTCCCAACCCAGGGAATGAAGCCCTGTCTCCTGCACTGCAGGCAGATTCTTTACGGACTGAGCCCGTAAAGAATCCCAGAGATAAACCAAGTTCCATTCTCTAAAACGCAATGAGTTCCTCAATAGCAAAGGAATATACATAGAAATGAGGGTTTATACATTTTTGTGAATGCCACAAAAAATCATGGAATTAAACATTTACAGGTGTGGCATGTCAAAATTCCCTAAATTTAAAGTCTATTAATAAGATCTTAGTGTAACTGCAATCCGTTCTTCTCAAATATGACTTTAACAAAACATAAATGTTTTCACAGTCAGGTCCTAACCAGTTGGGAATCCCAGTGTGGAATAGAGCCTGGACACTTAGCGGGTGCTCAGTCAGTGTAAGGTTGGAAGCAGCGAAGGGATGAAAGCAGTTCAGCATTGGGCACATATATCTATTAGTCGAGAAAATTATTTTTCCTGAAATAAATAAAAAGTTATACTTCTAAAAGCATCATGTACTGTTTTCAACCCATGAATTGGAAGTAAAGGTACATTGTGGTATGGAACACATGCTCTGCACCTGTTTGAATTAATACACTGCTGTCAATTATTCCAAAACACAGCTGAGAAAAAAAAGGAAGGAACTGATACTTCTTCACATTTAAAAAATATGCACATAGCGGCACTTGGTAGTATTTGTATAAAAATAACAAGCCACAAGAATAATGCCAGCCCTTCTGCCTTTTAACTATTCTTGATTGAAATAAGATTAAACAGGTCTAACCTGACAAATGTTTCCAGAGGGTAACACCAATTGCCTCATTGCATGTGAGACTTCAGAACTTTTTTTTTTGTCATCTTTGCTACATAGGTGATAAAATATTATTCTATATTTTAGATGATGGGCGGATTTCTTTTTTATCTGAAGGGCTGTATGAGAAACAAAGCACTGCGTTTCAGACAAGAGGCCTCACACTTTGAGGTTATCCACCCAACCATTTGGCTGGCTCCCACCTACACGGGGTCACAATGCAAAGCAAAGTCACCTCTGAGCATTTTCGTGAACTTCAAGGCCAAACAACTGCATAAATAATCTGCAGGCCACAGACCATCATCAAAGTCTGGAATTTATGCAAATAACTCTGCTTACATTGAACAGATCTGTAAAGCTGTAAGCTTCTCCAGCCTAAATAAATGGTAATGGAGAGCTTTAGTGGTACAAGATTGCTCTCTACAGGCCAAACTGCAGAATGACATACAAGACAATTGGAGTGGTGGGGAACAGACATAAACAATGTTTTATAAGGCGTTTACTGACAAGTAGATAGCCCCAGAAGAATGCACAGATTTCACAACACACATTGGGATATGTAACTACACTCCAGTTTTAGAGTTCCCTATTCTTTCCTACTTTTTTTCTTCTAGAGGTTTCTTTATCTTCTGAAAAATGTAAATTACTTTTCTGCTGGGAAAAAGTTCTGTTTCAATAATGTACTCTAGTATCTTTGAATGTATATTGAAGTTCTACATTCTACAGCATTCCACAGGGAATCTATACTGATAAATTTAATTGTTTTGTTAGAGTGGTCAATCACAAAATTTGGAATTAGTTTCCATGATTTGAACATATCTCATGAGGAGAAGGGACAGTTTATATTACTGATGTAAGATGTTATGGAAAACCCAAACAAACTTGTGAACAACCCAATACTTTCCCCCAGACTTTATATAGCTTTCAAAATCCATTGGTCAAAACAATCTACTTTAAATATTTAGAGTGATTTAAAGGTCATGTATATTTCAAACTGCATTTCTTCTTTAAGAAAATATCAAATACTTTGGCTTATAATAGAGCTCAGATGGAATAATAATAACAATAATCTGATTTCTCACTGGAAAAATATCAAAATACTGAATTTCAGTAATTTATACAATGAGTCACATTTTCTGAAATATGGAGAGTGATGTTTACAGTACAGATCCAGTGGGATGGGTGAGGGAGGCTCAAGAGGGAGGGAATATATATAGTTATGACTGCTTCGCATTGTTGTATGATAGAAACCAACGAAACATTGTAAAGCAATTATCGTCCAATTAGAAATAATAAAAGAAAAAAATATAAAAGGGATAGTCAGACAGAAAAGTAAATAAAATGCAGATCTGCAAAACTGTAAGGCAAGGTATTAGAAATGCATTTTCCCTGCAACCATAGAGAAATTCCAACCCTAAAGAGAGTAGGTTTCAAAACTGAATAATATATTATGGTTAAAACACATCAACAATCTGTCACGCCATATGTACAAATAAACATACTCCACTATCACCGCACATGCCACAAACGAGGCCAACGAAACATCCGAAAAGGTAGAGAAAATTCTTCCTCATACTGTTACAGACGCTAAATAACACTGTCAACATTCTCTAAGAGATGCATAAAGGAAAAGCTATCAAAAAAAAAAAAGAGGAAAAGCTATCATTTTTAAGACTGCTATTTATATAGTTCAAACATTCTGCTTGGCCATCTGATAAAGATGTTCCATAATCCTCGATTTTAAAAAACACTATTTAGAGCATATTCAGGTTGAGGAAGGAAGACTATTCTTCATAATTGGATTTTGGTATTAAATAATAAAATTTTAATTATATCTTTGGCATATTTAGAAGTGATAATCTTAGTTGAAATTCTATTAATGAGGGTTCAGATATAACAAAATCACCTAAGAAAAGGCATTGTACTGAGTATGCTAGTTTATTCTGATTTATAGCCAACTGCATATTGGTCAGCATCTCCCCCCAACTAAAGTATGAATTTTAAGCAATTAGATGATGTAATAAATGTGTGTAATAGAACCTGTAACTTTAAAGGTGGAAGTGATGAGGACATTAACCTACAGGTGTTTTTTCCCCCACTATTAGTGTCTCCTGAAGAGTAAATGTTTTATATATGGTATTTAATTGTATATAATCATAATATAATTATGTAATGATGAAATGATCTCAATTTTATTTTAATTAAGTATATAATCTTTTTATTAGAAATAGTTTTCTATAATTAAATTGTTCAAGAGAAATTTTAGTAAAGATTGAAGACGAACCATGTAATTTCTAAGAGCAGATTCGTAACAAATTTTCTGTGAAATTAAAATTTAATTCAGCTAACAATATTAGTCCTCAGTAAATTGGGTTGTTACTTTTCCAACTGATTTATACTTTGTCAGTCAATATAATTGTGAACAGAATTAGTGAATATGTTCAGGTTGTGTGAGAGAATTATTAATTAAGGGTAAGAAAAAGTTTTTAATATTGCCTTGTAAGGCAAAATGGATTTCAAAGGCCATATTATTATTTACCTGGGGCAAATAAATTCATATGTAGAACTCTAATTCTACCATAACATATTTATTAACCCTAATACTGGATAAGAATTTTCCATTGTGTTTGTGAAGGTTTTAGGAACAAAAATATAAGGCTGAATAATAAAAATTGTATTATGGTGGACACTTTTCCTAAGGCTATCTAACAAAATCAACTGAAATTATTGATCACAAGAAGAAGTATCATTATTCTGTTGTTATAATTGCAATGCACATAGCAAGGTAGCTTTTTTTTTTTTTTTTTTTTAAAGTGTTTGTGTGTTGTTTTAACGTGGATTTTGTATTGGGAAAATTGCTTATATATGCAACAAAATATTTTCTCTCAGCTTGCAGAAATTTATTTGACATTCTTTCTTATTTATGTATATTCACAGTTCTCATGCTAAACATGAATAAATTCTAAAACTAAATTCACATTATCAATATGAATTCTAGACCTATCAGGCCTCCTTCTAGCAAGGAATGTTACTTTTATCTTTGTTACGTTCTCTGCAAAACTTATTGGTAACATACTTTCAGAAAATGCCAGCCAATAAACTACACTAAAATAATTTTCTTTATAAAAGCACAGTGATCTTTGGCATCGTTCACTATTTTCAAAGCCATAAAAGAACAGATAACAAATATATGACTCACAAATTATCAATTATGAAAAATAATCTGGTTCAGAAAGCTGCACTAATGCAAAAAGATGGATCACTTGTCACAAACCAATAAAGGCTATTGTTTGTGAATCCAATATTTGATTTTATCATTTATGTTGGGCAACTTAAAATGATTTTTAAACCACATTACTTTTTGAAAAAAAAAATTGTTATAAAGGTGAATGTGGGGGTTGTGGGGAGAAGAAACCAGATGTGTAATCTGTCATCCTTGAAACAATTTACCATCTTACATGGAGTCCAGCATACAAGTCTAAATCGCAAAGACCTGGTCGGGAAGGATGGATGCATTAGAAAGAACACTTCTGTATTCCAGAAAATGGACAGATGCAGAAGTCCAGTAGACTTTGAGTCCACCCTTTTCATGTGCCTTTCCACTGGCTGAACATCTGCAGCTATGATGTTTCATTATGCAGGGACATTTAAACTATGTTTCTTAAGCGAAGTGTTGTTTGTTACATTTCTGCTTTCGCTTACTTTGTATTACACAGAGGAAAGCACAATGAGGCTCCCAAGCTTAGAAAACCTTTATGATTGATTCTTTTCCAGACTGTTTAACATTCATAATTTTAGAGGTACAATTCTTTCCAACCAAAAAAAGCATGCATCTGTGTGAGTTGCTGGGGCCAGAAATGTCCTGTATGGCCACTCGAACTCCCTCCTTGCTCTCTGATAACCCAGTTACATTTTACACCTGCTTGTAAGTAAGGGCTTGGATGCCTAAGCACATCAGAAATACTTCACATAGGGCCAGTGATAAAATGCACATATGTTATCTGGGGGTGACCCACTCCCTCTCCTAGACAATAGACTTGATCATCAGATGATACACGACATGGTGAGTTTCAGGGACATGATAATGCCAGACACAGGCAGACGGTAGCAGGGACCATAATGCAGATAATGGGGAGTGATGTCAGGATAATGATGTGCCCGGATGGGAATCTGATGGGGAGAATGGAAAATGGTGAAAGAAGGGATGGATTTAAGGGTAAAAAGGTTGTCACATCCTAGAGACATTATTGTACAGTGGGCCTTTCCAGTAGACTTCTCCTTTCCTTACTCAGTGGAAAACACTGGAAATTCTGAGATACACAGAAAAAGGGAGAACTCAAGGGCCTAGTTATACATGCCAAAACATAGAAACATAAGAAAAATAAAGTGTTAAACCCTGGCTTACCCTTCTAATAGTTTGTTTGAGGTGGGGGTCGTGAATGTTGCCTAAGGTGGGGAATCATGAACGCTCTTGGATATATTCTTAGTCGGACACAAAAGAGAAGTGAAAATGAGGTTGGGGGATGGACATAATTGAATAACTGTTCAATTATGGCAACTGCTAGCTAATGAAGACCTATTACAACTAAGTTTTTAATAGAAAACGTGCTAATTGACTAGGTTGGAGCTCAGAACGAGCATATGGCTAAGCTGCTTGAGTACCTAGTCTGGTTCCATGACAGTGCTCAACTCTAACACTGCAAAAAGGAGAGTTTCTATGACAACTGCGGAGCTTGCTGACTAAGGTGTGGGTGACCAGCCTGAGGGGTGAGATGTTCTAAATCACGCATCTTCCATTAGTCTGCACACTTGTGGGACCCGGAGGTTCACCGGCCCAGGTGTGTTTTGTCTTGTCCCTTACTCAAAATATCCATCTTGTTCTCAGTGTTGACATAGCTTAAATCGGCCTCTTATGTGAAGAATATTACATGCTATTTATTTTTTAATTTTAGTTTAAAATTTATTTATTTTTCATGCTATAAATCTAATATGCTTATAAAAGTGAAAAGTCAACACACTCCACCCAGGTCCAAGTCTAGCGTTCAACCTCAGTCAGGAGTGATTATAATGATTTCTGAAGTTTCTAGGCAGTGGGGGGCCACTCTCAAAGTCAAAGTCAGCCTGTACAGCAACTTTCAGGAAAGGGCAACTTCATCATCCATAATTTTAGACAAAAACTTTCTTTTCCAGTGTCATTCTAAACTAAAATTCAAAACAGGTGCTTGATGCTAAGGCTGTAACCAAAATATTCCCCCTTTATAATGTGCAACTCCGATAAGACTTCCCTCGGAAATATAGTGGTTACATAGCCCTTGTATGGCTTTAACAAACCCCTATTTTCTTCCTTCTGCACCATACAATGTGCAGTCTATTTGCACCCATTCAGGACTAAATTACAGATAAAGTTACAGCAAATTTGTTTTCTCAAAAAAGCAGTCAGCCCTAATATCCCTTGAGTAATAAAAGCCTCGTCTTTCATTCAGAACTAGAACTGGCATAATTTTCTCCAAGAAACAAACTCTACTTCCTGTGACAATGGGCCTGTTCTTAAAATCTGAATGGGATACAGCTCAATTTGCAGGTGTTCAGGTATAAAGGTAAAAGGGCATTTGACCCCCCAGCTGGCAATTGTTGCTGTGGTAGGTAACTTCAGTTTCCTATTTATATCATTCTACTAGATAAACTGCCAGAGTTTTCAGCCCTGAATTACAGAGGTAGGCTCAAGTGAATCAATAATTTACACAGATATATCTCACTCATTCTGATGGTATAAAGATACACACTAACAGTCTGCTGCAACCACGGAACAAAGCCAGAGAGACATTATTTAAAAAGAAAGAGAGAAAAAGAAACCCATTTATCTATATGACCCAAAACATTATGTAATAATGACCTCATGGCTTATTAATTTTATTTTTTCAACTGTTTTAACAAATATTGTGATGAGGTAAATAAACCCTTTATGAATCTCAATAAGGTTGCTCTGGTGAACATTCAGCTAACATTTCAAACTTTCAGATTGATTTTAAAATAGGATGATGTTAAACATAGCAATATAATGCAAATCACTTGAAAAGATTCGTGCACCTAAGAAGTTTAGGGTAACTAGCTTAACTAAATCCCTCCAATATTTTATTACTGAATTTCAGTATAAAATTACTTTTTAAAAGATGAGAATCAAACACATTTAGGGACTGTTCTCTAAGACTATTGTTAATATAGCCTTATGCTGTTAATTATTACCTGGGGAAAATTACATAGTGTTTTATTCACTAATACTATGACATTTTTATTAACTCATAATCCCTGTGCTAACTGTGGTACATTAAACAAGTTATAATTAAGAGGGCTGCAAATATTAAAAATGCCCACTTTAAAATTCTTCAATCATGTTAAAGGAATCCGAGTTCCTCTCAAGGAAAGCAGTACCCAAACCAATGTTATTATAATATAAATTAATAATCAATAGCCTAGACAGCTTGAATAATATTTTTGTAAGTTCCTGTTTTCTTGTCCTTAAGGATGAAGGGAACCCATGGTCTAAAAACATGGTAAAAATCTCTCCTAGCAACTTTAATTATAAAAAGTGAATGTTTCTTGACAGATCTGAAAATTTATTTGAGGACAAGATGCATTAGAAGTTGGTGCCTTGCCCATTCTTTTTTAGTTCAAGGCTGGACATACGTCTAGCTGGGACACACGAACCGATTATGTTCAGAGTTGCTTTAGGAAGACTGTGCAAAATTAATCAGGGCAATAGATTCAGTGAGAAGGAGGGTCGCAAATAGAGCTAATACTCAGGTACTCTATTTTTCTCCACATGGAGAAAGGATCTTTTCCCTTCTTTTCCAAGGGTCCCCCCACCTCCACCCCCGCTCTGGGGAATAGGGTAGACACTAAAAGTCTGAAAGCAAGGAAAGTGCATGTAGGAGAAAAAAAAGAATAGAAACAAAAATGAGAGAGATCAACTCGTGGTCTCTACCTAGAGTCCTTCAGCCTTTCTGCGTGGTACTCTGGGGCTGCCTGCTATAACCAGTTAACATTTCTAGCCTTCCAAGAAAATATAACTAGTCCCTTAAAAGTGCAGAGAGGAAGGAGGAAAAATGGAGTGCCCCACTTCTGACAGTCAAAAGGGAGAGGAGAGAAATGTCCCCACACTGATCTCATTAAGATGAC
Source organism: Neotragus moschatus (assembly GCA_006410615.1). NCBI lineage: Eukaryota > Metazoa > Chordata > Mammalia > Artiodactyla > Bovidae > Neotragus > Neotragus moschatus. The sequence goes on along the minus strand of SJYA01001064.1, from coordinate 1,208,113 downwards.
GAGAACAGTGAGTGTGAATCTTACGTATGAATCTCACAGTAGATGGAGGAGGGCATAAATGCATCCCACATTTACCTTTTATGAAACCTGATATCCTACGTTTATTCTTAGCTTCATCTGATACTACTGTTGGGGGTTTCCGTTACAATATTACAGCTTTAACTTCCAGTTTTGCCGCTACAGTCATCTGAGTCAGTCCTTCCACACAGCTTTATCGAGTGTGCGTGAAAATGGGGAAGATCTGTTAATGGAACTGAAATGCATCTCAAGCAGAACAGCCGGAATTTATCTCCCGTCACTGGTTCTAGTGACGGATTAAAAATACTGAAAAAATGGCATTTTTCATTTTATGATCCAGTTTTTTCCTAGTTCCTTAAACTTAGGTTAAACATTCTAGTCTATTAGAAATTGAACCTGGGTATTATTATGCTTCCCACATACTTTTGGAGGAAGAGCTGTGCATTTTTAGCAAACACCCATGAGAAATTTTTCCTTGTGATTTATCTTCCTTTCTTAGGTCCAGTATAGGATATGTTCAAATCATGATTTTAAGTTAAATCATTTTTTAATGACTGATACAAATTTTGAAGATTACATAGCTCTCAGAAACAAAACCCTGTATTGTTGAGGTCCTGTATGTTAGTCAAGCCTAAATGATCCAAGATCCCTCATACTTAAGAACTTCAAAGCATTTCATATAGATGATTTAATTTAGCATTCTTCACTTGAATAACTCCAATAGCAATAAATTGGTGGACCAAGTTGATAGCAAACTATACCTCACATAATTTATATAACAAGTGGGCAACACCCTACAAATTCTATTAATAATAGTATCTCAAAATATGCCCAGATTATTATTAGTTCAGTACTTCCAACACTTTGTAAAGGAATATAATATTTCATTTTATTGCTTAATTGTATGCTAGAAGAATTTTGATCTATGTAATTTTAAAGGAAATTTAGGATTGGAGCAAACCAATGAAATGGAATCACCAGTTTTCCTAGGTAATTCAAAATATGTACACTTTTTTTTCCTGGCATTTATTTAGTCTAATGGAAATTCAGGCATGGACAGGTTGATCTCCTACCATTAAATCGATATGGATCAATATAGATGGTTTAAACTGTTTAAGCAACTCACAATATAGTATATGTTTAAAATCTGGGAAATATAGTCTTAAAGAGTCTACTTTTGGGAATGAGTAATTTATGCTACTTAGAGGCCACATGACATTTCTTTGCTTGTCTAAAATGTACCTCCCTCAAATACACAGTGGACTTTTGGTGTTCTCTATTCCTATACACACATCTCTGCAGCTGTACTGTGACGTGAGCACAACTAGTAGAAGTACATCAAAAGACAAAATGTGCACTTATTACATGAACTGCAGGAATAATACTAAGCAAACCAAGCGGAGATTTACCATTTTGAGCAGGCAATTCCAGCCCTTTCAGGTCAACACATTTCTTAAGAAGACATACCAAGAATTTGGAGCCGAATTTTACACTCTTAGAACTCTACAGAACAATGTCTCACACATGGTTTTCCTTAGTTAAGGACAACAACTTATAATCTTCATGATACAGATTCTCTCTTTCTCCCTCTCTCCCTCTCTCTCTTCTCAGTGCTGCTGTCTTTGAAACATTCATTACCAACAGTTGGGGGAGAAGGAGAGTGAATGCCTCAGTAAGTCGCTTTCCCTTATAAGACTTTAATTTCCTCCACCATAAAATTATCTCTAAGCTCCCTTCTAACCATAACACTCCATGACTTCACTGGCACACTTAAAAGCCTATATAATCTCCACTTCTGTGGGTCCCTTACCTCTGCCATGAGGAAGATGGTCTATTTGAAGCTAGGATTGGGGTGGGTGTGGTTCTGGCATTTTCAACACCAAGTCGTGACTGCACTCTAATCTACTTCCTACATACGACATTTCCATTCTACAGCGAGTACTCTATGACTGACAGGCTCTGTGAATGGTTCCGTGATGTGATCTACGGATTTAAATCATTACTTATGACATTAGACATCACAATGACTTGTGGCCCCCAAATTGCCACTACAGGGCAATGTGTCCCAGGGTCAAAGGAACTGTCTTACAAAACAGATACGTCTTGCCTGGAGGTTTTTGAGTCTATATGAAAAAATAAAAAGTTTTAATTACACATCAACCAAGATTTAGGACTTAGAAATAAAACTGTGGTAGGAGGCTCATAGTCTGAGAATTGGAAAAATGAAGGAAATAGTGCACATCCAGACCAACAGAACCTAGGTTCAAGGTCTCTCCTAAAAATACCAGCCTCCTGATGGGGGCACGTAATAGTCCCATGCAATGGAAGAACCAAGATCTATATGCAATAATTTAAACAAATCCAGATAAGTTTTCAACAGTTCTACCTAACTAGGGAAAGTGACCTCAGCTTTCTGAACTTCCACATGTATATTTTATTTCCCCTTCACTCGTATCACTTCAAAATGTATAATAACACCTCTTCTATACAACCTCGGCATAATAATTTGTAGGTAACTCATGGGATACTTGCAACTTTAGCAATCTCTTATTTTAAATTAAATCCAAAGGATTTCTCTGATTGACTAAGGAAAACAGTACTTAATTCACCAACATTTTATAACAAAATTGGATGATATATTCTTGTATCAAACACGTAAGCATTGCCTGAAGTCGGCTTGGCAGAAACTCTAGAGATTGCTAACTATGGAAAATGCAGTAGAATTATTTTTATATAGCTATGTGGGATATAAAACATCATATGTTTACTTATTATTGACAAATTACGACAGTAAGAGTTGTTTGATTCCTATGAGGAACTGAGTAATCAACCATGCAGAATGGCCAGTAGAACATGTATCCTCACTGTTTAAAATGACTTTTCTATTCCACAACCCATTTGCCTTCCCTTCCCATGACGATCTAATAGGTAATCAAGTCTAATGAAGTATTCTTTTCTATCTCTGAGATAATGATATCCATTTAGGAATATAAAGATTATCTATTAGTCATAAATATAGTACAATGTATGGACAAAACCCATCTAACCCTCATAATGATGGAGATATTACTTAGCCCAGAATTAATGTTCACCTCACTTCTCCTTTTCAGGGAAGCACCACAATGCACCCTTGGAACTAGTGCAGAGGAGAAAGCTCTCGTATGGGTTTTCATAGGCAGAAAATTTAATTCTTCAGTCTCTGTGAAGCCAGACAAAACCTCTCCTTTCATTGGACTCCACTACAGTCAATAATTTTATATAAACATCACAAATTCTCTTTCCTCAGACTGATTATCTATGGGAATCATTTGCATTGTATGCAAACTACAGAAATTCTAAACTAGACTTTACCACCAAGAGCATGAACGTATACATAGTTAAACTCACATTAAACCTCCTCGAGAGCATGCATTCTCAACGGGGTTGAGATGGCACCCAAGGGGGCAAAAATTGGTTCTTAGGGGACAGCACAGAGAGTCTTGCACATCACAGTGATTTGTGGCCCCCAAAGCTCAACACTCCCTGAGAAAATCTTATTCCTTAGTATTTCATTTCTCTCATTAAATTAAATGAAAAGCTTCTCCTTAGGGGAGTGAATATGAAAAATTGTTGAGAAATGCTGATTTAAAACAAAAGAAAAGCCAAGTTTTGTCTGTAAAATCCTTTTCCCCATCCTTAAAATCAGGGTTGCCTTTCATTTTTATCCAAATATCTGTTTACACTTTGATGCAATTTCTATCTTTCTTTGTGAGCTCTTCTCTGAATTTCTCCTCATTACTTCTCTTTGAGCCAGTGGCTGATGACTGGTTCAAACGCGAGAAATGGTCACTCTTTCATCTTCAGTGTTGCTGATCTCTAATGTTACCACTCGCTGAGTGTCAGATGTCTGTCATCAGAGCAAAATAGAGGATGCGGTGCAGGGTCGTAACTCATGGACCTACTATCACAAGACTGACTCCTACGTCTCTATTCATTCTACCTGTAACGTTAAAACATGGTAAAATGATGGCAAGGGAAGGGGCAATGAAAATCTCTCTTAACAGCACTTCAGGTTAGCTTCTCACTTGTTAAATTAACTTGAATACACCACAGTTCTAAGCTATACCTTCATAATTGGTCAAAATAGAAAAATCAGGCAACAGAAAGCATTCTACTCCTTACTTCTTAATATTTACCCCGTACAAAAGGGCATGAAAACATTTGGAGAATCAAGTCACTGTCTAAAGTAAGGTAATGACTGCATTTCTGTTGCAATCTGCAATCTTTCAGAAGAGCTATTATTCTTAGTTTACAAAATTTTACTAAAATAAATTTCATAATTATGCATTTGCACTTTCTCTTTTGCAAAACATTTGACAGAATATTATTTTGGAAAGGACTATGCCTTGCTATGTTGCTTAGAATGTGTGTCCCCAACAATTTAAATTGAAGCTGGAGGGTGGAAAATTCTTCAGAGAACAAGAACATTGGCTTAGGAATCTGAGGACAGATAGTGAAACATCTCTAATTTCATTATTTTGTCATTTTTAATCCTTAGTCAACCGAATCATAAAATCTGGACCATGCAACATATTTTTTAAGGATCACATAAAGATTCTGAGGCTGCAACTACAAGATATGTAATGGAAGAAGGCTGCCTGAGGTGAAATGGGTCAGCAGCCCTACAGCCGGCGAGATCACAAAGAAGCATTGATGACATCCCAACTTTCATTGCACATACCAGTAAGACTCATGAGGAGGCTAATTCCTAGATTCACTGCGGTATTATTGTTATGCTGGTGATACTTGAGCTTTATGTTTGATTATAATACAGTGCCACTGCACTGTACTTGAAAAAAAAGTGAAACAATTTCATTTGCTTCAAGTCACCCACAGAAGGTCCCCAGATGATAACATCTGACACCTTTCTGCTTTAGAGAACAAAGGAAGGAGAGTAGAAATGATAGATAAAGGTTTGCGATGTGTTTTAAGAATTAAATTCCTCTTGTAAATATGAAATAAAACCTAAGAGGAATTAGCTTTTTGAACTGTAGTAGAGTCTACATCGTATGTGATTACCTACCTCCAAAGAGCAGGAGGCCCTTTTACTGACATCTATTAAAATAAACCAAAAAGGGGCATTGGCACCATTTAAAGAAAGTTAAGTGCTGATTTGAGAAAGTGCTACACTGGTATATGTAACAGCTACAAAAATAAAACAAAAGAATTATACATTTAAATAGACCTACAAAATGAACTGGAGCAGCATCCTCAAGGATTAGAGAAATCTGGTTAAAATGCTTTGCCCTTTTAATATTTGATTTTAGCTAATTGTGATCAGTACTAAAATTCAACCCACTTCAAAAATCTGTCTTTGGTGGGGGGAGTTGCTAGGATTTATATGCAATGCTTTGTGAAAGGCATCACTTTAAAAAACCTATTTTTTTCATTGGCTAATGCTGGAAAACAATTTCCTTCCATGGAATCTGATAAATTTTGGAAAAATGTATACTTTGAACACCAACTTAAAGTGCCAGCATGTTCATAGGAATTGGGCACGCAATCTACTTACTGAAAAGTGTAGTAATAGAATTTTCTAAGTGTCAATGGTCTCTGATGTTGTAATAGGAATTTTAGGCAACTATGGAGGTATACAGCCTTCAAAAGCAATGAAATTCTGAGTAGGCTTTCTCTTTCTCACACATTTATGAAGGAAATGCTTAATGTACCTTTAAAATTTACATAAATTAAATCAGAAGTGTTGTTTATAAACTTGGTAAGTACTTACATCAGAGGAAAGCATTCATAAAGAAGGGTTGGCAAAAGGTCTTGGAAGTTTAGATTTACATAATTCTAGGAAAATTCAAGAATATATGGATAGGACCATCAGTTACAGATCATTTTGCTTTAGTACTTATTTCTATGGTTCTCAGGGGTCCTTCTGTTTTGCTGTTTTGAGGAGAAAACAAAAATTATGTTTGGAACATTTCCAATTTTTCTGCTAGCACTAAAAAAAAAAAAAAAAAATAGTAGCAACAACAAAAGCATCTATAAAAATCATTTGAAAATTGCTACAGACCTGAAGCATAATTTTGTTGGTGTGGTATTACTGATGCCTCTTAAATTATTGAAACTAGAAATTTCTGTTGAAATTCAAAGGTACCTCCCATACAGCCAGTACAATCCCTCTCTATCGCTCAGGGAAGGCTAAGGCTTGAATCTGAACTACAGGAGATCTGGACGTGTCTTTGTTTTCACATTAATATTTCTTTTTAAGCAATGCTCCCTTTTCAGTCCCTGAACATGAAGGTCACTTAAAATGTCCTTATTGTTTGCAATAACTTTTAGAAAAATCCATATGTTGTTTACTAGCAGCAGGCTTTCTACACAGGAAGTGCTCGATATGGTTTCCTGGGGAGCCTATTGTCTTCCGATCCTTGCACACCGGCCACATCGCCCCTGCAAGTTCAGTTCCTCCTCCGCTTGTGCTTCCTACATTTTATTTTATTTCATTTTTTATCATTTGGCTACAGAGAGCTGCCTCATGCCATTCTTTGCATATATCATCTCTGGTTTTTCTCTTTCGCTGCATAACGGTCCTGCTTTGCTCAGAGTCGCTGTTGTCCCAAGTGTGATCCTTTACTAAAACGGGGATTGAATGAAGGTGGAGCTCAAATTATCTGGGAGCAAAGGAAAACCAGGCATTTGAAAAGGACCCGGAAAGGGACGAGTAATGAACCAGAGTGGCCTCGATGAATTGCTCTAGAGGGAATTCTCAGTTTTGACACAAAAGGAATGCCTGGATACCAAGGAAAACCTAAGGGGGGGAAATCTCAGTAGGAAGCCTGCCTCGTCCCACTGGTCAGCCTGGAGGGGTGAAGCCAGTAGCTCTGCAGATAGGAAGAGAAACACATCTATTTTATGAGTAATGGTTGAGCATTCAAACACGCCGTTTTGGAACACAAGGTACTTTGAGGAGTTGACATCCCTTCATAGTTCATGTTCATTGTCCCTCTAAGTAAAATATGTGTCTCCCTTTAGTTATTCTGTTAGGAATTGTGCTTTAAAGGCAGGAGGACATTTTTGATAATGCACATCTTAAACTTTTCATTAAACTACCAAATTTAAATTCTACCTTTTTGTGCACTCTGACATTTTTGTCTGGCATTTTCATTAATTTTGCGACATACATAAATGTAGCTGAAATGTTAACTGATCAATACTTTGTCTCTCTCATGTAGCACTAGCGCTCCGTTCCCTAAGGACCACACAGCAGAACAGAAATTAAATGTGTAAAATATCAAATGTTAATGTTAAACACAGCGGCACTTACTGTATAACGACAGAAAAGGCTAAAACAATTCCAAATGGACAGATGGTACCACAAATTATCTACAATCCCATTTAAAGATTAAAGTTTGTCCTGTAAAATAATTCTTTGACGCACACTGAAGTGTGTCCTTTTACTGATAGCTCAGTTGTCCAATTATTTTTGTGCTCATTACAGTGAGAAATGACAGTACTGAAAAAGAGAATGGGCACTCTTTTTTTTCCCCCCCATGTTGCACCCACTGACATCCACAAGAACACACATGTCTGGTCAAGAGCCTGATGAAAATTAAACCCAGTTGATGAGACATTTACACATCTACACTAGATGATTCCCAAAGACAAGCGTCCCTGCCTTCCACATCACATACGTGTGGGTTTGCTCTTAAGCATACAATAGTGATAGTAAAATTTAAAAACCTAATTCATGGCACACAACAACAAGGACATTCCCAGGCACATGCTTGCTTATATTTCATCCATCACCTTCCAGGCTGATTTCTGTTTCTCATAGAGTCAGCCGGCTTTGAACCTTCCACAGAACACCCAGGAAGCACAAACAGAGAACAGGGCAGCTCTCCACCTGCATTTCTCACGCTCTCCACTCTAACTGACATCAGGACAAAAACGACTGTTTTTCCGTTTAAATTTCACTACTCTACATTTACTTTTGGATGCTAACTTAGAAAAGAAAAAGAAAACAGGATTAAAAAAAGGCACTTAAACATTATAAAGTTTACTGATCTGGGCCTGAAACCAAGCAGCATAATGGTACAAACGCATGTGCTCCACGAGGCAGCTGCATTTATGAAAAAGTGGGCCAAGTGGAACCAATATTATAATAATAGACCCATGATCCATCAACAGGGAATGATGGGAACAATATGTTTGTAACAATGGGGTGCTGCTCATAGCCTCTCCTAATGGAAAGCAGTTCTTTTCAATAAACTGGCCTAAAAAGGCTCTGGTTATGCAATAAGATCTTTGAAACATTTCGTTTTTAAGTACATCATTTAATATCTAGAAGATGAATAAAAATCCTACCACGGTGTTTTCTTTTTTCCTGAATCATTATGATGTTAAGATTACAAGGTACATATTTTAAAAGCCCTTTTGGAAAGGAAATAATATCTGCGTGGCTTTGGGCAAGGTACTTAACTTTTCCGTGCCTCAGCTTCTTCCTCGGCAAATCAGGAAAATAACAGTATCTACTTCAAATAAGGTTGCTGGGAATATTTAATTTACTAAAGCACAAAAGGCACTTTCATGCTGTAGTTCCTGGAAAAGTGTTTTGGCACATAAATTTGTGATAGATATTGGTTATCATTATATAAGGGTTTTTTATATTAGAATTTAATCTGAGGTTAAAAGAGATGATGGGTGGAGGATTATGAAATAATTTAGAATTTCAATATAAGGTCTAGGAAGAATTACTAAAAGGTATTAAGCTAAGCCTATCATCATTTAATCACTAGCTTTATTAGAGCAAACTCTTATCTATATGGCATCATTGAACAAAGTTTCTCCACATAAGAAAAATATTTCAGAATGACTGGATCATTGATTGGTCTACTGATTTAGACAGTTATTTACACCGGGAGCCCACTAAGGGGCTAAATGCTCTAAAGGTGATGCTGGAGTCCCAGGAGAAAAAGGCAGGGCCCCCACTCTCCTGGAACTCCTAGTTCAGGTCCAGATCAATGAAGCTGGTTGTTGTTATTTGCTGTTTTAATGACATTCAACAGACTGAAATTCAATGCTTCTTTTTTTCAATGAAACTATTAATAATATTGCTTCTTCTCAAAATTCCTGTTAACATGTATTCACACTGTAGTTTTTGGCCTGTTTTTCCTCCATGGGTGTCAGGAGTCCCTTTTCCTACCTTTATTATGGCCTTCCCTGCCCCTCCTTCCTGAAAACGTCTTGCATTCAGTTTGTTTCACAGGATCGAGTCTGTTAGAAACTGACCACCAGCTAAAAGAGATCACTACCTTTCTTTCCCAGTGAATTTTGACTCCTGTACAGTGAAATTACTCAAGTACTGTGTAGCTAAGTTTCTCAGAATTTCTGGCTGATATACATATTTTTTCAATCAGTAGGAGATTGTGAGGAAAGTCGACCGTCTTGGATTCATTGTACAGGAGAGACCTCTAGAAGCCAGGTGAGGTTTGTGAAGACTTACACACACACTGTAATGGTGAAGTATGCAAAATGAAGGTTCCTGAACAAATGATAAAATATACAGGTTTCTCTGTTTGCAAATGTCATAAATAGCTATGAAACAAAGGAGAGAAACAAAGATGGCAGCTTGACACTCTCGGTAGAATATCACTGTGTCTGCTATACGGCCCCCTAGAATCTGGACGTAATGGCATAAAATACACACATCAACTCAACGTCATTTTTTCCCCCCTCATTAACATTAAAGTGCCTCTATGATGCTGAAAAACAACAACAAAGTTTGCTTAACAGTACTCCAATGTATTTATCATGTGAAAGAGCTAAATAAAAGGATATTGAGAGAGGCAGATTTTTTTTTCTAAAACTCAAAGATGATGCCAGTCGCTTTCTTTAAGGAGACAACAACATGTCTATGGGAAGCAGGCTGCCTAACTTTCCGGTAACTCACAACACAAAGGGAGGTACACACTCTTTGTGCCATGTGCTCAGACGTTAATGAAAGTCCCGCACAAGGCCTGAGAGGAGGGCAGGGCTCAAAGTATTGAACTGGTGTGCCTACACTCATTTGAATGGTAATTCTAAAATGTTGACTTGTTACTATGATGAAAGCTCTTCTTGTAAGCCCCCAAGATAAAGTCATAGTCTGCAAAACCTGCAAATATAAGGATACATAAGGGTACTCATATTCTAACAAGTATGAGAATAAAATGAAAGATTTCAAAAGAACGACTCCACTTAAACTTCAGACTGAAATCCTGAATACGCAAAAATAATGCGAGAGCAGAAAAATCTCAGCTGAAGCTCAGAGGAAAGAATTCTTTCTGAATTTCTAGCTTTGCAAGTTGGTTTCATCAGCAATTTTTAAATAACCAACGTAAAAGGCCACTGGATGAATGTTGTCAGAGGACCCTGGAACTATCAAATTTCTCACTTGTACCTTTTTAAAAACTGGAAATCTCAGAAATAATAAAGCATTCATCTACTTCCAACCAGGATTCACATATTAAAGTATTACAATTAGCATTCTACTGCCAAAGATTTTCATATTTTGAAAAGATATCCATAGGATAAATACAATTAAAATGATGATGGTCAAGATTTTTATTTTTATTTTTTTAACACTAAGGACTTTTCTTGGCCCTGCTATTGGGCTTTAGGATTATGCAACATGTAAAATTTTACTTTTTAACTGTCACAGAGAAAATTGCACATTGGCTGAGATGTCTTGTATTCCGGAAATCTGAGGCGGGGAGCGGGGATGTATTCTTGGACTCAGACCTTGAACATCCATCAGGTTCCTGCCCACGGCAAATCTGCCCAGTCAAATCTCAAAATAGAAGTTAAAAATGGCCACATCGACATAACTGTAACTAGAGCCACAGAAACATGCAGCTATGATTACCGAATTTAATGAATAACAATGTAAGTAATACAGTATGATCATACCACAAAAGCAGCGAGGCTCCTTGGGGGTGAATCCCAGTCAAAGCAACTATTAACATAGTATGCAGCATTTACGAGCACCATGACACACCGCTTCGTTCTGATAAAGTTCCTTAGGAGCAGCTGGAAAGGAAGATGAAAGCCATTATTAGAATTTGCAAGACTAAAATCTATCAGATATGCTACAAAATTCTTCAAGTTTAGTGTGACTCAATATGAATTCAGAAAGTTAATAAATTTGTAAGAATATACCAAGCAATTTGGCTCTCAACTTAGAGTGAGAGAGGTATATCTGGAGAAGGTGGAAAGAACAAAATTACAAGAACAATTTCTAAGTTAAACATATTTCCATAAAGAGTAATATCATGCAAGTGGAGTTAACTCTGTTCAAAAGAAAAAAAAATTCCAAAGGATCAAAAACATTTTTTTTGACACTTAAAATGCTGAGAACTTTAAATATATTTAAAAATTCTGAAATCCTGTGCTTTTAAAATTCTTTAAATGCTTTCATTTCAAGATATTTCAAAGTGAAATTGCTAAGTTGGGATGTTTTTATTGAGGAGCTTAGAAAAAAACCTGTCAAGTATTGCTTTATTATAGAAAAAAGAATATTTTATCACCATTTCAGTAGGATTTCCCTTTCTTCCTATCATAGTCTCATTCTTCTTCTCTCTTTTCCCTCTTCCTCTCTCTCCTTCCCACAATAAATTTTACCCACATTTCTCATTACTTTTTCCTAATTTTGGATTTAGGGAAAAATGTATGGTAACCAAGTACTTTACAAAATATTTTCTTAAAAAAGGTATATGACAAGCTATTACATATAAAATATGCTACAAGAATATACTGTACAACACAAATACAGCCAATATTTTATAGTAATGACAAATGGAACAAATCTTTAAAAATTGTGAATCACTATACACCTTTAACAGAATATTGTGCATCAATTATACCTCAATAAACAAAAAGAGACAAAAAATAAACTGTAGATATGGAACAAGATTAAGAGGTATATGGGAATTTATATAATTAAAAAATTTAAAACTAAGGCATGGCTACAATGTAAGACAAACAGCCCACATACTAGATACAGATTCAAAAAATTACATACAGTTATGTTAATAATTAGAGTAATTATGTCTGCAGGTTAATATTTTGCTACTTACGAGTATATTTCAAGGCTAATCTGGTATTTTAAAGAAGTAGCTATGTAAAGTTAACTGGGCTCATATGTTAATAATTAGAGTAATTATGTCTGCAGGTTAATATTTTGCTACTTACGAGTATATTTCAAGGCTAATCTGGTATTTTAAAGAAGTAGCTATGCAAAGTTAACTGGGCTCATAGGAAAACATCTGCATGCGTATGTACATATAGAAGCATGTACAGGCACAGCAGTTTAAACCAGTTAAAGTTTCCTTCTGGCAAAGTCAAAAGTGTCCCTATTTGTTTCCTTCCTGGCCCGTACTCACCTTTAAGAGTCATACTATTTTTAAATATAACTGTGGGAAAATGTAATCTGTATTTCCATGCGGATAGATATTTCATTTGTACCTCATGCACTGTCTTTAAACAACTAAAGATTCCACTGTTTTTGGTGAAGTGATTGGAATAAAAACAAAGTAGTTTTGGTCTTCTAATAGCACAGAAAATTATTAAATATTTTAACACAGATGAGTTCTGTAAACTGTAGAGTCTCAAATATATTTTATTTTCGCTGTATTAATTGAAAGTAAACAACTTTTAAAAGGAGAAACTTAGTGCTCTTTTCTTAACTTGATATCAAATCAAATTTAAAGCAAAAGTGTAGTTACAAGACATCAAGTCTAAAATTCCTTCCTGATAGGAAAATCAGGGTTCTTGATTTTCTATTTCCTGAGCTAAAAATGCCAATAAAAGTTCACTTCTAAAAGATCACAGTCAAAATCTAATTAACAGGAAGGTCTCCCTTAAAAGATAGAGCCCCCTCTCTCGTGGATTAGAGGGAAGAGCTATACGCTGGGCTTGCTTTACACACACCTGCATCATACCTGTGGGTGGTCTGGACGTATATTTGAACCTCAGCTTTTGGTGTTCTCATTTACACATTCCATGGCAATCAAATTGTATTTTATATTCAAAATGATCATTCTTTTGCTAACAAATGAATACACATCCATTCTATGCAGAGCCTACAGTATCCCCTTTCCTTTCTGACCACCCCCATTCAACTTATTAGTTTGGTATTGTCCTTGTTTGATCTTTCAAGGAAAAGAAGGGAAGAGAGAAAAAGAAAGAAGAAAAGAAAGAGCCATTTCACATTAGTAGATGATCAAACATTTCATAGTCTTTCCCCACCCGCCCCATACCTCCAAAGTTTATTTGAATTTACATAGATGTTTTACAGATAAAATCAGGTCTTCCCAGAGGGATTCATCTTTCCTCGCTGTTTACCTGTTTAGAGAGTCTGTTTTCCTCTTCAATGTACTTCTGTTCTTTGGGTATTAATGTTCGTAAGCTGGCTTTCACCTATACATCAACATATGTGTCTGTTATGGATGAATATATTACAAATGTTTACAAGTTTTTCACGCAGTTCAGTTTGCAATCATTGCTAAAGTTTCAAAGTCCTGGCTGCGGTTCCCATAAAATATAAATGTACACAGGGGCACATGCATGCGCTTCCATTTCTGAGGCCGGCAGGCAGTGGCCACAGCACAGCCGCAGCGGCAGCCGCCAACTATAACAGAAAGTGTGGGTGTGCCAGGCAGTGGCAGAAGCGTATTCTCCAGGATACATCAAGGTTTAGAGAAAATGAGGGATGACAGAAATTCTCTACAAATCAGGAACAAAAGCTTTCATGAAACTGAACTCTTTAGCAGTACAAAAAAGCCAAAGTTAAGACTTACAGCATTAAAAATCACATCTATTTCAAGATAGATGACCCCCTTTGTTGGCCCTGTCAGCTGCTTGTTTTTCAAGACGTAGGCTTTCTGTTCACCATTTTGAATCTGCGGGAAAAGGACATGACAGCCGTCTGTCTCGCGGTCTCCACTGAATACACTCCCTCGGTGACCTTTGACCCCCAGCTGCTGAAACTGACAGAGAACCCAAAACAACTGTGGCAATTCTGACAAGTACCTGTTCATTACCAGGATCAAGTCTGTCAGGAAAAATTAACTATCATGGGATTCAACATGGCCGTGAATTGAGTATGTTAAAATTTTTAGTGTTCTTATTACAGACCTTGGTTGAGAAATGACAGATATAGAGCTGAGGGTGTTTTTTTTTTTTCCTTGAGCAAAAGCAACACAGAGCTGTGTGGCAGGTGAATAAAACTTACGGACAGCAAGGGTATAGCAACTTTGCCCAGAAAGTCAGCACTTCTATCTCGGTCTTCATCATAAACTGTCACTTCAAGAACTGAATGGATATCTTTAATGTTGCTGCAAAATAAATATATGTAAGGGGGAAAAAAAAAAGACTTCATCAGTGGGGAACAAGAACACAAATGCTTTTGAAAATTTAGATAGCTCCAGCTGATTTGGTGTATATGTGTTTTATGTATGCTATTTGCATATACGAGTGCACAGGGCAGATTGGTATCTGACAGAATTTCCCACAATGCATCTTACTAGACAGCAGTGATGGTTCTATTATCTGGAACTTTGAATACAATTTTAATTTTAAGTTATAATTTTTCAATTAAATATAACTTCCATCTGCACGGCCACAGAATAAATCACTGTTTTTTTTTTTTTTTTTTTTTTTTTAAAACCCATCATTAAGTGGCACTGATTTTTTTTTTTAGGCTTTTTCTTCTTCTCATTATTACAATAATTTCTATCTTATAACTCCCACATAAAACACCTCCAGTTTGATTTCAGCAAGAGTCATAGTATATTTTGTATCATTTGTCTTTTTTTTTTTTTATAATTTTTATCCACAGCTCTCATCAAAATACTAACTTATTTCTGTTAAGTTTAGAGTAAAAATTAACTACACAGAATACAGAATGGAGAAAATGTAACATTGATAGCTATTGTACCACCCTCGGATTTAGAAATTAAGTAGTGCTCCATTTTGTTCCAAAGACAACATATGCTAATAAACAACTGTGCAAGCTTTTCATATTTTTGTTTCTAGAAAAATAAGCCCCAATTGTTAACAGCATTTATTCTTCGATCAAACTGTTTACCAAGAAAACATGAATTAAGAAAAGACAAAAAATGAATAAATTCTTTACTGAAAGACTGCAGCCACATGTGAGAAGAGGCTTTATCAGAACACAATCAATTAATGGCTTTGATAATAATCAAACCTATTCATTCAATTATGCATTCCAGAGAAAAACACTCTCCACAACCTTCTTAGGAGTGCAAGTCTCCTGACCAGGCTTTCATGTCTTATAAAAATGTGAAATTCCTTAAAGATAAATTGGTCAGATAATTAAATCTGATTAGTTACTGGATCTTAAGCAAGGACATTATAAGAAATTAATGAGGAATTTAGCAGTTTCTCATATACAAAAAAATAAAACTATGTTAGAAAACTTTTAAGAAGTACTTCTATTTGGAGAGTTTTCCTTTGTTCAGAGTTCATTTCTAAAGCCCAGCTTAAGAAAAAAAAAAAAAAACCCACAAATTTAGGAGATACTACAGAGTAGCATTGGCAGCTTTTACAGTGAATGACTGGAAAGATTTACAAACTTTTTTTAAAACAAAAAGAAAATTAACTCAAAGGGTTTTTTTGGGAGGGGGCGGGTGGTAAGTAGGACAGTACTATTCTTATTGTGCTAAAATGCAACAAACCAAAACTAAAGCATCTGCTGAATCTGAGACTGATTGTTTGCTGATTTGAGCAATGGAACAAATAGAGCTTTGTCCTCCTTGGTGTCAAAGCAATTGGGGAGAATTTCAATAGAAAGTAGAAAAGGAAGAAGCAGTATGGCAATTCAGTTAATGGGAGCAAAATCTTTAGTCAAAAAAATGCACAGCTTAAAAAAAATATCTGTATAAACGCACACAAAAATGGCACACCCTTTCCCCAGGTTTCACTCTCAGGAAGGTGATACATTATGCAATTCACTGTTGCTGGCAAAGGCAGGCCAGATATGCTGAGCTCTTAATCAGTTAAGAAAAAACACACAAAAATCTCAAAAATAAATATCATTTAGCATCATCCTTGAAGCGAATTCAAGGTAACGACTACTTACAATGTGAAGACTTTGTTCCACTCAGGGTTCAGATTTTTGTAGACAGTATGTGTTAGCAGCCTATCATTGTTCAGCTCAACCACACAAAATGGGTCACTTTTACCTACAAGAAATATGGGGGGAACAGTTTTAGTATAAATAGCACCCACAGCTATCAGTATCGTGACAATGACCACATCTCTTTTCTAAAAAGTTTTACCAAAAACAGAAAGTAAAGTACAATTTTAAAAATTGAAAAAACAAACATTAATATAGAGTCAGATGTAACAGGGTCATGTTAATAGTTGTGATTCAGAGCAATTTAGAATTTGAAAAGAGTTTTAAAGTGCTAATTTATATAGCTATTTTAATTTGCAAATTTTGTTTTTACAAAAATAATACTGTAACTGCCAGTTATGAGGACAAATGTGGTAAGTACCCATCCCTAAATCAGGTTTGATTTAATTTAATGATCATTTGAAAGATTCAGCCCCTTCACTTTACATGCATAAAGTTGCATGTATTTTCCAACTCATCTGAGTTACTAGGAACTTGTAATAGAAATTCCTAAACAAGTTTATTTTGGGAAAACTGCTATATTGCAGAACTACAATATTTTAATACGACTTTCGATTCTCTTATGAAATATCTACGGCATCACAAAAAGGTAAATTAGACCCTCTGAGGCAGAAAAGTTTCTGCCATTTGAAACTTAACCTCAACAAACCAATCTGCATGTTAAAGAGATGTATTTTTTTTCTGTCCACAGAGAGTAAAGGATTTGGAAGTTATCACCTGTTTACAGCCACTCTGCGCAACCATAGTCAAACCTCATCTATTCAGTAATTATATCTTGTGATGCCCTCAATATTTTTGTAATGTCATGTCCTATATTATAAGAACCTGTAAAGTCAGAGGCTCTGTGGGGGCAGTATTAATGATATTAGTGCAGCATGTAATTTGTTTGATACCTTATACAAATGGCAATGAAATCAATATTTAGACAAAGCTGTCCAGAGGTCATATCTTTTAAACGACAATATTGATTTAGACTACATAAGAGGTTAATGTGCATATTATTAACTTTAATGATAAAGAATAATTGTTTTAAATGCATTGTGAATTGTAGTCACAGTAGTTTACACTTCTGTGAAAGCTTAAATATCATTGAAGATTTTCCTATTAAAATTTAATAGGAAAGAATTCATTAGCTAGCAAGGACAGATAAGCTATGTATTCCCACACAGCAGTGTATTTACTTTCCATATTGTAATATTTAAAATGAGCTGTACAAACTTTGACTTACCTTTAATTTAACTTTGACTTACCTTTTAATTTACCTCTTTATTAATTTTACATTATAAAAGAGATTTAATATGTGTGTGTGTTAGTTTGGTGGCCTCATATAGCCCAGGTTAACTGCATAATTTAACCTTATGGTAGTCTTTTCAACTTTTGGTCTTGGGATTAATTTTCAATAAAGAATAGAGAACTGAAAGTCTTTCAGGTCTGGTGAAAATTTCACCCTTGATTTAGGATCTGTGTTTTTTCCCCCCCACATTCTTCACTCCTCTCCCCCTACCTGCTACCAACCTCATTTGTAACTCATACATGCCATGAAAGATAGTATTCAAAACTATTTTGTTCATTAATTCATCTTATAGTAGGTTTTATTTGCCACATCAACTTTATTTTGTCCCAGAGAATTTAGGTAAAATCATGAAAAGTAGATTAGTTTGCAAAACCTTAGTTGCTCTTAAGACTCATATTAAACATTGTCTTTACACCTAGCTATGCTGGAACAAAAGAACACAGCACAAATGCTACAACCTCAGCTAGTTTATAAAGGGTTTGGAGAGATAAACTATATCTATATATAACAAGCAGAGAGAATGTTAAAGCCACATTTATGACAGAATCTGCAGCAAAACAAGAACTACCTCACTTTCACTTTAGATGAAAAGATGGACTTCAAAACCACTTAAAAGACAAGTGTAACTGTCACATTTCCTCGGACTTCCTTGTGATTTTTCTTATGCACATGTATGTCCATATGAATCTTAACCAGTAAAAATAAGTACCAAAAAATAGCACTTCTTGGTATTTTTGTTCCCTTATTTTCACTTGCTATGCTCCAATTGTTAATACTATTCTATTTGAATTAACTTGGTTTTACTTGCCCTCAAATGATCAACAATGCGCGATAGATTCAGTCAAAACTGTACCACTTCTCCAATAACAAGACACAAGAACAAGCTCTAGAGACTGAAATCTGTGCTGAAAAGATTCACTTTAAACTTTTACCAACAGAGGATGAAAATGCTGACTTTTTTTTTCCCACAGGAAGTTATATTCAGTTGTGTAAGCAAAGAGTTGGACTCTACTGGGTAACTGAATAGCAACAAGATTGAATATAATATTTTCAACCAACCCCCATGGAAAGTCTCCCAAATCATCACCTTCTTTGTTACTGTATCCTTATTTGCTGACCTACGTCAGTGGTGGGCCAAAGGGTTAGAAAGCAACAAAATCTGTGCTTAATGTTGAAAATTATTCATATTTTGCTAAGAAACAAATATATTTATCAAACCCTATGTCTATGAGGTAGTTGCAATCCATATTTTCTTGCTATTTAGTTGATTATTTCTCAAAACCATTTTAGGGAAAAGCAGTATTAGCCGTCTATCACATTACTTAACCCCTCAGTTACTCTTTTCTATTAGAATAAAGTTGTTAAAGAACTAGAGACATTTCTACACTGAAAACAGTGCAAGAGCCTTCTAAAGCCACTTTTCAGTCCTTTTGTTATTTAAACTTCCAGTGGCATACCATCAATGGCAAAGACATTCTCCTATCAGCACCTAGCTTATAACTTGATTTATACTGATTTTTCCCAATCTGAAATCTATTATTTTTACATTGAAGTGAAGTCGCTCAGTCGTGTCCGACTCTTTGTGATCCCATGGACTGTAGTCTACCAGGCTTCTCTGTCCATGGGATTCTCCAGGCAAGAGTACTGGAGTGGGTTGCCATTTCCTTCTCCAGGGGATCTTCTTGACCCAGGGATCAAACCCAGGTCTCCTGAATTGCAGGCAGACGCTTTACCCTCTGAGCCACCTACGGTCATATTAAAGATTGTGATCAGTGACAGGAACTAATCCATGTAAAGGCCATTTTCATTTTTCCAAAACCTTTTTCTCAAATTTAACCCACTTTTGATGCCTTTCAGTATCTATTAAAATCCGTATTATATGGTATGTGCTCAGTTGCTTCAGTCGTGTTTGACTCTTTGCAACTCTATGGACTGTAGCCCACCAGGCTCCTCCATCCATGAGATTCTCCAGGCAAGAATATTGGAGTGGGTTGCCATGCCCTCTTCCAGGAGATCTTCCCAACCCAGGGATCAAACCTGTGACTCTTACATCTAACTTGCATTGCAAGCAGGTTTTTTACCCCTGTGCCACCTGGGAAGCCCATCATATGGTAGGCCATATAGTTTTTCATCTCCAGTCTCAAGGTCTTTAAAGTTCTTTACTTGAGCTATATCACACCTTTTGTGTCCTCAAATATTCTAAGTACTTCCAGAGCTCAGGGCATGGCATTAAAGTCCAATGTGAAAGGCCAGTGGTCTGGGAGGAAGGGCCTAAACTTTGGAAGCAGAGCAAGCTGGGACTGAATACTCACTCTGGGACACTGAGCCAGTTCTCATACCCCTTCAACAGTGACAGTAATGGTCCCTTGTAGATAATAGCTGGAATATAAGTAGTAAAATGTCTGGTATACTAGCAAGGGCCTCAATAAAATATAGCAATAATAAGGGCAATAATAATACCAATAAGGGCAATTACAATACTTACTACAATCACTGCAGACATTTTCTGAGTTATTATATAAGCCCAACACAATGTTTTCATTCATTTGCTCAAAAAATTTTATGATTCCTCTGTGAGAAAGATGCTTTTATTCTTTCTATTTTACAGAGAGGAAGCTGAGGCTGGGTGATTATATAACTCTCCAGGTTACACAGGTTGTAGTAAAACTATCATTCAAACTCAAGTCTATCTGACATTTAGAGCCCTTGATCTATCCCCTTAGTTGCTCAGTCATATCTGAGTCTTTATGATTCCATGGACTGTAGCCTGCCAGGCTCTTCTGTGTATGGGATTCTCCAGGCAAGAATACTGGAGTGGGTTGCCATTTCCTTCTCCAGGGGAACTTCCTGACATAGGGATCGAATCCAGGTCTCCTGAATTACAGGGAGATCCTTTACCATCTGAGCCACCAGGGAAGCCTCAACTGTGCCATGCCATATCTCAGTATTTAGTGAGTCACACCCATAGAAAGGCTGGGTAATGTCTGGGCTGTAGATTCATTTATTCAACAAATGCTTATCGCTTACCATACCAGGCATCTTCTATGTGCTGAGGACACAGACATGCATAAAACAAACAAATTTAAAAACCGCTGAACTTGCAGAGTTTGCATTGGAGAAGAAAGACAGTGGATAAGAATGTGTAACGTATTTTAAGAAAGTGAAAGTATTTTAGAAAGGGCTAAGTACTATAGAGAAAAATTAAGTTGAGAAGATCAGTGAGGAGGTAAGGAGTGCTGCTATATATGCACAGTTTTAAAAAGGACAGCCAGAGGGGGTCTCAGTGAGAAAGCAACAAGTGGGCAAAGAGATGAAAGAGGCAAGAGAGTGACCCCTGGCCAGAGACATGACAGTGCCTGGTGTTTCCAGGAATCTCCAGAAATCTAGCATGACTGGAGGAATGGATGGGGAGTGGGAAGGAGGAGTAGATAACACAGCCAAAGAGGTATGGGGAGGGCGGCCAGTCTCTGGAGGAGTTTGCTTTCATTCTAAGTGCTAGGGAAAGGTTTTGGAGGGACCTCGGTTGAAATGCAACAGGATCTGATGGCTGCCATTTGCAAAATAAGGTAGAGACAGGGCAATGAAGGAGAGAGGGAGAAGAGTTAGCTAGGAGGATATTACAATAAAGCAGGTGATATCAAGCTATCAGATTCTGGATATGTGTTGATGGCAGAACCAACAGAATTTGCAGATATCAACATTGAACAATCTATTATGCCTGATATTATTATTTGGAAACAGAAAAGAATCTATTGTGCTTAGCCAAGTCAGCCTCTTTGGGCAAGGACAAGAAGTATTCAACAAAGTGCTCTGACTAGCTATTTCTAGACTTCGGAAGAGGAACATATAGGCAAGGCCATTTTATCTTTAGCTTTCATTCATCCTTTCTTTCTAAAAAGTTATGTTTTTACAGTTATCAGTGTGGATGCCAACATGAGGTCTTCACACACTATGCTACTTGTGACTAATTTAGAAAGTGTCTTTCTGCACCGCACGATTCAAGGGCAATTAAAAATTAACAGCAATTGCAACCAAAATAAGAGTAAACACACGATATTAAATACCATGAGCTTACTACTAGAAAGCCCGCACGACAGTTTTGTTTTAAAGAAGTGGCTACACATAGTTGATGTGCTTATCTGGTTTGCTAAACGATGCTTTAAGTGACTGGCTTTTCAGTTCCTAAATTTTGCCGTCTTGATTAGATGCCATTTAAACAAACAAAAGCAATCACAGAAATACCAGTGAGGGACCTAACCATTCACTATCTGCTTAATGATTCCTTCTTGTCATGCTTTTATCATTCCGGCTGGACCCTGTGACACGCTGCTCTGCTTGCTGAGGGTATGGAGGAGAGGCACTGACTCCAGGGTGCAGCGTTGATGTCTGCAGAGTGCACTGCACTTCGCAGAGCTCTAGAGAGCGAGGTGCCCACTGCAGTGTTCTTGCCTGGAGAATCCCAGGGACAGGGGAGCCTGGTGGGCTGCCGGCCATGGGGTCGCACAGAGTCGGACACGACTGACGCGATGCAGCAGCAGCAGCAGAGAGCGGGGCAGAACTGGCTCCTGTTATCATTTTATTTGATACCGTCAGGCTAGGAGAGCAAGGAATGAAGGCAGCACCCAAAGTTGCAGTGGATTTTGTTTCCAGCCGTTTGGGGCTATTTGAAGAGCATGTGTGTGTGTGAACAAAGATTATATAATCTCTTGCTCCCCTCTTACTCATTCTTGCCGGAAGACTAAAGCAGACCGGTCGGTACCAACCCGCTCTCCCTTAACTTTCACTATTTTACATAAAAAGTGCCCATCCCTCTCCTTTCCAGTGTAGGAAACTGGAGATTTTGGTTTGGATGCAAGACAGAAATCGCAGCAGTGCTGGATGAGGATGGGGCAGTGGGGTTGACTGCGTTACCCACCATGACAGCTAGAAGAGAATCTTCACCTTCTTCGAGAGCATGGCCATTGTCCATGCCGACGATTTCTAGCGAGTTGCAGGAATACATTTTGAAGCTATTCATTACTTATCGAGTGTCTGCTTGTCTCTCCCCAGAATTCTAAGTATGATTAAGGCATAGTCCAAAAACCTAAGACAGCTCTAAAAAATGAGCATTAATCTAAAATAAAACAAATGGGTTAAAGTAGCCCTTAGCCCACTTTTTTTTAGAAAGACACGGTCCAGCTCTCAAAACACACACAATTTAGTAGGCACAATAGACACATATATACACAATAATAATGCAGGGCTGTGAGTGCTGTAATAAAGGTGAGTAAAGAGTGCAAAGGAAGTGTATCATTCTCTAAGTTTAGAGCAGGAAGGGGAAAAGAAAATGAAGACTTTTTCCCAATGGAGATGACTCTGGTGATCTATGGTAATTATACCTCTGTCACCAGCAATTTTAGAAGTGAAGGACTTTTAGATTTGTGCTAAGGAATATTTAGTTTAAATCTATTTGTATATCCCTTTAATAGGGTCTCTGTAACACAAAACCTAGATCTATATTATATAACAATTATAATATGGGAGTGGGTTGCCATTTCCTACTTCAGGGATTCTTCCCCACTCAGGGATCAAACCCAGATCTCTTGGGTCTCCTGCATTGGCAGGTGGCTTCTTTACCACTGGGCCACCTCGGAAGCCCAAGAGATAGATACTTACAAATATTATGTTAGGACTGATGCATTTCTCCATAATCTGGTTTAATACTAAGGGCTATCTTTTTTTTTTCCTATGAAATTTTATAGGGAAGAAAATCTCCCAAGAGAATTAAAATTAGGAGGAGACTATTTCACCTTGACTTATAAGAATAAACCTGTAACAGATTCTGAAGCATCTACTGTATTACTTCAACTCTTCTTATGGTGGAAAGACATTCCTATAACCATAAAAATAAATGTCAGAAAAGCCTCCAATGGGCACCTCTTCTGGCAATCTTCAAACCAGCAGTCAGGATTAAATAAGGTGCGCTGACTGGCTAATTCTCTCTCACCCCTAGCCCTGGCTCTCTGAAGTCACCACACTGACATATTTACAAAGAACTGTGGGAAAGTCAGCACCACCCCTGTTTTGTGGGCAAGCAGATGACTCCAGTTCATGTAGACAAGTGGTTTGACCATTGAGGCCACTCAAGAGATACTGAATGATATTCCGGCTCCCAGAATAGAAGGTCAGTCCCAATCCATCAGTGGTGGGGTTTGTCCAAGGTCGTTTGGCTGCTGACAAGGAGCACCTTTTTCTGGGTGTGCTGTGTTATAAAAATGTGTGCATGTGGAGGCCCTGTGACCCCCTCTTTGGTGGCCTGTCTCTGAAAACACAGAGGCTTTCAGTAGCACTGAAACCAATTCATACCCACAAGGGTCTTTTATTTGGGGCTACCTGGCCCAAATCAAGCTCATTGATTTAACTTCCTCAGTTGCCGCAACTCGAAATGGTTATAATTAATCTTAAAAAATTATAATCAAGGTTGCCATCTTTCTATAAACTGGAATTAAATCCTAGCATATAACAAGGTTATAGCTGAGGGAATCCCACAGGGTCTACCAAAATAAAGAACAGTCTACATTGGAGACATCTTCCAATCCTCTCCTTATCACTGGAGGTGAGGCTTTGGCCTTAGCTTTTTTCATTGACTGCCCTCAGTATACTTTAAACATCTGGTTGGTATAATTACATTAGCTGACACTCTTCACTAGGTTCCTACTGGGTCTAGCTCTGGACTGAGTAATAATAATAGGGCTTCTCTTTTCTTAGTTAAGGCATGAAGCAGGTGTCATAGTGGCAGAAAAAATGGGCCCTCTAATTTTGTGGTTCTTGGTTCAGTAGGTCTTTCCTCATAGTGAAGATTTTGTAATGCCCTCCTCTTACTATTCTGAAATATAATAAGACTAATCTGTGTTATTTCAACATCTAATATGATGCTTTAATGTTATTATTCAGAGGACTAAATAGAAAGTTGTATACAATTAAGTCATGCATTTATTTATTTAAGAAATTTTTATTGTTAAAAGATTTATTCAACAAATATTTATTGAGTATTTCTCTTTGCCAGGTCATGAAGGAACTGGCTACCCACTCCAGTATTCTTGCCTGGAGAATCACATGGACAGAGAAGCCTGGAGGGCTAGAATCCATGGGGTCACAAAGGGCTAGACACGACTGACCGATTCACAGATAGATGAAAAACAAAATAAGGTCTCTGCTCTCCTGGACCCTGCTTGCAGTGGGGAAGGAGGAGAAAGAGGATGAATACTGAACATAATTAATAAGTAGATTATATTGTATGCTAGAGTGATGTATGTTAAAAGAACATGGAAAAGATAGAGCAAGATAAGGGGTTTGAAGAGTGTGGGGAAGGTCACAATTTATATATTTAATTATGGTGTCTGGAGTAGACTTCATTGATAAGGGAAGCCTAAGCAAAGGACTGAAGGAAGTGAAGAAGTAGCTAAGTGGATATCGGGAGAAAAGTGCTCCAGGCAGTAGGGGAGCCACAGAAAAAGTCTAGTGTCCTCTGGGACTCTGATAGTGGGGCACAGTGAGCAACGGGAAGAATAAACAGGTCAGAGATGGAACAGGGAACCAGGTCATGAAATATCTTGGAGGTAATTCTGAGGCCTTTGGTGTTACGTGGCAGCCATCAATAAGACTTGAGCAAAGAATATGTATTTAAGGGTGCAATCTAGAGTCAGATAACCATGAAACAGAGTTTAAAGCTATGTTAGTGTCTATATTTAGTCATGTAGGACATGGGACAGTTTTTCGCTATTTATGTCTAGTTGTCTAATAGTGTCACTATTTATTACTAATTTTTAAAAAGACAATTAGTATCCCCAACACCCAATATAAACAGTGCCCCCCAGACACTATGGCAACTTAATTCCCCTACAGATGTGTCAAATACTGACGGGGCAGTACTGCCATCTCCCAACTGAGAGTCATTTCCCCACAGCAACAGTTTTTAAACATTTTGGTTTTAGGAACTCAAAGGTTATTGAGGATCTCAAAGAGCTTTTTTTTTTTTTTTGGTGAGTGGGTTATATCTATCAAAATTTACCATTTTAGAAATTAAAATCGAGAACATGTTAAGACACACTGTGTTCTTGGGCTGAAAAAATTAAAATGACCATACTACCTAAGGCAAGCTACATATTCAATATGCTGCTGCTGCTGCTGCGTCACTTCAGTCGTGTCGCACTTCACTGTGCGACCACATAGACAGCAGCCCACCAGGCTCCCTCGTCCCTGGGATTCTCCAGGCAAGAACACTGGAGTGAGTTGCCATTTCCTTCTCCAGTGCATGAAAGTGAAAAGTGAAAGTGAAGCCGCTCAGTCGTATCCGACTCTTAGCGACCCCATGGACTGCAGCCCACCAGGCTCCTCCATCCATGGGATTTTCCAGGCAAGAGTACTGGAGTGGGGTGCCATTTCCTTCTCCAACATATTCAATATAATTGCTGCTAAAATACTAAAGACATTTTTCACAGAACTAAAGCAAATAATTTTAAAATAAGAATGGAAACACAAAAGAGCCCGAATAGCCACGATATTCTTGGCAAAGAAGAACAGCTCTGAAAGGAGTCATGCTCCCTGACTTCAGACTATATTACAAAGCCACAGTAATCAAAACAGTATAGCAGCGGCACAGAAACAGACACATAGATCAATGGAACAGAATACAGAGCCCAGGAAGAAACTCAGTTGCTTATGGTCACTCAATCTATGACAAGGGAGGCGAAAATATACAATGGAGAAAAGACAGTCTTGAAGAGTGCTGGGAAAACCGGACAGCTACCTGTACAATGAGATTAGAACATTTCCTCCCACCATATACAAAAATAAATGCAAAATGGATTACAGACCTAAATGTAAGACTGAAAAACTCCTAGAGGAAAACACAGGCAGAACTGTGTTTGACATAAATCACAGCAATATTGCTTTTTGAATCTGTCTTCTAAAGCCAGGAAGTAAAAGCAAAAATAAACAAATTGGACCTAATTAAACTTCATTTCTTTGGCATTGCAAAGGAAACCATTGACTAAAAGTCAACCTGCTGAGTGGAAGAAAATATTTGCAAATGATATGACTGTTAAGAAATTAATATCTAAGATATATTATCATCTCATACAACTCAATATAAAAAAGGCCTGATTAAAAAATGAGCAGAATACCCAAATAGACATTTTTCCAAAGAGGAAAGGCAGATGGCCAATAGGCACCTGAAAAGATGGCCAACCCTGCCAATCATCAGGGAAATACAAATCATACCATAATTAGATACCACCTCACACCGGTCATCATTTCTGTAATCAAATGTAGAAGAACACAATCAGGATGTAGAGGAAAAAGAACTCTCATATACTGCTGTTTGGAATTTAAACTGGTACAGTCAGGACTTTTCTGGTGGCCCAGTGGCTAAATCTCTCTAAATCTCAATACAGGAGACCTGGGTTCAATCCCTAGTCAGGGAGCTAGATCCAGCTTGCCACAACTCAGACCTGGTGCAGCCAAATAAAGAAACAAACAAACTGGCATAGCCATTCTGGAAAATGATATGGTGGTTTCTCCAAAAAAACCTAAAAATATAACTTTTCCCTAGGACTCAGCTATTCCACTCCAGGTAATGTATCTGAAAAAAATCAAACCACGAATTTGAAAAGACACCTGTATCCCCACGCTCATGGTAGCATTATTGAAAATTGCCAAGATAGAGAAGCAAACTAAGTGTCCATCAACAGATGAATAGATAAAGGAGATGTGTTACACGGTGGAATGTGGTACACTATTTGGCCACAAAAAGGGGGAAATTTTGCTCTTTGCAGCAATATGAATAAACTTGGAAGATATTAGGCTAAGGGAAATAAGTCAGAGAAAAACGAATACTGTATGATACCACACATGAAATATAAAAAATACATCAAGTTAGTGACTGTAACAAAAAAGGTACAAAGACTAGATTAGTGTTTAGCAGCAATGAGAGGGACGGGGGCAGGGGCAATGTAGAGATAGAGCTCTAAGGTATCATGTATAAAATAAGCTACAGTGATGTATAACACAGGGGATACAGCCAATATTTTAGAATAGTTATAAATGGAGCATAACCTTTATAAACTGTGAATCACTATATTGTACACCCGTGGACTGCAAGGAGATCCAACCAGTCCATCCTAAGGGAGATCAGTCCTGAATATTCATTGGAAGGACGGATGCTGAAACTGAAACTCCAATACTTTGGCCACCTGATATGAAGAGCTGACTCATTGGAAAAGACCCTGATGCTGGGAAAGAGTGAAGGCGGGAGGAGAAGGGGACAACAGAGGATGAGAGGATGAGACGGCTGGATGGCATCACCAACTCAATGGACGTGAATTTGAGTAAACTCTGGGAGTTGGTGATGGACAGGGAGGCCTGATGGGCTGCAGTCCATGGGGTCACAAAGAGTCGGACACGACTGAGTGACTGAACTGATAATGTACACCTATAAATTATATAATATTACGTCAGCTATACTTGAATTAAACAATAAGAGATATTCATTCGGAAATAACAATAATAAATTCATGACATGTTAACATTTAGTTCAGTACAGTTCAGTCAGTCAGTCATGTTTGACTCTTTGTGATCCCATCAACTGCAGCATGCTTGGCCTCCCTGTCCATCACCAACTCCCGGAGTCCACCCAAATCTATGTCCATTGAGGTTGGTGATGCCATCCAACCATCTCATCCTCTGTCATCCCCTTCTCCTCCTGCCCTCAATCTTTCCCAGCATCAGGGTCTTGAGTCAGCTCTTTGCATCAGGTGGCCAAAATATTGGAGTTTCAGCTTCAACATCAGTCTTTCCAATGAACACCCAGGACTGATCTCCTTTAGGATGGACTGGTTGGATCTCCTTGTAGTCCAAGGGACTAATGTTAGCATTAGAGTGATCAAATATTATGCAGCCTTTGAAAAACTCCATTGTACACTCACGAGAGAATGACAGTAAAAAAAAAAAAAAAAAAGCAAATAACATCTCAGTATTATTTATAAAAGAGTTTTGACTTCATAAATCCCTAAATGGGTCTTGGGAATTCCTAGAGGTTCCTGAGCTACACTTTGAGAACCAGAGCAACAGAAATAAAGTTTAATGTATATATGAGGTTATTTCCCTTGGGGTCTAGTGCTATGCCAAGTCACTTCAGTCATGTCTGACTCTTTGACTCCAAGAACTGTAGCCCACCAGGCTCCTCTGCCCATGGGATTCTCCAGGCAAGAGTAATGGAGTGGGTTGCCAATTCCTCCTCCAGGGGTTCTTCCCAATGCAGAGATCAAACCCGAGTCTCTGTACTGCAGGCAGATTCTTTACTATCTGAGCCACCAAGGAAGCGCAAATGAAAGTCGTTCAGCTGTGCCCGACTCTTTGTGACCCCATGGGCTACAGAGTCCATGGAATTCTCCAGGCCAAAACACTAGAGTGGGTAGCTGTTCCCTTCTACAGGGGATCTTCCCAACCCAGGGATTGGACCCAGGTCTCCCGCATTGCAGGCAGATTCTTTACCAGCTGAGCTGCGAGGGAAGCCCAGAGATCTAGAATTAGATGCGAAAGAATATTTATAGTATCCTGTATCACTAGGTGCATTCTTGAGTGCTAGAAGTGAACCGTCTTGGTATATGCTGGGGAGCCCAAAATTTATGATAGAAGAATGGGAAACAAGACAGATAGGAAACTAGAAAATAAAGGCAAAGGAGACTCTGGGCTTTATATAATGAGGAGAGGCAGCAGAGAAGTTATGTCTAAACCTTTAAGAGTTTAAATAAATTATGGCAACAACGTTTAAAGACTTTATTTTCAATTAACATTTAACAAGAAACTGCACGTACCTGATTTGCTATTAGATTAGAAACACAAAAGGTGTTTGGCCTAAAATAAATGTAAAAATATATCATGAACGCCTCTGTTTTTACAAGTCCTTATAGACACTTTAGGGCCTTCAGTAACTATATATTCAATTAAATTCTGCACAGAAAAGTATGGGGTTTCAGACGATTACCTGAATAATTCACATAAGTGAATTAACTAGCTGGAGAGGTCTTTTGCAATGGAATAAAATTCTTTAGATTTAAAAACTTAAAAATCATATCAGGTGATTAAATCTTTTTATATTTTTAGGCAATAACACTGAAAATTGCCACCTGTCAGGCCTTTGTCTTTAGAATGATATCTTTCTTTTTATTTCTCATCTACATAATATCTACTCATTCAAGGGTCTGCTCCTCATCTTGGCACCTACTGCAGGATCTGATTCTGAAGGCCCAGGGGAGAAAACTTAGAGTCCAAGTTCAAAAGCTCATCTAGGAGTTGAAGCCCCTCCCTGCAACCAGGTGGTCATACCGACCTGGCATCAATGGCTCTAGTGACAGGGAATCACTACTTCCACAGGAATATTCTGATTTATTTTTTGGCAATTATAAATTAGGGGGGATGCTTCTTTGCATTTTGTCTCTCTGGAGCGTTTGTCTAAGTTTAGATGAAATAAGGGGTGAAAAGAGGGATGGCATCTGTCACTGAGATGATGTGATTCGTGCTTGTCACCTGCCCTCTTGCACTGGAGAGTGTGGCTGGCTTGCTGAGCATCTATTCCATTCCTAGTGTGTCCCTTCCCGAAACCAGAGAAGCCACAAAGGGCGAAGTGGCATTTCCGGACTTCCTTGCAAGCTGGGGTTGCGGATGTGATTCGGGCCGCATCGATCAGAGGTTATCTGCCTGAGATTTGACATCGGAGCTCAGTTCTCCGAGAGGGCGAACTGCTCAGAGCGAGCAAGAGGGCGTGCGCTGGCGTCACCGCGCCTTCCCCACAGGCTCACGTGGCAGGGGCTGCAACATCTTGGCTCTTTCATGTAGCTATAGTATTGACTTCCGGAAATCAGACTTAGAACTTGTTTTCTTACGCCCTTCCTGCCTCCAAAGATTCTGTGATCCACTAAAAAGTCTTTAATAAATCCCTTTCTAATGAAACGTGCCAGAAGGAAGTTTGCTCTCTGGATTGAACCTTGGTCTTTACTGCTCCTACTAACCCCTAACAACACTCTCCCCGTGACAGGCTTTTGGATAACTGACCAAAAAAATCAATTCAACATCTTCCTTTCTCTAGTACAAGCTGGTGGGTTCAGTGACTAGATCTAGACTGGCATCCTTGCCCTGCCATTTATGAGGTGGAGTGTGTATGTGTGTGCGCGTGCGTGTGCATGTGTGCGTGCATATGCATTTGTGTGTGTGTGTTCATCTGGACAAGTTATTTAAACTTCCACACCTCTGTTTTCTATTTTGTAAAGGGACGATAACAACAATACCTAATTAGGTTGTTGTGAGATTAATTGTGATAATCCTTATATCAGGCTTAGGGTAGTGTCTGACACGTGATAAGGGCTCAATAAACGTTAGTTGCTAGGATTACTGTCATTATCATTTTCATTGAGCTAGTTTCAATGGCCTTGATTTTAAAACACCAGATATACCAACTGAGGACGTGTTCTGGTTAGCTTGTCAATGTCCTTCTTTAAAGAGTAGCTTCCAAGACTGAATTCCCACCCCAGGATGTCTGATGAATCCAGAAGGGAGTATCATTTCAATATTCTCCTCTGATTGAATGTAACAAAACTGATGTATGTATAATTCACTCTCCTGGAGATTAAGTTTGATTCAAACTCAAAGACTTTATTTTCTACTGTTAAATCAAGAAATCACTGCTTTTTACACAGGCAAGCCTTTTGATTTATAATTTTTAATGTTCATTTTGCAGAACTAAGTCTATTATTTAAGTTTGCTGATTATATATGTATAAATTATACATTATATATAGTATATATGTTTACAAATAGCATACATATTGGTCTGATATATAATGAGTTAATTATGCTTCTAGCAAGTTTGATAAAGAGGCAGTCAATTATCTCCTCAAAGTCAATAGTCACTATGTCGAACAGGTTAGACAAGGGATAGAGTGTTGCATTCCTCTGTGTGGCATTTCCCACTGCCATCAATCCTTTAATATAATCACCCTTCGGGGTGGATCATTTAGTCACTTCTGAGTCTAACCACACTATCATGTCATCCAAATACCCCTGCAGTAAGATTTTATTACAAAAGCCTAGTTAAATCCAGATCCTCTCTGCAGTATTTCCCTAATTCACTGTTCTAGAAAATTCATTTCTTATTTACACATCTATATCATAATGCAACAAAATATATAGAACAGTTTAATTTTAAACAATGATTAAATGATGATTGTTAAAATTTAAACAGTTTTAAACGATGATTCTAACATTGAAAGCATTTCTTCAAGCACTGGGTAAAACCCTGGAGCTAGCCCTCCAAGTCAAATAAGCAATTCTCTGTTTCTTTACTCAAAGGATCATTTTGTAATCTTACTTCCACAGAACTCAATTAATTATTTTATAGTATTTCTCTCCCCCTCATTTCCCACTGATAGTGGGACCACCACTTTTTCAGCCCATAGTCCTTCACCTCTAGAGCAAATCAACCCAATTATTAATCTCTTTTGTCATCCAACCTATTCTTCCAGAGCAGTATCTTCTAGCCATGTGACCAGCATATGAATCACACATGATTTCTGCAATCTCCTGTAAAACACTAGTTCAGACTCAGGTCTCACCTGCCCTTATGCTAAATTATCATTTTAATTACTCTCCTCACAAATATTATCAATTGTTTGGTTTTAGAAGAACACTTTTGCATTTCTATAAATAGAATATGACTTAGCTTTTTAAAAAATACAATTATTAAAGGATGCAACATTTATTTCTATGTGCAATATGGTGTCAGAAAATATACTATCTGCTTAAAAGTCTTCTACAATCTTCATTATTAAAAGGCAAATAGAAACATTAAGTTAGGAAAGAAATAGAGCATTCTTGGGAACTTTATAATACATTTTGTGTAAAATTTTGATTTTATGTTTCAAGAAATATAGTTTTGAGATTTTAAGATAGTGAGAGTTTAAAAATTAAGAATGATGTCCACAAATAACTCCCACCCCTCATGGGTAAATTATTTTACCCTCAATAATTCACAAATATAAAGGAACTCTGTTGCATTTTGTATATAGTACTTTCAATGGAACTATGTAGAGTTTAAAGGACATCTGTTTTCTCTTCTTCAATGATAGGTTTGAAATAGTGATCATAAATTCTAAGACTGCATTTATCAGATATCATCAATGTTATTAAATGTGATGATGTCTATGAAAGGCCTATGCTATTAAAAATTCAAGCTGCTACAATTCCATAAAAGAAACAGCATAGCTACTTCTAGTCTAGTAGAGGTATCAGATTCAGAGGGCCACTCAAGCCCACAATGGCTTCCATCTTATGCAATTTGCTTGAGTAACCCACAAAAGTTAATTTTTTAAAAGGATAATATCTTGGATGCATATGTGCTTGGCATTTAGTATATAAATCTTTCAAAGACCAGACTTGCCTTTTTCTGTACAGCTAGCTTTTCATTTTCTTTCTCTGAATAGACCCATAATGTTCAGGGAAAATACCAAGAATAATAAATCCAAATCTCTGTATAAAATATACCTTCATGACACACTCAAGCTGGAAATCACGAGAACCAATAAAAATGCAGGCAGCCTACTGATAATGAGGTCAGAAATACAAATAAATTTACTTTTAATGAAGACTGGAGGCACAGTAATCAAAGTGTTAAAATTCATTTCATGCATATCTCATTTGCTTCTTAGCTGATATTTACCACGCAATCTGTGAGAAAGTAGAGGCCTAAGAAGCTCCAGATAAATGGCTCAATTAATTGTACAGAGGTAGACTTCTTTGAGCTGAGCTGGAGCTGTGAGCTCTTTATTAAAAGCACTATTCTGTAGCCCATAACCTTGTTCCTTGACTCCTCTCTGGTTTCCAATTTAAACAAGTCCCCATGCGGCCTGCTCTAAAGGGCTTTGTCTCCCTGTCATTGTTAAGAGAGCTGAGGCATCCTGGAAGTGTGAAATCAGACCTCATGAGTTGAACGGTTCCCCAGGGAACGCCGGACTGCGCAGAAGGTCAAAGTCATGGGCCGGACCATCGAAAAGCGTCTGATCGCCGGTCTGTGACACAGCAAGTCGGGGGTGGTGGTGAGGAGGTGGGGGGGTAGGGCTAGACTGAAGAGGACTGAAATTGAACACATCTTAATTAAAGCCCACAGACAGCAAAACAAAATGTTTTCTAGGCAGCCTGTCAAACGGGGCTTAAATTTAGCTCTGCTAATGAATCTGAGCTGCTAACTGTTATTTCTTAAGATAATAAGACTCTCACGGAAGCTGATAAAAAAACTGTAGCATGTCTTTTTCTGCTGTTTTGTTACTTAAATATTTTCCAACAATGAAGACAGTTTTCCTAAAGAAAAACATGGGAGAAGTCTATGCAAATAAAGGGGTAGTAAACATCTCTCTTAATAACTAGTAGGTTTCCAGACTCCGGGGGCTGGTGAGTCACAAGTCTTGATGTGCAGCCTTGTTCCAGAAAAAGATATGCTCATTTAGTGGCACTGTCTCAATGACAGCTCTGTTAATTGTAAAATTCTCTCCCTCTCTTCCTTTTTTTTTCTTTTCTTTCTCTCCCTCTATTGTTTCCTGAAAGAGATGTGCATTAATTTGAGAGATCAGTTCACCTGGAGTGAAGAAGTTTTATATGAGTGTACCTTTTAGTACAGTGAAAAGGCAGAGCATCTCTTGAAAGGGTTTCACAGTTCTCCCATATCAGTGTTTCTGAAACTGAGTGCCTGGTATCCCTGGGGAGGCTGTGACCTCTTCCTCAGGAGCTCAAAAAAACAACCCAAGGGAAAATGAAGGGGAGGGGCTGAGGAGAAGAACCCTTTTCTTTTTCTTCTTTAAGAACTTGAAAGAACCAAGAGGCCAGGTCTAAATACTCTGCAAAGAAAGCCTCACTCAATATAGAAGACTTTAAATGTCCAGCTGAAAGCAAAAATTAGGCCCCGTCCAAAGAAGAATAATGAGAAGCTAGGAAAGACAAATTCCAACATACAGTGAACTGTTTCCCACCACCAAAAAAAAAAAAAAAAATTTCCCCCCCTCACTGGTCTTTCTCTCCACACAGTCTGTCCAGCTTCAAGGAATACTTGATTTAGCGGTAGAATCTCCCCCAGTGAACACAGGGCCAGACAGTCGGAAGATTTTGCTCTGATGGTCCAGAGAGACATTAACCTTTTCACTGGTTCCTTGAAAGGTAAGTAAGTTGTACCACGCATTTTTTTTCAGTGAATCGGACTTTTTCCCTCCTGAAGAATTTCACTGACCAACTTTGAAAACCAGAGTGCCACTTTCTCAGGCTGTGAAAGGCTGCCCACCGTTTGACTGAAATTTCAATCCACTCTTGTGCCTCCTTCAATGCATGTGTATGTGTGGGGGTTGTAAATGGAGGCCTTAACCACCAGAGTTAATCTCTTTTTTAAATCTGTATTAACCTTAATGATTTGAAGTGCACTGTCCAACACTGGGCCATTGAGAGCGAAGAAAAAACGACCCTCAACTATCAACAGTTTATTAGGGGCTTAACTGAAGTGACCTACTGTAGTAGCCTTCAGCTGAACAAGGCTATAGGCTTTTTGTGGAAAGGAGAAGAATTGAGGGTTTCATTAAAAAGTAATTTGTGCTTTATACTCACTCATTCAAAGAGTCTCAATTGCTCTTTATTCACACAGAGTTAATACAGTATCACAATGTTTCTCAATGAATGTGTTGTAACAAAAGAAAAATTTTACATTTTGAAAGGAAAAAACTCTTTGTAACTGCAGTAAGATTGATGGCTACTTAAAAGATTACAGAATCTCTTTTCTAGTGCTCATGCTAAATGATGAAATATTGTAATTTAAAATTTTTTGCTTAAACTGTGGATGCTTCACTTGATATTCTGGTCATTAAACATATTTTAAGAATTGAGTGAAGTTGGTCAAATGTAAGTTTGTGTTGTTGGACTTGTCTGGAAGAGTGTTTGGAAACCAACCAAGTATCTTATGGAAACAGCCCCGTTTATATCAGCTCAAAAGTATTTTTTGCTTCACACAGAGAGCTATCAGTGATTTAAAATCTCCCCTCTCCATCCGCAACAGTCCTAAATGGATGCTAATTTGAGCATTTGTAGACAGCACCACTGATTCTCTTCCCTTTCCTCAAACTGTTGCTAAGTATCTTGTAGAGCCTGACTATGATTATCTACTGAGATGCACAACGTATTTTTAAAGTTCTACTTTGAAAAAGCAGGAGATAAAGTATACAAAGAGCTTATTTGTGCCCCAAATTCCATGCTAAAGACCAGGAAGGATCAGTATATATTTATATGTATGTATTTATAGGTAAGTATGCATTTATCCTTTGCAGAAGTAAAGACTTTTTAAAAAAAAATTGGCAGAATATTCAGACATTTGACTTGAATATATGGTCCTCGGTTTTGGCCACCATCACAAATGTCACAAAGACCACAAAAGGCCCAAGAGTGAGCGAGGTCAAAGACTGAATTATCCTCTTGCCCCTGAATAGTTCAACATCTCTCTTGTTCAATTCAGAGCACATTAGATTATAAGGTCAGTGTGGAATGAGGAATTATTAGATTTATATCCCTAAAACTGGAAGGAAAAAATGGAGAATCTGTTATTTAGTATTCTCCAAATTAAAGTCCATTTTATCAGATCAAAATTATGTCTCACTGAATCCTTAGGGAAAAGGCAATTGCTATTCACACTAATTTACATAGAACCATTATGAAAGAAATATACCTATTTTCTCCAGCTTCAAGAGAACACGTACTTTAACTTGCATAGTGGCATATAGGCCATCTGGGTTAAAGTAATTGGCATATTCATGAAGTTTCAAAAGCAATGACAGCTTCTCTCCAAGAGACACAAACAGATAATTACATTTAACTTGTGTAATGGGCAGGTATCTAAACTTCTGAAGTAAACGGGATTTGAATTTTTGTATAAGAAATTATTGTACCCACTATAAATATCCAGGGATAGTTCTTAACACTTTGATGCTAGTGGTAGGAGCCTGCCTGCCAGTGCAGGAGACATAAACAGATGTGAGTTTGATCCCTGGGTCAGGAAGATTCCCTGGAGAAGGAAATGGCACCCCACTCCAATATTCTTGCCTGGAGAATCCCATGGACGGAGGAGCCTCATGGGCTACAGTCCATGGGGCCGCAAAGAGTTGAACGCTACTGAAGCGACTAGCATACACACATAAACACATGATACCCTCTGACATGCTTTTAATTTTAGTCTTTATCTTCAGATGCTTTTAGCCCAACAGTGGGTGCTCCCCTTCACTGCAGAAAATACTCAAGAAAAGTGAAGATGCCTCTTGTGATGGTAAATGTCATTGCCATGAATTTCTGAATCTATCTGCTGCTGGGAATCAAAGGCTGGCCAGAGCCTCTGTAGTGTAAAAGCAACACTGAATTCCTCTTCTGGACTTTAAGTTCATGTTCAAAGTGAACAAAAAAGAACAGACCAGTTAGTCAATCACTCATGCTGACTGTTGGTTCGAATAATGAAAGCTCACAATCAATAAAAATCATTTTGTCCAGATTAATTTGGTTACAATCACACATGAAATAAAATAGAACGTGAATAAACTTGACAGTCACTAATTGTTTAGTACAAGAAGCCAAGTCAGTATAGGTGTAAAAAAATTACAGTCTTCTCTCCCAGTATTTTCAGGTATGCCTATCTTGAAACAATATCTGACAGTTGTTATTATCTGCTTGGTTAAAAATGAGTTGATAATATCTTCCATAAAGAAACTGTAAAGTCCCAGCAGTTTTACTTTTATCTTACAATAAAGTCACTCAATACTATGCAAATATTAAAAAATTAAAATATTGTCATTTTGGAATAGACATCTGCTATTTTAGTTTTAAGGCATGTGATCTTTTAATTAGATTTTGATTCTGTTCTATTAATTAAGGGCAGCGGTGACCATAAAATGAGCTTGCAAGCCCTCATTTGGTAGGAAAAGTATATTTCTCCATTTCAAATAACGTAGCTACCCCATTCACAGTGGTAAGTATATTTCTACAAATTGTAAGTGGATACTTTCTTTCAGGAACAGGGAAGTTTGCATAAAAATCGGTCAAGTCAATCCTATTTATTGTCCATCTTGAGATGGACAATTTAAGGAATCGTATAAATACCTCCCAAATCCTATGAAATCAAACAGTAAATAAATGCTCACATAGCTGTAAATTCAAAACAATAATTCTGGAAAGTAATGAAATAATTAACATGTTATAGAAACAGCAGTATCTAAATCAGAATGCTTTAAGATATCATATTGATTTTGGCATTTTTACAGGCCTGTTTCTTGGTTTTCCAGGCCTGTTTCTTGAAAAGAAGTTTAGAACAATGTAGATGTTTAGTTTAGATCCAGAATTATCTCGGAGATGTACTAGGGAATTTGGACAACTAAAGAATTGGATCGGCAACACAAATACCAAAAGTTCATTCCAAGTAATTGAGTGTTATGTATCTAAATTTTTCAGCAAACTATATAAGAGATTTCATGCATGTTTGAATTATCAATGTTGATGCCACAGTATCACCTGAGGGAAGCTGATACCGTTTTAAGAAAAGAAGATACATCATTACTACCCAGAGATGCCAGAATGACAAAACCTGAAAGAAATATAACCATTATGTTGACTAAACCTTGGAGAAGGCATCAATTCAAAAGCTGTTTCCCTTTTTACTGTTCATTTTTTATTATGTTACCCTTCTTTTAAACAGCTGAGACAGTATAAAAATCAGGTGGATAGCAAATCTTTGTAAGATCAACACATTTTACAATTTACTTTGATTATTCAGTCAGATGAAATGAAAAGTTCAGTCATCAAACCATAGACCTGGCATGCTGCTTGATACACAGGCAAAAGGCAATGGCATCATTTCTTACCTGTGACGTCAGCAGCCATTAACCCTTCTGCTCTGATCACTTTCACTTGGAGGAAGCCCACATCTTTCAGGTTGTGAAATGTCCGCAACGGGCTCTGAAACACCCCGAAGTCAGTATTAGAAAAGAAAGGTCCTAAAACACCTCTAGGAGCGCCCCGAGAAAATGCCAAGCGCTATGGCTGACCTCAGGACGCTGCTGAAATGATCCAAGGGGCATTTATGTGTCTTCAATAAGGATGCCCTTTTCTGCCATCATGAATGTGCACACGTACACACATACATTTGTGCAGATAATTATTGCTATGTAAGTAGATCTTTTTAAAAGAGTAAAAAAATACCACAACATTGCTTCTCCATAAGTAATTAGTAGTAGATAGTGAACAATCAATTATAAAATATAACACGCCTCCTTTCTTCCATCCATCTCCTTCACCAAAGCACTCCAAGAAATCTTTCATACTATAGGTATGATAGTCTGGAGACTAGTGATTCTTAATAGGAATCTTTGATTGTTGGTTAAGTAACAAACACACTTAAGGCTTTGGGAGTTAAGAAGGACAACATTAAATTAATTATTTTTCTGCTATATTTTCTCCTTGGTGAGCTTTGGAAACTAGGTGCTAGATGAGGGTTAAAGACTATTTTCTAATACATAACTCAAAAGATTAAAATATTAGAAAATACCACACACTTTTCAGGTAAAAGACATATATAATCTTTTAAAATAAATCAAGATGATTACTAAAAATAAATTCAAAAGTGAAGGATAATCTTTTCTTAAATTTGTAAATTTATCTGTCATTGTACGTAGTAGGTATAAAAGTATAGAAATTTTGATAGAAGAATCAGACTCAAATGCTAAAACCAATTTAATTTCATGAATTAATAATGGTAGAGTGTGAATCAGTGTAATACCTAAAGGAACTAAAAGAGAGGATACAAAGAAAATAATTCAGACCTCTCATGAACATTAAACAGGGAGTAAAATCAACCAATAGTACATGATACACATTTGTTCTGGAGAAGGAAATGGCAACCCACTCCAGTATTCTTGCCTGGAAAATTCCATGGATAAAGAAGCCTGGCGGGCTACAGTTCATGGGGTCGCGAACAGCTGGACATAACTGAATGACAGGACACACACATTTGTTTATTTGCACTTCAGTGCAATTTTCTCATGACAAAATCAGTATTTTTATTCAATAAACCAAAGGCACTGCTTTATCATAATCTTTAATATGTTTTAAAACTGGAAAGCACAACACAGTTTCACATAATAAAGTTATCTATTAAAATGTTACTAAAGATCATTCCCATCTTTGTGTTGAGAACGTGAGAATACTGAGAAGCAAAAGCTTACCACGATATTAACTTTATCAGCCCTGTATGACTAGTCGTTGTTTAGACTGAAGCTTTGACCTTGGTACACTGAGAGGAGGTAACACAGATAGATGTGTAATCTCATAGCCTAACTTTGTTAAAAAAAAAAAAAAAAAAAGAGTGTTTAGCACAAGGATTAACTCCTAATCTTTTATTGTTTTTAAACAGCTGTTTATCACCCAAACTCTGTTTAAGCTACCCAGATGACAGGGTTTAATAAAAATGCACTTCTCTCTCCATTTAAATTTCTGTAAATTGAGGGTTTAAGAGTGGAAACGTTGGACCGAGTGTTATAATTCAGAGATCTGTAGACTTGTCTTCCTAAGGTGGTAATGGTCAGCTGTGGGAAGCTGCTTCTTATCTCAGAGCTTACTGACTGTTAAGGACCAGGTGAGTCTCCTAATCTAACCATGGAGGGGAGTTTTATCAAAAAGGTTTCTGTCCTTTAATTTTTAGGCACAATTTAGACCTTCTCACTGTGACTGGAGCAGGTATCTGCAGTCCGAGAAGCATTTTTATACTGGTAAACTCACTGCAGAGTCACACTGCTACTGGTATGTTAGCTCCAAAGTTCTGCTTTCCATGCAGAGGGGTCATTATTTGAAGGTTTCATTTCCTCCTGTCAGCTGACAGTCATTTATGGCAAATTTCAACTGTTTAGGCCAGCAACACAGGGATTATAATAAGAACTCCAAGGGGGAGGGGAAAAAAAAAAAAAGAAGCAAAACACATAAATATATCAGTTAAAAAATATAACTTTAAGGAATACTTCATCAAGAGGTATTCCGGCCTTGTTATTTACGGTTATTTTAGAAGGCCTCCCTCTAAACCGGGACGGATTCTGAAGCCAGAAATTTCCATAGCAGAGGAATCTATGATTTGCTGTGAATCCTTTCAGCCCTCAATAGACGGGAAAAGATTGAAATGCTCTGGAGAGGAGTCCTCTTTATTTTTTTAATGAAAGCCTGTAGAATATATTTTCTCTATGGCTGCAGCGGCTGTCAGGAGAGCAACTCGGTTCAGCTCTATTACGGGAGAGGCAACACCCCATCCTATGGCATCGGGATGCTCTGAGGGGCCAGCGCTGATTGACAGCTTGTCACCGTGACGTCTTATTCCATCTCTGTTATGGAGAAAATTAATGTCACACCACCAGCCTTATGACTCGCTGTCATCTTAGAACCGCTCACCTTTTATCAATGCTCTAAATAACATTTCAAGCCCATCGTCTCACGGTGGACAATCCGGTCAAGGGACATTAAATCAGATGACTGTGAAATGTCATAATAAAAATGGAATGCTAACAACTTCTTCTCTAAACTAGCTCCTTTGGTTTTTAAACTGTGACAAGGGGGAGCCAGGGTTCAGCATCCCCGTTCTGAAAAGGTCATACAATCGCTCTTGGTCTACTACCCATTACTATCCGCCCCCTATTGACCTTCCCTGCTTTCCTCCCTCCAAAAAGGAGGGGGGAAAAAAATAAAAATGGAATTAGCCATCTTTTCAGAACGTGGTGATCAAATAATGGCTCACACAGTAATGTCTTTAATTTGTGGGGCTTCAATGCTTCACAATGAACCACCGAATGACAGCAAGGGAAAGCCTTCTCAGAGCTGTTTCATGCAACAGTGGGGGCAATCCACTTACTTTCCTCACCACAATCAGTGCCAACTCAAATTCTTAGGTTTAGCCTAACCTTAAAAAAATATGCAAAGTTCTCACCGGAAAATTTACGGATAATTCTCCAAATAAACTCTTTTATATGTTTCTCCAAAACAAGTGATATTTCAGACATCATACAGTATTCATTCACTGTATAACCTATCTAATAAAAAGGAGACACTCTGAAACACTAAAATATAGCTGTTTGTCCTTGTAGTTATGAGTAATCGTAATAATATGTGCTGTATTATGTACACTAGCTTCTTAGCAAGTATGATTCTAAAGGGAGATTTAGGCTTATCTTGAAATTCAGGGCTAAAAAATGTATATTTAAAGTTGGCTCACTTTTTAGTATATTGAACATGATATAATTTGAGAATTAGCTGGGACATCCACATAATATTTTACATTTTATTGACATAATAGCTAATATTTGAAAGAAGGTATGGAAACAAATATTCAAATTCTCAGTGGAATTGGCTGATTTGAGGAATTTCATGTAAAAATAAGGGGAAAAAAATCAATAGTAATTGGATCATTTCTAATGACCAAACCCATTATATGATACCAACATATGGGACTATATCAAATATTAATCTATCAAATACAATATTATAATACCTAGAATCATTTTTACATTAATATGTGAATTAATTTCTTTACAATTGTTTCAATTCATGAGGCTCACTTTAGGGAATAGGAGAATATGTCTTGGTGGGTACCAAAATGTGAAATGATTTTCACAGCTGCAATTATATAGTCGAAGATGTCATACAATACCTTAGCCTCTTAGGTGTTTTAAAAATATATACTATTTAGCCTTGCTAAGTCACCTCTATTAAGCTGTTTATGATAACACCATTGGTGGGTGAGTTGTACAAGCACTAGGAGACAGCTGATTCGGTGCAGATAGCCAGAATAAATTTGCTGAAGTGCACATCCTGCTAATCTGTTTGAAGAATATTGTAGAGCATTAGTACCAGCACTTCATGTTATCTGCACAGGCTGATAAGGTACATCTTTATTAAATTCAGTTATTGGAAGGATGTCAGTCAGCAAACAGGAATATTTTAAAATCTAAAAAAAATTAGGCAGTTCTTTGTTAGTCAGAGCTTGGTTTCATGACTGAGAGTCTAGAGGATCCTCCTAAACACCTGGCAGCATTGTACAATACAAGCTTTGTAATTTTAAGCGGAAAAGCGTTTTTTTTTCTTACAGCTTCGTGGGTACTGAGACATTCACTTCTTCAAAGCTTCGCTGAGAGAGAACGATGGAGTAAGAGCTCCCCTCTCTGTTGATTCACGAAAACTACAGGGCGGGAAACGCATACTGTGAGGAAGCTGGGAAAGAGACTCGGCTGTCACGTTTGGGCTTGGTAAAATTTGAGAAGGGGACTTGGTGACTCGTTCTGCCACCCTGTCACTCTACATCTAATCCAAAGGTAAAGAAGTTTCCTTTAAATCATAGTTCACCTTCCATAATTTGAAAACTAAAAGGATGAAGTGAACCTTTTCTAAGCAGCTGAAAAAGAAAATGATTTCTGTAAATATCCTCGAGGTATCAAAAGTCTGTTAGGTGCTCAGTCATGTCTGATTCTTTGCAACCCCATGGACTGTAACCTGCCAGGCTCTTTCTGTCCATGGGATTCTCCAGGCAAGAATACTGGAGTGGGTTGCCATTTCCTTCTCTATGGGATCTTCTGGACCCAGGGATCGAACTAGGGTCTCCTGCATCGCAAGCAGATTCTTTAACATTTGAGCCACCAGTGAAGCCCCTAGTTATCTAGCTACAAGTTAAAAAGTTAGGTGCCGTTAACTCCATTTCAAATGTATAAAGACAACGAGATTCTAATCCCAATGACAATCAGTGAACTCGCTTTACAGTAGTCTTGTGTAAACTTGACTTTCCATCACGGAAGGTTGCCCTGTGTGATAAGAACACTGAGAGACTCTAGAACTGGCTCTGGAAGAGACTCGAGAAAACACCAGGGATCTAGATATCCTCGGGTAACCCAAGTGCTTCCGCAAAGATCTGCATGGTATTTGCACCTGCCCTGACTTCTGCTGATGTGTCTGTCAGACAGCTTTTGGAGATGTATTCTTGCCATTCCACGTAAATTATTTACAACCTCATCTAGTCACCCCTGACCCTGAGGGAGGAGGGTTACATACGTACATATCGCTTCAGTATCTCCTCGCGTTCTTTCTGGTCCTCCAGGGAGTTGACGGAAAGGTCAGAGATGCTGACAGTGGCTGAAGCTGTCAGGGTGACCAGCAATACCAGGTGCCCCTCCCCTTCTTCCAGCTGCAACTCCAGCTTGTGTGTCTGCTCCCTACTGAGAGCCGACAGGTCAATCTGGCACCTAAAAACAAATGTTTTGAATTAGCAAGAGGCTTAAAAGAATTTTTTTTGGCCACATCAAACAGTGGAGGTGCAGGCTGCTCAGAGCTATGTGAAAAATAAGTCAACGGAAATACCATTTGAACCACTGGAAGCCTAGTCCTTTCATGTCAGCTAACTTCATAAAATTCAGACTCTGATTATTTTAGTAACTAATTGCTTATTTCTTGTAAGAGGCAAGAAGTGTGCTTATCTGATTTGATTACTATCCATTGTCACCACATTTATAAATCAGCAAGGGCTTTCAACCCCAAGATGGCCCAGATGAGTGAGGCCTTGCTTGTAGAAAGACTAACAGGAGCTGTCTAAACTACCAAGAGTCTGAACTTGTGTTACACTCTAAAAAACATAGGTGTTTTGCGGTTGTTCACAAATGCTATTAAGAGTGAATAGATCATGACTATGATGATGCAGACGTTTTACATTTTTAAAACCATGTCAGTTTATTCACAGAACACTACATGAATCTAAATTAACAGATCCTCTGAGGACATTATAGCTCAAGTGTTACATACAAGAGAAACTTTGTAATAACGTGGTAGCCCATGCTCAGCACACCACCCTCTCAGAGGTGAACAAATTCTTTTCATAAAAATGTCAGTTGATTTGGAAGAGAAAGATACTGTGGTGACCACAGGCCAATAAACTGAGAGAAAGGGGGCAGACATGAGTAAAAGACATTTAAAACAGGAAATAGCCAATGAAAAGAATAAATATGGGAATGTCATAAACAGAGTGGTCAGCTATCAGTTCAGTTCAGTTCAGTCGCTCAGTCGTGTCCGACTCTTTGCGACCCCATGAATCGCAGCACGCCAGGCCTCCCTGCCCATCACCAACTCCCGGAGTTCACTCAGACTCACGCCCATCGAGTCAGTGATGCCATCCAGCCATCTCACCCTC
This sequence comes from Neotragus moschatus, assembly GCA_006410615.1. Lineage (NCBI taxonomy): Eukaryota > Metazoa > Chordata > Mammalia > Artiodactyla > Bovidae > Neotragus > Neotragus moschatus. The sequence continues at coordinate 1,163,315 of SJYA01001064.1, read as the reverse complement.
GGTTGTCCCCTTCTCCTCTTGCCCCTAATCCCTCCCAGCATCAGAGTCTTTTCCAATGAGTCAACTCTTCACATGAGGTGGCCAAAGTACTGGAGTTTCAGCTTTAGCATCATTCCTTCCAAAGAAATCCCAGGGCTGATCTCCTTTAGGATGGACAGGTTGGATCTCCTTGCAGTCCAAGGGACTCTCAAGAGTCTTCTCCAACACCACAGTTCAAAAGCATCCATTCTTTGGCGCTCAGCCTTCTTCACAGTCCAACTCTCACATCCATACACAGCTATCAGGGAAGATTAAATTTTTGCCCTTTCTTATTCTTCACTCTATTTATTGTTTATTATTTTGCTTGTAAGTTAAACTTTTATGAATAGGACATCAAACCTGATGGTTGAGCTCAAACACCTCTTTAGTGTGAGTGATTTCAGAAATAGAATCAAAGTTTCACATTTACACGTTTTATTTTTGCCTATCAGAAATGACACGAAAGACATCTAGAATAGAAACATTCGGGAAGAAGAGGAATATAGATGCAAGAAATTAAGAAGAAAAGAAATGTCCTGGTCAGTGACAGAGAATCTGTATGCCCTAGATGCTAACTATCAAGAGAGCAGGATATTAGGGTCTGTATCAAATCTGAAAAACATCTTCCTAAAGTTAGGATGTATATCAAGTAACCTCATTGTTTCTGCAAACATGACATCCATTTCAAAATACTCTCATGCTATCTCCTTAAATTCTAAATGACAAAAAACCACATCAAATACCTTATTTAATATTCAAATTTTGATTGGAATTAGTTCCTAATAATACTTGGAACAAATTGAGGGTTAAAAATGCAACAGTGAAAGACAGCTAATCAAATGTACTTTCTAATAAAAAGGAAAAACATAAATTTGATTTTCTACAGATCTTTCCAGCATCTGGCACAGTGCCTAACCTACAATTTATTGAATGTGAATGAATCTTTGGACAAGATTGAGAGTACGACACTGGAGAATTGAACAGAGATTACAGCTCAGATAGTACTTTCTGTTGGATACAGTTGGGACAAAGAAGGGCCCTTCACTCACTTTCATCTGTTTCCAGTCCTGATCGTGCCCTATGCCTTTGTATGACCCTGCATCTCTCTTAACTTGGAGGCTTTCTGAAGGATTTCCTTCTATGCCTATTACCATTTTTGTTATTGTTCTTGTTTAGTCACTAAGTCATGTCTGACTCTCTTGTGACTCCATGGACTGTAGCCTGCCAGGCTCCTCTGTCCTGGGATTTGCCAGGCAAGAATGTTGGATTGGGTTGCCATTTCCTTCTCCAGGGGATCTTCCTGACACAGGAATGGGACCTGGGAAGCTGGTCATTTAGATGTTGGCCTCCTCTTGATTTACATCAGAGTCATTGCATTTAATTCTTTAGAGTTAGGGAAGGTGTTCGAAAGATGATCTGGTCTAAGAATCGCAAATTGGCAACTTTCAGGTCAAACCAGGTCGATGGATTTGCTGTTTTTATTGTGCTCAAAGGCTTTTGAATTTAAATAAGCTTAAATACAAATGCCCTCTGAGTTACTTTTCCTAATATTTTCATTACAGCTGGACTATTTCACTTAATTCTGTACCTGGTTCCAATTATACCAATATACCATTTATACCAATAGGTATAATGATTTGTGATCCTCAAAGTTGCCTTCGTTTACCAGTGAGGAAACCTAGGGCCAGAGAAGTTCCCTCAGTTGATGGAGACGCACAGTTACCAGCAGAGCCAGACCTGAACCTGGGACTCTGGAATCCAGGATCTAGGACTTTTCCTTAACCCATCTGTCATTACTGTAATTTTTCATCCTGGAGGAAGTTTGTGCTGTGTGAGGTGGTTCTTACTGGGTAATACCTCAATTTGTTTCGAAATGGAAAAATGATCTGTTTTGAAGTGCAGAAGTATGTTATTTTTATGCTTTAAAAATATGTCTGAACAAGGGAAGAAGGCTGCAATTGTTCTTGTAAAGTAATAAAAGAAGAAAAGCTTACAAATTTAATTTTTAAAGTATGGAACTAATAAAATTTAAATGATCATTATACATTTGTAGGGAGGATTATATGTTTCTGCTGCAACTAGATTTTCAATATCGGGTATATTTGTATAAATAGTCCCAGGCCCTGTCCTGTAGTTAATGTTTCAGAATTTTGACTTTAATAATTTTAATATAGAAAATACCTATTTATACAAATATTTTGATAAAAGAGTAAGTGAATTCAAGATGTATTTTGCTAGTTGAGGTTACTCAGATCTCTGATTCATTTAAAAACTCTGCTCAGGAGCCTTCTTCAGATGCCATTTAAAACAAAATGTCACCAATAACTAAGCAAAATTGTCCTGCTAACTTGAGATAATGTTATCATTACAGCATCATTGATATCTGCATTAAATGAGTATCAAATCAAATTACTGCTGGAATTCAGTGGAGAAAAACCTTTTGCTATCACTTTGTAGTTATTGAATACATGTGTACAAAGATGGAACTTCTGCAACATAATATATTGTAAAGTGAATTCAGTACTAATTAACATTTATGGGCCAGTACTAAGACTTAAATGTTTGTGTGCTGTCCAAAATTCATATGTTGAACCCTAGTGCCCAGTGTGATCATATTAAGAGGTGAGGAGCTTGGGAAGTGATTAGCTCATGAGGGTGGAGCCCTCATGAATGGGATTAGTGCCCTTATAAAAGAGGCACCAGAGAGCTCTCTCATCCTACATCATGTGAGGACACAGAGGAAAACAGCAGTTTATAAACCAGGAAACCAGACGGAAAATTTGCTGCTGTCTTGATCTTGAATGTAGATCAACCCCTAGAACTGTGAGAAGTAAAATTCCATTGAATTTAAGATATCCAGTCTATGGCATTTGGTTATAGCAACCCAGAAAACAGATTTCTCTGTGTTTGGCTTGCCCAATGGCAACCCACTCCAGTACTCTTGCCTGGAAAATGCCATGGATGGAGGAGCCTGGTAGGCTGCAGTTCATGGGGTCGCTAAGAGTCAGACACGACTGAACGTCTTCACTTTCACTTTTCACTTTCCTGCATTGGAGAAGGCAATGGCAACCCACTCCAGTGTTCTTGCCTGGAGAATCCCAGGGACGAGGGAGCCTGGTGGGCTGCCATCCGTGGGGTCGCACAGAGTTGGACACGACTGAAGCGACTTAGCAGCAGCAGCAGTACTATTATGTCCTCCACAAAGGAAGGATTTGTTGTAGTTTGGTTACATAAATACTCAATGGTCATTCAGATGGCTCAGAATAAGCAAAAGTTGTTGGTTTTATATTGTTAAGAACATGAAAATGCAAAATTTTAAAGTACTGAAGCAAATTCATGAAATCCCCAAATACATACACCGGGAAAAAAGCCCAAGATTGGGCATCAGATTCCATTTGTTCTAGCCCTTCATCTATTGCTAATTAGTTGTATGACCTTTTCTTAGAGAACTTATCCTCTTGAATTCTAGTTTTCTTATCTATGCTACAAGGTAATTGAACTAGATGAACTTCAAGTTCTCAAAAACCTCAAATTCCACAATTTGTTACAACTATCCATATTTACAGTTGTTTACATCTTCCTTTGGGCTGGATGATTCACAAGCTGGAATCAAGACTGCTGGGAGAAATATTAACAACCTCAGATATGGATATTGCAGAAAAGTGAAGAGAAAGTAAAAAACCTCTTGATGGGGATGAAAGAGGAGAGTGAAAAAACTGGCTTAAAACTCAACATTCAAAAAACTAAGCTCATGGCATCCAGTTCCACCACTTCATGGCAAATAGAAGGGGAAAAAGTGGAAGCAGTGACAAATTTTATTTTCTTGGGTTCCAGAATCACTGTAAATGGTGACTGCAGCCAAGAAATTAAAAGACACTTGCTCCTTGGAAAGAAAGCTATGACAAACTTAGCTATTAAAAAGCAGAGACATCGCTTTGCTGACAAAGGTAGGTATAGTCAAAGCTATGTTTTTTCTAGTAGTCATGTATGCATGTGAGAGTTGGACCATAAAGAAGGCTGAGCACTGAAGAATTGATGCTTTTGAATTGTGGTGCTAGAGAAGACTCTTGAGAGTCCCCTGGACTGCAAGGAGATCAAACCAGTCAATCCTAAAGGAAATCAACCCTGATTTCCATTCCTTGGAAGGACTGATGCTGAAGCTGAAACTCCAGTACTTTGGCCACCTGATACAGAGAGCCAGCACATTGGAAAAAGCCCTGATCCTGGGAAAGACTGAAGGCAGGAGGAGAAGGAGGTGACAGAGCATGAGATTGTTGGATACATCACTGACTCAATGGACATGTGTTTGAGCAAACTCTGGGGATAGAGTGAAGGACAGGGAAGCCTAGCATGCTGCAGTTTATGGGGTCACAAAGAGTTGGACCTGACATAGCAACTGAACAGCAACAACAACAACACATCTTTCTTTTTTATAATTCCACATATCGAAAAACGTAGGAGAACAAATTCATCTTCCAGGTAATGAAATATCATTCCTCAGATGTATTATGCCTCCACCCCACCAAAGAAAAAAGTCTGAATGGTGATATAAGAATCTAATCTCACTTCAAATTGTCTTCTAAGGAGCATGGGTTGGGGGTGGCATCCTAGTCACCATGGATAGAGGAAGGGTGAAAAATGGGGTGTGGATTCTCCCCTTTGGTTCAAAGAACAGCTCCTCTCAAATCTTGTTTTGTATCTGCATTCTACATGGAACTCCTGGGTAGGTCCTCAGCTGCCAGCTTTGTCTTAGCTTTGATTTTGATTGGGTCTTTCCAAGGGGCTGTTCCTCATCCTCCGACTGTGACCAGTCAACTGAGTGTGAGTTCTTTCACTTAGGATGGTCAAAACTCTCACTCGCCCAAATGGGGTGAGTGCTCCCCTTGGCTGCCACTGTGCATCTAGGCCCAAACGCCACATGCCCCAAATTTCTGGCCTCTAAGGCCACTTCTACCCTTGCATGAAAAGCTGCACTAAGAAGTATGTATGGGATCTGGCTTCCTGGTCAACCCCTAAAGAAACCAGATGAAACCACATAGACGTTTTCTCCTGATGGGGTGAACTTAGACCAATGGCATAGGAGACGGGAAGGTAACTCCCCACAACTTTCCGTCTCTCACAAGCCATTGCAGAAGCAGGATTCTCCATCTTGCCTGCCTGTGCACACGTGGTCAAGGGCGCACGGCTGCTGAGCAACCATGGGGTCTCTGAAACTGGGAACGTGGCCAGCCCAGTAGCACCTCACCGTGCGTGACTCTGGAGTCTCTGCGTCATGTTCTCTCTCTCTCACCCTCAGTGCCTGGGGCTGTACCTCCCATTTAAGCACCAACACCTCATCACTGCATCAAACTCTGTGTCCTAGGGAACCTGTGAGTGAAGTCGCCCAGTCCTGTCCAGCTCTTTGCAACCCCATTGACTGTAGCCTACCAGGCTCCTCCATCCATGGAATTTTCCAGCAAGAGTACTGGACTGGGTTGCCATTTCCTTCTCCAGGGGATCTTCCCGACCCAGGAATCAAACTTGGGTCTCCTGCATTTCAGGCAGAGGCTTTACCATCTGAGCCAGCAGGGAAGCCGTAGGGTACCTGGCCTAATACAAAAACCATTAACATGATTCAATGCTGATAATTACAGATATCCAAGAAGCAAATCTGGCCACGTCCCACTCCTGGCCTCTCACCATTTATGAAAGTTCTTTAGTAAGGCAATGGGATCCTCCACAACCTACCGTCAGCTTGGGTGTTTACTTGTTGATTTACATTTGCTATTTCAGTAATTCCTGATTGTCTGTAATTCTCCCACCATCCATGCTAAGGCNCACTTTTCACTTTCCTGCATTGGAGAAGGCAATGGCAACCCACTCCAGTGTTCTTGCCTGGAGAATCCCAGGGACGAGGGAGCCTGGTGGGCTGCCATCCGTGGGGTCGCACAGAGTTGGACACGACTGAAGCGACTTAGCAGCAGCAGCAGTACTATTATGTCCTCCACAAAGGAAGGATTTGTTGTAGTTTGGTTACATAAATACTCAATGGTCATTCAGATGGCTCAGAATAAGCAAAAGTTGTTGGTTTTATATTGTTAAGAACATGAAAATGCAAAATTTTAAAGTACTGAAGCAAATTCATGAAATCCCCAAATACATACACCGGGAAAAAAGCCCAAGATTGGGCATCAGATTCCATTTGTTCTAGCCCTTCATCTATTGCTAATTAGTTGTATGACCTTTTCTTAGAGAACTTATCCTCTTGAATTCTAGTTTTCTTATCTATGCTACAAGGTAATTGAACTAGATGAACTTCAAGTTCTCAAAAACCTCAAATTCCACAATTTGTTACAACTATCCATATTTACAGTTGTTTACATCTTCCTTTGGGCTGGATGATTCACAAGCTGGAATCAAGACTGCTGGGAGAAATATTAACAACCTCAGATATGGATATTGCAGAAAAGTGAAGAGAAAGTAAAAAACCTCTTGATGGGGATGAAAGAGGAGAGTGAAAAAACTGGCTTAAAACTCAACATTCAAAAAACTAAGCTCATGGCATCCAGTTCCACCACTTCATGGCAAATAGAAGGGGAAAAAGTGGAAGCAGTGACAAATTTTATTTTCTTGGGTTCCAGAATCACTGTAAATGGTGACTGCAGCCAAGAAATTAAAAGACACTTGCTCCTTGGAAAGAAAGCTATGACAAACTTAGCTATTAAAAAGCAGAGACATCGCTTTGCTGACAAAGGTAGGTATAGTCAAAGCTATGTTTTTTCTAGTAGTCATGTATGCATGTGAGAGTTGGACCATAAAGAAGGCTGAGCACTGAAGAATTGATGCTTTTGAATTGTGGTGCTAGAGAAGACTCTTGAGAGTCCCCTGGACTGCAAGGAGATCAAACCAGTCAATCCTAAAGGAAATCAACCCTGATTTCCATTCCTTGGAAGGACTGATGCTGAAGCTGAAACTCCAGTACTTTGGCCACCTGATACAGAGAGCCAGCACATTGGAAAAAGCCCTGATCCTGGGAAAGACTGAAGGCAGGAGGAGAAGGAGGTGACAGAGCATGAGATTGTTGGATACATCACTGACTCAATGGACATGTGTTTGAGCAAACTCTGGGGATAGAGTGAAGGACAGGGAAGCCTAGCATGCTGCAGTTTATGGGGTCACAAAGAGTTGGACCTGACATAGCAACTGAACAGCAACAACAACAACACATCTTTCTTTTTTATAATTCCACATATCGAAAAACGTAGGAGAACAAATTCATCTTCCAGGTAATGAAATATCATTCCTCAGATGTATTATGCCTCCACCCCACCAAAGAAAAAAGTCTGAATGGTGATATAAGAATCTAATCTCACTTCAAATTGTCTTCTAAGGAGCATGGGTTGGGGGTGGCATCCTAGTCACCATGGATAGAGGAAGGGTGAAAAATGGGGTGTGGATTCTCCCCTTTGGTTCAAAGAACAGCTCCTCTCAAATCTTGTTTTGTATCTGCATTCTACATGGAACTCCTGGGTAGGTCCTCAGCTGCCAGCTTTGTCTTAGCTTTGATTTTGATTGGGTCTTTCCAAGGGGCTGTTCCTCATCCTCCGACTGTGACCAGTCAACTGAGTGTGAGTTCTTTCACTTAGGATGGTCAAAACTCTCACTCGCCCAAATGGGGTGAGTGCTCCCCTTGGCTGCCACTGTGCATCTAGGCCCAAACGCCACATGCCCCAAATTTCTGGCCTCTAAGGCCACTTCTACCCTTGCATGAAAAGCTGCACTAAGAAGTATGTATGGGATCTGGCTTCCTGGTCAACCCCTAAAGAAACCAGATGAAACCACATAGACGTTTTCTCCTGATGGGGTGAACTTAGACCAATGGCATAGGAGACGGGAAGGTAACTCCCCACAACTTTCCGTCTCTCACAAGCCATTGCAGAAGCAGGATTCTCCATCTTGCCTGCCTGTGCACACGTGGTCAAGGGCGCACGGCTGCTGAGCAACCATGGGGTCTCTGAAACTGGGAACGTGGCCAGCCCAGTAGCACCTCACCGTGCGTGACTCTGGAGTCTCTGCGTCATGTTCTCTCTCTCTCACCCTCAGTGCCTGGGGCTGTACCTCCCATTTAAGCACCAACACCTCATCACTGCATCAAACTCTGTGTCCTAGGGAACCTGTGAGTGAAGTCGCCCAGTCCTGTCCAGCTCTTTGCAACCCCATTGACTGTAGCCTACCAGGCTCCTCCATCCATGGAATTTTCCAGCAAGAGTACTGGACTGGGTTGCCATTTCCTTCTCCAGGGGATCTTCCCGACCCAGGAATCAAACTTGGGTCTCCTGCATTTCAGGCAGAGGCTTTACCATCTGAGCCAGCAGGGAAGCCGTAGGGTACCTGGCCTAATACAAAAACCATTAACATGATTCAATGCTGATAATTACAGATATCCAAGAAGCAAATCTGGCCACGTCCCACTCCTGGCCTCTCACCATTTATGAAAGTTCTTTAGTAAGGCAATGGGATCCTCCACAACCTACCGTCAGCTTGGGTGTTTACTTGTTGATTTACATTTGCTATTTCAGTAATTCCTGATTGTCTGTAATTCTCCCACCATCCATGCTAAGGCTCACCTGCTTCTTTGTGTTCTGTTGTGAAGGAAGCAACCCCACCTACCTGAGATGATGTATCTACTTATCTTTGCTTGGCTAATTTGTAACTAATTCTCATGGTAATAACCAGCAGGTGTCTTTTTCTGTCCATCTCTCGGTACACCTCAAGGGCAGGCACCTAGTACAACACCTGGAATACAGTCGGTGCTCTGTAAGTATTAAAATACTTACAGAGGAGGAGACGGAGTTTCAGAGAGGCCAAAATTCTACCCATTTTGATAGTGGCAGAGTCAGAATCAGCATGCAATTTTGCTCATGCTACCATTTCTTTATTATCTTCCTAGAAAGTGGATTGATTTCTTTCCAACACCCATTTATTAACTATTTATTTATATTAATTGCATTATGCACCAGGCTTCTGTTAAATTTGAGGGATTCAACCCTTTGTAAGCCTTGTGATTTCTCAGAAGTTTGCAGAACTACCACAGACCCAGTGTGTTGTTTGAATGAAGTTATTTGGCTTCAGAGTTTATGTCAGGGATTCAGAACATTAGAGTTTTAATAAAGCTGAATTATTCACTAGCATTGTGATATTAAGCAAGTCACTTAAACTTTTTATGCATCAGCTTTCCTCATTTATGCCTTCTCTTTGCGTACAGAAACAATAGATGAAAAACTACTGTGAAAAGATGAAAATGCTATGTAAACACTAGATAGTTTTATTATCTCATATGCCTTAGTTTGATATTGAACAACTTTAGAATTTACTGTCAGAACCAAACTCAACTCATCAATAAATTAATTATCAATAGAAGAATCAAAAGAGACTCAAACTGAAAGAGACTTGAGTGCTACTTTCTTTCATTCCACAAATGGGAAATTGAGGCTCAGAGAAATTAAATAATGGTGTTTAAAGACCTCAAAATGGGAAATTGAGGCTCAGGGAAATTAAGTGATGGTTTTAAGACCTCAAACCCCATTTCCTGATTCCCATATCAAAGCCTGAAATTCTTTGCTCTTTATAAAAACTATATGCACTTACTTGGCCATGTGAAAGGAATACATTTATTTGGTGACATTTTCCCCTAAGTTCAAGAAGAAAATGTTCAGCATTCTTCTCACTTTTTTCTCACCACCTTTCCATCTGCCATGCCTAAACCAGTCACCAACCCAGATAAAAGTTTTGTGATTAGCACCAGTGATGTACACGTGAGGTGCAGGAAGCAAATGTTAGGCCTATTTGGATGCATTTATGTATTTTTTTAATTTAAAAATAAGACAGAAAATTTAAAAAGTAAAACTAGGATTCAAGCTTCATAAATATTTTATACCTTCACTCATACTGGTGGCTCGTGCATCATGTCACATGCGACTGGGAAGTATCTCGAGTGGCGAGCAACAGCCACATGACACAGAAGAGCTGACAGTGACCCCTGAACTTGTTGACTGGCATCCACTGAACCGCAGCCCATATGATATGTGCCCAGGGAGGTGGGTTTACAGATTATCGCATCTAGCTTTAACTGAACCGATTCTCACCAATGGACAATGGCTTTAAAAGATGATACTAGTCAATTAGGAGGTTGGGATTAACGTATACATACTACCATACATAAAATAGGTAATCCACATGGATGTCCTGCACAGCACAGGGAATTTAGAACTCTGTAATAACCATTATGGGAAAAGAATATGAAAAAGAAAGACGTATGTACATGTATAACTGAATCACTTTGCTGTACACCGGGAACTAACTCGACATTGTAAATCAACTACACTTCAATATAAAACAAAAATGAAAACAATACAAGATCCCTGTAGAGAAACTGTGGGTTGAAGATTATGCCAAGTGGACCAGCATAAGTGAACAGAATGATGGACAAGAACAGCCAGAGTTGACACATTTCCTCCTCGCCCAGCTCTGCGTCAGCTACATTCTGATTCTGATTTACAAACTAGGGGTGTGGCATAATCAGGTCTAACAAGAATTCCACCAAAATCAGCTTTAAATTATCAGGAAGAATATCTGCCACTGAAATTTATATCTCCTCTAACAAGGAACTTCTAAGTGTGTGTTGTGCCCTGAAGTTCTAGCTCATGATATGACGAAGCCATCCAGATAAGAGAACATTTAAAAACAAAGCCTCTATCCTTCAATAAAAAATCAATTAATTAAAAAACAAAACAAAATCAAAGCCTCGGGACAGGAAGACAAGCCTCTATAGGACTTCTTTTGTGGGGGAGAATTTCTAAAAACACAGTTTACGTAATTTGGACCAAATTTATCGATAAAATTAGAAAACATTTTGAGGTTTATTGTTTGAGAACTACTTACACTGGTAAAACAAATAACACGTAAGATCTCATATTATAAATTAATACGATAGATAATTCTTGAGAATCTTTGCATTTTAAAGAATTCAACAGGTAACTACTAAAGTTTTTCAAGTTTCACGATGAGGCAGTGTACATGCCACCTGACATTACTAAGCTAATGCAATTACTGCCTTTCTATTGTCAGCAGTTGTCACTGTCTAACTCTCTTTGGGGAGATGGATTTATCAGAGCATACTTCTATTAATTCAAACTTGGGAGGTTCCCTTCATTGCCTAGAAGGTAAGCTGCTTAACATACCCACAGTGGTGCATGGAAGTGGTCTTTGGAAACTTTGTCTATCATATATAAAATATTGCAGTGAGTATACACTTTCTGAGAAAGTCTTCAGAAGAAAAAATAGTAAGTCATGAAAGAAAATGGATTGAAATCTTAGTATATTTGACTTGAGTCTACGACAAACCAAGACAAGAATCAATGACGCTCCATTCTTTATCGAAACATTACCTATCTCCCAAATGAAATATTTCACTCAGTCCCTAGGAAGGAAAATGGTGAAACACAATGATTCCATTAAAAATTCTCTTCAGTTTAGAGTTTTCTGAATAGTTATATTGTGCTTTCAAATTAATAATGAAGCAGAGATTGCTTCTACTCTGATTTAGGTAGGAAATAGAATAATCACTGTAGTATTTATATCACAAATAAGAATCACTGCAAATCAGAACCTATAGAGTGTCAAACACTCACATGCAATGTCCTTCAATTAAGAAACATTAATTTGGGTAATATACAAAGTTAAAGGCTGTTTCCTCATTTTCTACACTGTACCTAGAGAGACGTATGTGCATGCCTATTCATTCCACATTCTCTTTCCTTTGGTGTTAAATTACAGAGTCACAGATTTATTTTTATGGTTATAGCACTTGAAAGCATTTTTCTTCACCCAGAATTGCCATTTTGGAATAACTTTTTTTCTTATATATTAATAAGAAAAATTGTGTTAAAATAGAACTTTCTACTGAAGTTTGCATCTGTAGCACTCTGTTGTCATTGGCAGTATCAATGTCTTGATCCTGATAACAATGCAGCGGATAAAGTTAGGAGCAATCCACCAACCAAAAATATATGGGCACCAAATCAATGCCGCTTTAAAGATAAGCATTTTGCACACTAATAAATAATGCTATAAATCTTGCTATATTGGATTGCAAATAACTCCCACCAAATGAATTGCTTGACATGGGATTTACTTATTCTGCACGTTCATAAAAACAACTTGTTTTCTGACAGCACTCATTCTTAGCAATTTACCACAGCTGTCAGCAGCCAGTTTGTTCAGATTACTGCTCTGCATAAAAGTGTAACAATCATGAGGATTTATTAGCTGATTATTGTAAAGGTAGCAGTCCGTCTTGCCTGCCAAAATGCAGGTGATCAGAAAGTTAAATAATTACTCGCAGATTAACATTATTTCACCTTCACTTGAAATCTGTAGTTCAGCGACAGGTAAAATTTGTTGTTCAAACTTGTAGTATGGTACACACCATCCAAGTGGGTTTACTGCCCACCTGGTATTTTATCAAGCACTTAATGGCTCCAGAACATACTGAATATGAGACCAAAGTGAAAGGGGCATGGATTCTAGAGTCAGGAATCCTGGATTTGAATCTCAGATAAGTTGCCTCAAATTCATACTAGCTGAGCAGTTGCTAAACCATTTGGCTATACCTCAAAAACACCTCACTTTTTGCACCTGCAAAATTGGTAAAATATGAACCACCCTTGTTTTACCCTAATATTGAACTAAAGTACATAATAGTTTCCCTTATAGTGTAAAACATTATTATTGTTGTTGTTTCTTTCCATTCACAGTAAATTTAATTTTTTGGGTAAAATTTAACAACCAGATAGCATTAACTCATTAGACATTATGATAAAAAAATTATAAATATCTTTGTAAATGGATAAGCATTTTTTTTCAAATGCAACCACTCAGTATTTTTCAAGTACAAAGATTACTGAAACACTTTAACACTTTAATTCATTAATTCTCCCTTTTGAATTATATACAAATATCTTTCTTAATTATACTGAAACTCTATACTTTCTACTAAGACATGTTGTTCTAACTGCTGTTGCCTTAACATTTGTTGTCAAATTCTATATTTATTTAGAGAAGGAAGAGCCATAATTCCAGCATTCAGTCAAGCTTCAGGTGTGTAAAGTTAAATCCAGCAGACACTTCTTAAGCACCTGTTATTTGCCATACGCTTTTCTAGGTATTGAGGATACCACAATGAACAACACAACTCAAAAATTCCCACCCTCATGAAGCTCACATTCTACCGATGGGAAGTAAATGATAAAATGAGCAAAATGCATAGTATGTCCAATGGTGATAGACCTTGATGCAGAGAACAAAGCAGGATAAAGGAAATGGGACATCAAGGAAAAGAAGTTACATAGAGTTGAGATGGCTGCCTCGTTGGTGTCACACTTATGCACAGACCTAAAGTAGGTGAAGAAGCTAGACAGGCGGACACATGGAGATGGAGGGAAAGGTCCTGAGGTGGGAAGATGTCTGGTGTACTTGAAAAGGAGCAAAAAGGATCCTTAAAAACAGTTGATAGACATCAATGGAACAGCATTACCCTCCACAGCCAACTTTAAATTTATTCGCCAGCTACCAGCCTATTCCCAGAAGTCTCTAACTTCTAAGTGAATAGAGACACACCTTAATTATTTCCACCATACACACATATACACAAACACACAAAGATAATATGTGACATGAGAGAGGCACCAACTATAGCTACGACGGTAACTGTATTACGATATATAAATGTATTAAATCAACATGCTGTACACCTTCAATTTACATGTTTCATGTAAAATATATTTCAATAAATTAATTAAAAATAATTTGATATAGACATAGAATGTTGCAACAGTACTTGCAAAAGAACACAGAAGACCATGAAGACACTTTTGGTCCTTAATCTTAGAACTCAAATTTAATTAGAAGGTAAGTCAGTTCTCTTCTAACCTATTCTAGGATCAAGGGATTCTATTATAATCTGCATTATTTTGACTGTTACCACACAACCTTCACATAAACACATGCCAGTCTACTTGCCTTCTACTTTGATCTAGTAATATATTGTTTTTCAGCAGCAGGATGTGTGTAAAGTACAATTTAGTAAGCATAAAGTGAGTGATCAAGACCTTCAGCTGCTTTCTGGCCATCAACTAGGTTGAAAATAATGGTATTTGCCATAGTCATTTCCTTTCTCTGCCACAGGCATCTTTGTTAAATTAGCAGAGTATACAAAGTCCATCTTTGATTACCCCAGATTCAACAATAATTCCCTTTACTATGCAAAAGGATTCAAACTGATACTCAAAAGTGGTCCTAAGAGTCTTCCTGTCTACCTGTGCTCTGTTTACTATAAAAATTCTTGGCTCAAATTGCTTTCATAGGGAATTATATTTGATAGATGATCAAATGTGAATTTCTTTCGTGAAGCTGATGCTAGATAGTGTTAGTCACGCAGTCATCTCCAAATCTTTTGTGACCCCATGGACTGTAGCCCACCAGGCTCCTCTGTCCATGGAGTTCTCCTGGCTAGAATACTGGGTTGGGTTACTATTCCTTTCTCCAGGGGATCTTCCCAACAAAAGTGTAACTGGAAATAAAAGTAAGTCATTCAAAATAAATGAGTTTTAGAAATCCTTATAATTGTTTAAAGGTAGTATTTTGACTCTCCATCTAAGCCAGTTTTAATCTAACCAAGATACTGGGAAGCAGAGCACACAGTTGTGTCCATCCAAGCAATAAGGGTGCTGGAGTAGGTCTCCTTGATCCTGCTTGTAAAGTTCTCTAGTGTAATAGCCATGGGCATAAAGAAGTCATCCAACAACCCACGCAGAGCCCAAGGCAGAAACTATATGCAAGAAGGTCCATCTAGTCAAGGCTATGCTTTTTCCAGTAGTCATGTATGCATGTGAGAGTTGGACTATAAAGAAAGCTGAGCACAGAAGAACTGATGCTTTTGAACTATAGTGTTGGAGAAGACTCTTGAAATTCCCTTGGACTGCAAGGAGATCCAACCAGTCCATCCTAAAGGAGATCAGTCCTGGGTGTTCATTGGAAGGACTGATGTTGAAGCTGAAACTCCAATGCTTTGGCCACCTGATGCAAAGAGCTGACTTATTTGAAAAGACCCTGATGCTGGAAAAGATTGAAGGCAGGAGGAGAAGGGGACAACAGGATGAGATGGTTGGATGGCATCATGGACTCAATGGACGTGAGTCTGGGTGGACTCCGGGAGTTGGTGATGGACAGGGAGGCCAGGTGTGCTGAGGTCCATGGGGTCACAAAGAGTCGGACACAACTGAGTGACTGAACTGAACTGAAGCACTTTCAACAACTTAAAAAATAAGGGTGGGATACACTTCCAACTAGATAACTAGTTTACTAGAGAAGGATATGGCCCCAGATGGAAGGGATGCACAGGGGGTATGTGGTAAGGGGTATGGAGCTTCCAAGCCCTCTCAGGGCACACCAGTCCCTGAGCACCTGCGAGGACTTGCACATGTTCCCCAACCCAAAAACTCCAAAAATGAATTTCTTCTCTTTTTCCACACTTCATGAGACCTTCTTAGCTCCCTAGTTGTCTAGAGCTATAGTCTTCGGAGTTCCATTTATCACTGTTCTCTTAAAAACTGCCAAAACAGGGACAAACCCATAGAAACAAGATGAAGTGGGATACATAGGTCTACCTCTCGGCCGAACATTTCTTAACATAATTAGGCCTGCCCTTGAAGAATCCGTAATATTATCAAGTGGGGAAAAGGGAAAGGCCAGTGAAAAATGAGCTGAGAGGACTTCCCTGGTGGCACAGTGGATAAGATTCTACTTGCTAATGCGGGGGACATGGTTTGATCCCTGATCTTGGGAGATTCCACATTCCACGGGGCAACTAAGCCCGCACATCGCAACTACTCAAGCCCATGCGCCTACCGCCTGTGCTGTCACAAGAGAACCCACTGCAATCAGAAGCCTAAGCACTGCAATAAAAAGGAGCGCCCGCTCACTGGAACTAAGGAAAGCCCGCGTGCAGTGATGAAAACCCAGCACAACCAAAAATTTAAAAAATGGGCTTAGAAAATCTCATCATTTCCATATTTGGAGATTCCTTTCAAAGAAAGAAGAGTTGTTAAAGGGGTAGATGTTATCATGGAAAAAATGGAAAATAGGACAAGAAGGACTTCATGGAGTGTGGACCCAGAAGTACAAGAAGCCAATATATTTAATGATTTATGTCATGATTTTACTCATATAAGAAAATTCAAATACAAAGCAATGAGTTTGAAGTAGTGAGTTACACATGGCAGTCATTCTGATGGTCACCGAATAGAGCTAATGTTGCTAAAAATTATGAAAATCAATGAATGATTCAAGGAATAGTTAGAACAGTATCTACTCGAAATAGCTCACAGCATATTGAGGGAAAAAGAAACAGACGTATTCCTAATGAAATGTATTCCGTGTATGAACAGATCTTTACTGTTACTTAAGCTTTCCCTTTCCCTTTTCACTTTCCTGCATTGGAGAAGGAAATGGCAACCCACTCCAGTGTTCTTGCCTGGAGAATCCCAGGGACAGAGGAGCCTGGTGGGCTGCTGTCTGTGGGGTCGCACAGAGTCGGACACGACTAAAGCGACTTAGCAGCAGCAGCAGCAGCAGCAGCAAGCTAGTGGTACAGCCCAAAGAGAATAAGATAGAACTTTAAGAAAACCCTGAAAACAGTATTTTACTAGAGGGAAAAAAAACATGCAGTAAAGGCTTGTCATTTAAAAAGGATTGAAATGTAACACGGCATAAGATTAGTGGTGTTTTTCTCATTCCATTTAATAAGTAAAATATTAAAGGTTAACTGAAGTTCATCTTTGACCTCTCATTCTGTAATCCTATGAAGAAAACTACTGTTTAAAACATTTCTTAGAATAGGAAAAAGACAAAAAGGTACATATGTTGGGTTGGATTCCTGTGTTTTGTTCTCCTAGTGTAAAACCCCCTTTATTATTAGTAGTATGTGTGCATTTCTTCAGGTTGTATGTTTAGAGACCTGGAAACCATGTGAACTACAATGAGAAGTTTTTAAACTAACAAGTACTTCTGTATACTGTTTTATCTCAGTATTGACATTTCAATATGTTTTGCTATAAAGACACATATATGTAACTACTGAAAATCCAAAAATAGGTGTAAAAGTAAGAAAACAATCATATTATTCAAACAGTTTTTCAAAATAAGCTTGTCGTGATGCTGAAGCTGAAGCTCCAATACTTTGGCCACCTGATGTGAAGAGCTGACTCCTTGGAAAAGACCCTGATGCTGGGAAAGATTGAAGGCGGGAGGAGAAGGGGATGACAGAGGATGAGCTGGTTGGATGGCATCACCGACTCAACAGACATGAGTTTGAGTAAGCTCCAGGAGTTGGTGATGGACAGGGTGGCCTGGTGTGCTGAAGTCCATGGGGTCACAAAGAGTTGGACGTGACTGAGTGACTGAACTGAACTGTGCAGAGATGTCATGCAAGCCTCAGAATATTTTTTTCTTCACTGCATTATCAGATTAACATGGATCTGCCTTACCTACACACTTCCTTCACTAAAACTTGAACTCCTGGGAGATTTGTGAACTCCTAGGAGATTATCAAGATTCTCTGCCTTGTAGGGAGCTGGATGAAACAATACATTTTACGGTCACAATATGCTTTATGAAAAGCAAAATTATCTCCAATTACTTTGCACACTTGAATATGCTCTTTGTTCCTTTTAAGCATCGTACATCAAAGGAGATTCCTCTTTCAACTCCTGTTATGTTCATGCACAATGTCCCCAACATCGGGAGAAAATTTCTGGATCTCAAATTCAAGTAGCTGGTCCATCAACTGGTCAAAACTGCCACCTACTGGTCAGTCTTCAAAATCTATTTTTCAGTTCACCCAAGCCTTGCTTTCCCATGGTAAGATCCCTTGCTTTGAAACAGTGAAGATCAGTTATAATACCAAACTTAGACTAAATTTTCTTTTTAAAAAACTTACCCTCTCTAGGATGAATCAAAAATACCAAATTGCACAAACCTGCCAATAAAGTCGTCCCTTTTCCCAGCGTCTTTGTCCCAGGCAGTGATATCAATGATCCCGCCTCTTTCTTCATAGAGATGAAAATCAAATTGTTCCCTCCACTGAGGATTCAATGTTTTGGGCATAATCTGGAAAAACCAAAATGTCATTACTATCTCATCAGTATCAGTCTTGAAAAAAATGCAACTTGAGACATAAATCAAGCTTTAGGTACTACCTAGAAAAGCATGTGAGATTTGAATGAGAGCTTCCAGAAATGATGAACATTAGATGTCAGCATTTTTACTGTGTATGCTCTGAAAGAACTCAAAAAGACGTGTCCTAAAGACGAAGAGGCACCTTCTCCTCATTGTGAACAACAGATGAGAGACACAAATTATACAGAAAGGGCAAACAGTCTCTAAGTGAAGTAGCTCACTCAGATAACAGCACTTGTTTTATATAACCAGTTAATGCATGAAGATATAACTCAAAGCCTGTGATCTTTAGAAAAGGGAGATCAGGATTTCTAGAGTTTCTTTCTCCCCCCTTACTTCCATCGTACATAGAATTCAAACAGAATAGAGAAGAAAACAGACAACAAAGTTTTGTAGGAGGGGGGAAAAGTAAGGTTTTGGTGGCCAGGCAAACTTTTACCTTAGAATGACAACACTGATGTATCATCCCCATTTTATACATGGGGAAACCAAGACCTGAAGTTTAAGTGAGGCCACAGTCATTAAGATTTAATAGCTAGATTATAACTCAAGTCTTTGATTAGCGTTTCAGATCTCTTGCTCCAAAGCGCTATGCCAGAAATGCTTGTGAATTAATATGAGCGTGTGTGTGTGTGTGTGTGTGTGTGTGTGTGTAATCTCCATGTTGCATACACAAGAAGTATATCAGATGTGCAGTTTTGTACCTTCAAGTATTTAGATAAGAGATCTGGTGGAATCAATGAATAAAGTGACCCAATACTGATGTGTTTAAAATTTCACTTCTCATTGGGCTGCACAACATTCATTCATATTTGTTTCTCGATTCTTTCTTTTTAGCAGGAGGGCCTGTAGTGGCCTTTTCTCTTTTTAATCTATGAGAGACAGATCTTCAGATGTAAAGACTTTGGAAGCAATGAAGTATGTTATGTGCAGAGGTAATGCAAATGAATCACAATTTTTAAAGTTCATAATCTGAAATTAATCTGCAATACATCAAGGGAAGAAAGAGCAGAGAGAGAGACACGTGTCCATAGCTGGGTTTCATATTTCACACCTAAAGAGCAGAACTATAAAAATAAGTAATGTTTTAAGCCTATCAGAACATGGAAATAATGTTAATTGATAAAGGACAAGATGAAAGTGGTCATAGGTATCTATTTTAGGGAATCAGTACTTTCTTTAGAGTGTTATTATTAAGCCCAGTGCAGAAAAAAAACCAGGTGACACTGGATGGATACTATGATAATTCAAATGTCTCATAACTGGGTTCAGATGAACTCCTGCAGTATCTGGGGGAGTGGACTGTTTTACTTGTTTGGCCCAAAAAAGCCTAGGTTTTCAGTTTATTAGGATTGTCTTCTCCATATGATTTCTTATAGGTCAGAAGTGATGTCTTCCCCTTCAGTGGGGACACTCAGCAAGGTGACCCATCAGCCTGCTAACAAATCACTCTGCGGTATTTCTATCTGCATTACTGATGAGAAGTCCCTGGGCCAAAAGGAACCTGGGTATGCTGTTGAGGAAAAGTTCACAAAAATTGTATGTAAAGGTGAAGATATTCCCAAAGGAGAAAGTGAATTTTAATACAAGATGGATATAATCAATTATCCCAAGCTATCAATGCATGTTAGCTAGAGAAGCTGATCATTCAAGAGGTTGTGTTTAGATATAACCCAGATAAATGTAACTGTCACATATAGACAACTATGACCATTACTAATTATTACCACTTCTGTTAATAATTACTAAAAATATGTGTTATTACACAATATGTTTACTCTTCCCCTTCCTTCAGCTACTACAATTGATTATTTATTTGGGCAAAGCAATATTCTAAACCCTTTACATACTTGACACATACTATCCATCTTCTCAATAACTTTATTAGGTAGGCAGTATTTTCTTTCTCATTCTCACAGATGAGGAAATGGGAGTATGGAGAGGCAAAGTAACTTGTCTGTAGTGGCAGCAGAAACTTGGCCCTTTGATTTCCGAATAAAATTTTAAGACCCTGCAATCTCCATCAGTGTAAGTCAGTTTGAATAAAATGGTCCGGAGTACCGAGCGCTGCATGAAGATTTTTACTGCGCGTCAAATGATGCTATTTGTAGCTTGTGTGCTAGTATCAGACGCAGCCAACACTCTCTGAGCATCTTATGCTCCAGGCATTGACTTGGGCTTGCTCCAGCCTGTTTTTTTTTTTTTTTTTTCCCCAAAAGATAGTTTCTAGTATTATTCTGTGTGATAGATGAAGAAATTGAGACATAGAGGAACAGTTTACCAAAGGTCACATAGCACAAAAAGAAATGCAATACAATTGTTGATCCTGTTTCCTGACATAATGTTCAAATGCGGTTCTGTAAAGCATTAAAAGGCGTCCAGTGTTTTCATGTCTCAAAGAGTGTGGCTATTAACCAAGCACTGCCGTCCAAGCACTGAAGGGAACACAAAAGAGATAGGTCACCTTGCTCTTGTACTTCTGATGCCCAAGTCGGAACTTCACATAGGGGTCACTCAACCCATTTGAATCCATCGCCTTGAGGTCTCGCCCTTCAATCAAAGTGATGCTGACGATTCCTCTCCAAAGGTGTGATTTTCTGTGTACGTCTGACAGACGTAAACTTTGAGTCTGAAACTTGTGGTGAAGGAAAACAGAATTAGCTTATTGTGCTTTAAACCAAAACACCACATTTGGCATGACCCTTTCCTCTGTTGCTATAGGTTTTCAAAAATAAAAAATAGGCAGTTACAGGTTTTTGAAATTAAAAATAATTAATAGATTATTAATTATTTAATAATTATATAATCAGTACTGATGATCATCTCATAAACTTAAGGTTGCTGTGTAAAAGAGGTGTGTACTCAAAATAAAGTTTCGTTTTCAACTCAGAGTTACATGCAGATGCTTGAAGACTATCGAAGAATATTTGCACATGTATCGAATATGCTTGTGTTTAAATATGTATAAATATATAAGTATAAAAGGCCTCACCTACATTGTGATATGTGATTTTTAATTGGTAGTAGTTTTTTTCTGTCTCAGCTGCTTCAAAGTTTTTACTATTACAAATCATAATAAACACAGCTAGCAATGGTCAGTAATGATGTTTTAAATCTCTTTTTTCATCTTACAAAAGGATTTTACAGGTGATTTTTAGTTCTAAGATTAGTTTTAAGTTCTATTCAAGCAATTTAAAAGCTTTTTTATTTCTACAAGAGAAAATAAATGAGTTTCAGCTCACTAAAAAACTAAGGTATAATAGAACAGAATAAACTCAATATTCCTCCTAAGATGTCTTGCTTATGCCTGAAACTTTTATTAGGAAATTTTTAAATTACTTATGTGATTTATATTGGCAGGTATTTGTTTGTTTCTGGATTTATTTATCACTTTAGTATTTAAACATTTTCTTTAATAATTTTCAGTTGCTCAATTCTAAGACAATATTCAAATCAGTGGACAAATTCAAAATTTTTAAAAATCAGCAAGTCTAAAAATGGCCACATAATCTCTTTGAACTAAATAACATATAAAACAAACCAGAAAAAGTAGGTAAAATATTAAAGACCTTTTCAATCTACATTCAAGACCAAGAAGTCTCATAAAAATTGCTATATTTTTCATGTTGTTAAGCACATTTTCTTCACTTATAGTCATTTCATGAAGAAATTCAATGTTTCTTCCAATCTCAAAGTACTACACTACATTATGGATTATTTCTACTTCTGGCCTAATTCCTTCTACATTAAAGTTATAGTCTAGTTTTTATAATTCCCCCTCTCACTCTGAATTCTTACTTTTTTCCTATACCATAGCAATGCCATAGCCATTTTTATCTATCATCAAAAGTCATGCATTTTAGGATGCTTATTGGGAAAATGAAAACTACATTCTTCAAAAGATAATACTTTTAATATTTGAACATTTCCAAGGAAATCTTTCTAAATCACATTGCATATTTCCCCATCCTGGTGACCAGGAAAGCTTGAACAACTCTGCTTGGTGGCCCTGCCTTATTAATATCAATGCAAGGCTTTGCCTACACATCCCTCACCTCCATGAGCCCAGGAGCAATGTCCCCTGTGTTCTGAAGAGAAAGCGAGGTTACATGGAGCACCTGTACCTTCCACAGGACTCCATACTCCACCTCAGTGAAGCCCCTCTGCTCCCATCTGATTCATCCATTGGGTTACCCCATCGATTTTGTTTGAACCAAGGATTCCTCAGATTAAAATAATTGTTCAGAATTCACTGTACCAAATGATCTTCAAGTTTTCTTTTATTCTATGGTTTCATGCTACTTATTTTATATAGTGCAGCAATCGATTTCAGTATCTGTCTGCCTGTCTGTCTGTCTTCCTATCTGTTTCTGCTGCTACTGAAACCACAGCAGACTCTAAAGAATCAACTTGTCAACTCGGGGACTGAAATTTTTGTTAAGGAGCATTAGTAGCAAAGAAGGAAACAAACTTTTGGCAAGTAAGAAGAAACAGTTATCTTAGCAAAGACCAAGCAGTTAAAAACTATTTATTTATATAGAGCTTCAGAATTTGAAAGTGCATATATATACATTATATACTTTGGTTCCCACTAAGAGTCTATGAAGCAGAAAGGCAAGTACTGCTATTTTCATTTTACTGATGAGAGATTTGAGGCTCAGAGTTGGCCTAATAAATGATGGATATGTGAGTAGAACCAGTATTTCTGACCTTTATTTCTGAGCTTCTTCCAATATTTGTCATTAGAGCAGAGACTCTCCCCAAGGTTTAAAAGTAACCATGATTTAAATATATTGTTACTAATTGGTGCTCTCCAGTAAAGGTGAGTTGATTACATTTGAAACAACATTCCGGTCTACACATTCCTACATGGCTAATACATGACATCACCTTCTACTTCTCTGCCATATAAGCACATGTACTCACACTTACAATGTTCCAGCTTGCAGATGGATAGTCTTAGGACATTTTTCTACACACTTTAGCAGCACAAGTCATACGCTACGGTCGTCAAATAACAGTTGGGTACAATCCAGGTTACAAAGCAACTCTGGTTAGCAATGCTAAGTTAGGCTGTTAAATGGTACTATGTCTGAAACACTTGCTTGCATGCTCCTCTTGACATGAGAACATGAATCTTTTGAGATGAAAAGGAATCTTTCCATAGAATTCATCATGCTTTCACAAAAACAGAATGAACTTCATGGAGGCTTTACCTAGTGCCACTAGTTGTTAGCAAATGGGCTTCTATAACCTGAGGAACATTCCCAAAATGACTTGAGAAGCTAAGGGGTAGAGGACGGAGACAATTTCTTAACAAAAACAGGGCTAATGAATGTGCAAATTAAAGCGATATGTATAAAAAGCTAAAAAAAAAAACAAAGGGGGGAGGTCTAAAGACATACTAACCTAATATCATTTTTAAAGTGATTTGTTTTCAATATTTATTTTGTTAAATGGTTATTTTCTAAATAGAGACTTTGTAATTTAGCCGTGATTTGACTAACTGCATAGTCATAAATGGGCTTCCCTCATAGCTCAGTCAGTAAAGAGTCTGCCTGCAACGCAGGAGACCCAGGTTTGATTCCTGGGTCAGGAAGATTTCCTGGAGCAGGAAATAGCACCCTACTCCAGTAATCTTGCCTGGAGAATCCCACAGACAAAGGAGCCTGGTGGGCAACAGTCCATGAGGTTGCAAAAGTTGGGCATGACTAAGCGACTATACGCACATAGTCATAAAACAGGTAGATATCTAGCCTATATTTGAATAATAGGAACTTGAAATAAAATTACAAGGCAAAGAGGGAAGATATAAACTTAGGCTTTGTTGTTGTTCAGTAGCTCAGTCATGTCTGACTCTTTGTGACCCCATAGACTGCAGCACACCAGGCTTCCCTGTTCCTTCACCATCTCCCGGAGCTTGCTCAAACTCATGTTCATTAAGTCGGTGATCCAACCATCTCATCCTCTGTCGTCCCCTTCTCCTCCTGCTTTCAATCTTTCCCAGCAACAGGGTCTTTTTCAATGAGTCATCTCTTTTCATCAGGTGGTCAAAGTATTGGAGCTTTAGCATTAGTCCTTTCAAAGAATATTCAGTATTGATTTCCTTTAGGACTGACTGGTTTGATCTCCTTGCAGTCCAAGGGACTCTCAAGAGTCTTCTCCAACACCACAGTTCAAAAGCATCAATTCTTTGGCACTCAGCTTTCTTTATGGTCTGACTTTCACATGCATACATGACTACTGAAAAAACCATGGCTTTGACTATACAGAACTTTGTTGGCATGGCATGTATTAAAATGTCTCTGCTTTTTAATATGCTGTCTAGGTTTGTCATTGCTTTCTTGCAAGGAGCAAGTGTCTTCAAATTTCATGGCTGCATTCACCATCTGTAGTGATTTTGGAGCCCAAGAAAATAAAGTTTGTCACTGTTTCCATATTTCTACTTCTATTTGCCATAAAGTGATGGGACTGGATGTCATGATCTTATTTTTTGAATGCTGAGCTTTAAGCCAGCTTTTTCACTCTCCTCTTTCACCTTCATCAAGAGGCTCTTTAGCTCTTGTTCACTTTCTGCCATAAGGGTGGTGTCATCTGCGTATCTGAGGTTATTGATATTTCTCCCAGCAATCTTGATTCCAGCTTGTGCTTCATCCAGCACGGCATTTCTCATGATGTACTCTGCATATAAGTTAAATAAGCAGGGTAACAATATACAGCCTTGATGTACTCCTTTCCCAATACCAAACCAGTCCATTGTTCCATGTCCAGTTCTAACTGTTGCTTCTTGACCTGCCTACAGGTTTCTCAGGAGGCAGGTGAGATGCTCTGGTATTCCCACCTCTTTAAGAATTTAAACTTAGGCTACTAGTAGGAAAAGAGACAAGGGCTTAGCACAAACGTCTACTTGCATCTTCCCAGCAATTTCCAACTATGTGACTTGGGCAAGTTCCTCCCTCTCTGGACCTCAGTTTTCTTACCTATGGATTCTAGACTGTACACCAGGCCCTGATGGACTAAGAGCACCACCCTCTGTGTGTCTGATGGGAGTAGTCAGGGGGGTGTGTTGGGGGCTTGAATGTTAAAAAGTACATTCCATAAACAAAGATGTTATCCACTCAAGATAGTTTTGTTGACTTTTTACATCAAAGTTTCAGGGGAACTTTGTTCACTGGGGAACAAGTGGAAAGCTACAACTAAAACAAGCAAATTTTTAAAAGCAGTAGCTTTAATACTCCCCATGGTAGCTCCTGAATCATTTGCTTCTCTGTTTTAAGCTTGCTTCTTCCATACAGCAAAGTTCTCCAAGTGTGGTCCACAGACCAATGGCATCAGTGTCACCCAGGAACTTGTTAGAAACTCAGATTCCTTAGTTCCATCCCAGAACAATGGAGCCATCAACTCTGGGGGTGAGGCCCATTGCCCTGGTGTAAGCAGTCCTCACGGGAGGGGTTTTGATGCACACTGAAGTGTGAGGACATCCCCCTCCCCTTTTAAAAGTTCCGAGGTACATGTGCACTGGGATTCTCCTATGTTCTAACAACTACTATTAATTACTATAATTGCAGACATCCATTTTCTGGCCTGGATGCTATAACCTCTAATTAAAGTCCTTCTTTAGTCCTGCTTCTAAATTTACTGATTAGGAAAGCACATTGGTCTGGATATTTGGAGCATTTAAAGAGAAAAGCGGGAGGTCCTTGAGAAATTACATGGTTCATTTATTACTTACTTTGCTAATGATTGTTCTAATAGGATATATCTAAATAATACATATTAACTGAATGATTGATAACCAGTCAACCAAAAATTACTCACTGAGCACCTAAAGGACAAGGAATGTTAAATACATCTAAGAAACCTCTCAGTAAAATCAACATATTACATATCATCATCAAGATAATGTTTTCAACTACATCCTTATTGAAATAGGACTCTATTAGAGGAGGGAAAGCAAAAAGGAAGGAAGGATAAAAAGGAAAACCAACCCAGCTTCGAAGCAAAGAACCAGTTCCATAAAAGGAAGAAGTACTCTTTGAACCTTTAAAGCAGTAATTCCAAAGTTTTTGTGGGCGATTTATTGAAATCACCAGGCCTGATCCTCCTGGATGTGATTCAGTTCTTTTGGGCAGCGCTTCATGTGTTTCTCCTACATACGCACCGTGTGACTCTTCTGTACAATGAAGTTGGAGATCCATTCTTATAAGGATTATCCATCCAAGTTCATATTTAATAAAGAATATCAAGATACTAGGAGACAATGTAAATTTCAAAGTCTAAAGTAATTAGTCAATGACATGTAAGTAAGATTTTAGAATTAGCAAGCTGGCATTTAAACAGAATATTAGTTCATGTACATTATACCTTGAAATGAATTCAAGATTCCAATCCCTTTTCATACACATAAAAGATGTTAGGATAGGGGATGGTTTTAGAAGAGTAAGTCAGCCATGAGAGTTCACAGCTCGTGCAAGCTCAGAAGAAAAGAAAAATATAAACAAACTTGTTGAACTTACTTGGGCATTTTGGTAATGAGCACTCTGAAGCTCTGCTCTGCAGAAGCCCACAACAGGAAGAGCAGGCCTGCCGCATGTCTGGATGGAAACGAACGATCAGAGCCATAGGGGAAATCTTTGGGCAACTCTCAACACCTCAAGTCAATCAGAGTTTAGCATCACTCCGGCAAAAAATTATTTGAAAGAAATATGTATTCGCATCTCAAGTCACTGTCAGAAAATGTCTCCTAGCACAATGAAGACAAATGCCAGGGCAACGATAGTTTCCAGTCAGCATTTTCTTTAGTAGCATTATGCTGAAATGGTCAAGGAAATAAAGGACAGGTTATATGGTGATAGATCCCGCGTGAGTGGTTTCAGGGTTTTGTTAACAGGTATAGCAGAGAAACGAAGTAGAGCAGAAGTCATAGAAAAAATAATTTCCCCAAGTCTGTTGCCCTCACATTTTTGGAGACTTTTTTGAATGTCAAAATGGTGATAAAGTTCCAGGAGAATAAATGTTGCATGGACATGCAATAACTATGATCATAGTAACTGCATCCCACATGTGAATCTCTTTTAATATTTAAAGAGATATTTCTAAAGTAACAGAAATTTTGCCCCACATAACACTTATCCTTGCTGTCTTTGCTACTAAAAAAAACAGACCCAAAGTTCCCTTCACTACCAAGCCCAATTCCAACAAGAGGTGGATATAAAAGATCGAGCTGAACGAGAAAAAACAGAAAGAAATTATCATGGCAGAGCTAAAAGTTTCTAATAAATGAATTCTAGAGCAGCTGGACAGTATTATGATGAGAGTCATCAGCTCTACTAATATCAACAAGAAGGACTGAATTAGGTTAGTTCACACAAAGAAATCAAAATGTATTGAACAGCTGTTAAGTGCTGGAGTCTTCACAATCTAGTGTTTTTTATGACAAGTAGTTTTAAGATATAGAAACTGAGGAACAGAGAAGATAAATACCCTGCTGCTGCTGCTGCTGCTAAGTCACTTCAGTCGTGTCTTGACTCTGTGTGACCCTATAGATAGCAGCCCACCAGGCTCCCCTGTCCCTGGGATTCTCCAGGCAAGAATACTGGAGTGGCTTGCCATTTCCTTCTCCAATACATGAGAGGGGAAAGTGAAAGTGAAGTCACTCAGTTGTGTCCAACTCTTCGTGACCTGATGGACTGCAGCCTACCAGGCTCCTCCATCCATGGGAGTTTCCAGGCAAGGGTATTGGAGTGGGGTGCCATTGCCTTCTCTGGATAAATACCCTACCTACCAAATGCCAAATGACTAAAGATTGGCAAAGCAGAGATTTTAATTTGGAATTGCTGATAAAATTAATTTTTTATGTTTCCCACTACATCTCAATTTTTGGACAGAGTCTAAGTTCAACTCAAAAAAATGCATTTAATTTGTATAGGATTTGTTGAAACACTTTGACTTATATTTAGATGAAATACATCCTTGGGTATAGGTTATTAAGAAGGGCTAATCAAGGGCTTAAATAAAGAAAAAAATTTCAAGAGGTGATACCTCTAGCATATGTTGTTAAGCAAAAGCAGTGGAGAGTTAGCTGCACTCCATCACAAATTATAGCCTCATTAAAAAGGCGGTGAAGTTGTAGAGTTTTGCATATAAATTAAGACTGTCTCTAAATTCCAATTTTCATGAATAAAGTTTACTAAATCTGTTCCTTAAAAAATTGGATCACTAATAATAAGTTCCCATTATTCTAGACCCTGATTAAAACAGAGAACCAAACCAAAAAAAGTCTATTTAGACTTAACATGTGGCTAAAGGGACACTCAGTCGTACCAATCTCCTCCCTGTTGTGTGCAAATAATCCTTGGCTTTTGTTATCCTGGATTTTTTCTTAACCTGTGTGAAACCTAATCCTTCTAAATGAGACTCAGATACTATGAAACTGGGGTGAAAGACATGGCCTGTGTCCTTACAATGGTTGTGTGTGGAGACAGCCCTTGCCTCTATTTTCAGCACAGAGGTGCACGTGCCTTTATTTAATCAAATGATCCACAAGACATGACAAAGAAGAGATAATGACAGCCTGGAATGACTGTTTTGTGCTGCAAAGCTTGGAGCCTGGAGCAATTATGAGCTCACCCCAGGCACAGGCATTTTCTATCTTTCCCTTTTCCTGCTGAGTTTATTCCAGTGAATTGCACCTGGATGATGAAGTCCAACAAGTAGATTTGTTCTGCGGTCCATCCACCCTCTCAAAGCAGGATTGCCTTTACAGAAAACCCTCCCAGCGCTTTGTCCAGTCTGGTCTGAAGTGTCTCATCTAATAATAACGCTTCGATCCCTTTTTTCTTAGAACATGATTCACTTGGTGCTATAATCCTTAGAGAGATTCATTGGTTTTTATCCGTAAACTTTCTTTCCTATGTCTATTGCTTCTTGATTCAATTTATGTTGTCAGGAAGGTATTTCTGTTTACTTCAGATGTTTTAACTACCCTCTCTAAACTGTGCCTCCCCCCAAAAAATGATCTTAAGCTTTTACTGTATTTGCTCAAAATATATACAAATAGAAGAAGCATCATGTAAGTTGTAACCTTGTAGGTTTGCTAAAGTAATCTGTAAATTTCTTTCAGTGGTATGGGAAAGAAATAATGAGTCTTGTATTTGATTTAGAGAGACAGCTTTTTTTGTTTTTAACTATAAGTTCATTTTTTTCCTGAGGGCCTTATTATTATACCTATTGACAGAAATAATACCTGAACTTTTCCTGGGTATGTCTTATATTGAGTTGTTCAGTATGTAAGCACTTTTGCACAGGGTCACATTCTTGTTTTACAAAGCAGATACATCAATACTTCTCCTTGGTCTGCAGGGTCTTCCTTCAACCAGACTTTTGTTTGCTGCTGCTGCTGTTGCTAAGTCGCTTCAGTCGTGTCCGACTCTGTGCGACCCCATAGACGGCAGCCCATCAGGCTCCCCTGTCCCTGGGATTCTTCAGGCAAGAACACTGGAGTGGGTTGCCATTTCCTTCTCCAATGCATGAAAGTGAAAAGCGAAAGTGAAGTCTCTCAGTCCTGTCCGACTCCCAGCGACCCCATGGACTGCAGCCCACCAGGCTCCTCCATCCATGGGATTTTCCAGGCAAGAGTACTGGAGTGGACCCTACCATAAAGTAGCACTCTGACTAACTCTGAATTGTTCTGTATTCTATGCACTTTTTTTTTTACTCATTTCATATTATGATCCATTTCCCCATTATTTTATATGAGGCATCTTGGCATAGCCCAGCCTTCTCCTTTAAACAATATTAAAATCTCTCTTTAATTCACTGTAATACTTTCATAAGATGGATTGTTCAATTAGCTCTCAGTCATCAGAATCTAAATGTCTAGTCAGTGGAAATAACTGGGAAGAAACTTAAATGTACTAAGTATTTGAAAGAACTTCACTGAATTACCATTCTTTACTGGGAAGTTAAATGTCTTTAATGAAATCCTGACTTAGAGCAATCCAATTGGTTTCACATATTTTTATTCCTTTCACGAGAAACTTGGTAATTGCCATACCCATTGCTTAATGTTTTGTGTGCTCAGATACCATGTTTTGATAAATTATAAAAGACAGGCTTTTGGAAAACTTAGAATATCCCTGTATCACTTCACTCTTTTCTCTCCATTATTCTGCTCTCAAAGAAATAAAGATACAGCAAGTAGTTATGACATTGTTTTTTTTGGAGCCCCCAAAATAAAGTCTGACACTGTTTCCACTGTTTCCCCATCTATTTCCCATAAAGTGATGGGACCAGATGCCATGATCTTCATTTTCTGAATGTTGAGCTTTAAGCCACCTTTTTCACTCTCCTCTTTCACTTTCATCAAGAGGCTCTTTAGTTCCTCTTCACTTTCTGCCATAAGGGTGGTGTCATCTGCATATCTGAGGTTATTGATATTTCTTCCAGCAATCTTGATTCCAGCTTGTGCTTCTTCCAGCCCAGCATTTCTCATGATGTATTCTGCGTATAAGTTGAATAAGCAGGGTGACAATATACAGCCTTGATGTTCTCCTTTTCCTATTTGGAACCAGTCTGTTGTTCCATGTCCAGTTCTAACTGTTGCTTCCTGACCTGCATACAGATTTCTCAAGAGGCAGGTNTCATTGGAAAAGTCTCTGATGCTGGGAGGGATTGGGGACAGGAGGAGAAGGGGATCACAGAGGATGAGATGGCTGGATGGCATCACTGACTCGATGGGTGTGAGTCTGAGTGAACTCCGGGAGATGGTGATGGACAGGGAGGCCTGGTGTGCTGCGATTCACGGGGTCGTAAAGAATCGGACACGACTGAGTGACTGAACTGATGACATTGTTGAGCCAGTTCTCACCAGGATTCAGCTTCACTCAGTGTAATTTAGGTACCATCTCCTGGACAATGTATTAATCCTTACATAATAAATAAGCTGACAATTTTTTTCATATCACTTTCTTTTTAAATCCCAAAGCACACATAAACTCTTCACATAAGATTTTATCTGCGCTGTTTAGGATTCCTGCATGTCTGAAAATATGAAAAACCTCTTTTTATACACATCTGCTCCAAAAGTTCATCAGAATACAAATATTGCTTGCACAAAGAACAATGAGGTCAGTTATAAGAGTGACTTTTGAATGAGAATATGAAAGATCACACTCACTCAAAGCAGACTTGGTCACTGATTTTGTAAAATGGAACCTCAAACACAGCAACATCATAGCCCTCAAACACATCGACCCCTTCTTGGATCAAGGATCTGCACAGAAGAAGGGTCACATAAGGCAAGAAGAATTTGAAATGCTGTCAATGGAGATTAACCAAAGGGCAGCTCTGTTTATGTGCTGAATCTCTATTCATCAGCCCCAAAAGAACTCTGCTGCTTTAAGTCTTCACCAAAACATTTATTTCTCTGACATTCAGAAGGAGAAAAATATTTGTCCTGATCATACCATTTAGGCACTTCAGGGCAATGGCACCACGTCTCTGTGCCTTAGTTTGCTCACTGGTAACATAAATGACCCCTAAAGGTTCTGCTTATGACTCCATCTGTTTGTAGCTCAGTATATGCTCAGAAAAAAGACAGTAGATCACTGTCCTGCAGATATTAAAAAGTTATCTTTTAAATTTGCATATTTGATATTCTAAAATAAGACAGATTAAGAGATGAGAAAGGCTAATGAAGAATACTTAAAGATGGATACAATCAAATGGAAAGTACTGATAAGTAGAAGGCTAATTTGGAAGTAGAACGTGAAAACAAGATGCTGAGAAAGTCATTTGAAAGGGAAACCCAGAGAAAGCAGTGCTTACAGAGTTGGTCCTGGTGCAAGTCTTCCTAATGGTCATTCTGTACATCTGCTCCACGCAGAACAAACACTGAACACCCCTGAATTCTGTTTTCTTGGCAAAGGTGCATACAGCATGAATTCACCATAATTACGGGTCTTAGGAAAACGGAGAAAAAAAATTTGCCGAAAGGTATTTCCCATTTATGGTAAGGGGGTATTTCTAAAAGCAGTCACTCTGTGTCTTCATGGATAATGTATGAACATATAAGAGGAAACATTATTATTTTGCCAGCAATACAGAATAACATCAGTGAAGGCAGTCATCAGTAGACTGAAAGGAAATAAAGAAGCTATAATAATTAACATAAGCTCATGGAAATACAAGACTGAAAAAAGAAGTGTGTGGGGAGGAGGTAGAAGATAAACAGGTATTGGTTTTACTTGCTCACTGGTCAAGTCACTGTATGACTTAATCTGGGACCTGCCCGTCTGCTTCACAGAGACACCGCAAGAAATCTTAAAATTCTAAAAGGAGAAACGCAGCTTTCAGTCATGAACAGGTTTAAGAACCAAGAAAAGAAAATGGCAAAGTCCTGCAAGAGTAGCATTTTCACTGCAATATCTATTGCTAGGTAATCACGTACCAAGTATGAATTTTCCAAGAGGGAAACTCTTGAAGCCGTTAAGTGCATTAGTAATAAGCCGTGCCTTGCACAACGCAGAATTGTAACAGAGAAAAAGGATGACAGAGCCCATTATGTTTAAGTCATGAAAGCGTAAATAAAGCTAAATGGCAACAGCATTTAAAAAAATTCTTTGTGGAATTTTTTTATTAATTTAAATCAAAAGCAGAGTTGCTGTTTCTAATTCATAGGGTTTTCTTTCCAAAGAAAGAATACTTACTATCTAGTATGTATATATAGTATAAGATCACTGTAACAGAATTATTTCCCCCAAATAGATGGAAGACTTTTTTAAGAAGGGGAAAAGCATCTTTATTGACTCTCTAGACAATGCTGCATATTCCTGAAAGATCTGTGAGCCTCTAATTGTTAAGAATTTGGGATAAATCTGGGCCCCCATTGACTTCAAAGCAATATGTTAAACATATGAAGCTCTTAGTTTTTACAAGTGAAGAATAAAAGAGTCACCTAAATGACAGAATAAGAGTTAATAAAAAAGGCAAATGAATACATCTCTCTTTAAAATAGTCTATTTTAAAAAGTGAATTTCTTAATTTACATTGAATTTCCAAATTACTATAATCAGAACCAAAAGTCAAGAATACTAATATAAAGGATTTAGACGTTACCCTCCAAAAGAAAGACTTCATAGAGAAATAAGATCCGAGCACTTCGTTTTCTGAGAGTTCCTAAAAATAAACAAATATTTAGCTAAATTTTAAGGTGTTTTGAGCATACTTGATTAACTCATCAAAATTCAGACAAGTGAAAACCTTAAAATGATATATCCTAAAGACACTTTGGATGTTTATGAACTGTAAGTTTTCCTCTTTAAAAATGATTTATTCAAATCACATTTTAAAAATTTTAATTATACTCTCTTGCTCTTATCTAATCCAATGGTAGTAAAGCTTAGAAAGGATTATTTTTGTAATTTTAAAAGAATCTACTTACCTCTTTATTAGTAGTTTATTAATGTATCTGAGTCTAATATTTTATTTTAGAAAGTAGAACTGTTTAAACATATTTTAAAATTCAGAAATAAATCTGATACTATCTGTTCCTTTTAACAAGATAATTTAATGTCACAAACCGCCAAAGCATTTTAAAATAACAGCAGCACAGATCTTATTTATAAACATGTACCTAGTCAAATTTGTCTTAATTCTTTACTAAAATTTTCATAGTTTTACAATATAACATTTAGGATATATAATATAAATTACTTAGTTAACTGGAATGTCCCTAAAATGATTTTTTAAAATAAATGAATACTATGAAAGATGGCTATTTAGCTGGGAACAAAGCAACGGATTCATATTGGACATTTTATTGCTGAATTATCAGGCTTTTATACAGTGAAACCAATTTTGACTTTAGGAAATCAAGAACACAGTTCTTCACTTTTAAAGAGACCATCTAAATTGCATGCATCCTTTAAACTTTGATGTTCAGCATCCTGTCTCTGGGTGACAGTTATAGTAAAATTATGGGAAACTGATGACAGTTACGGGAAAGCATCAACCTTTGACACCAGCGTAGAGAAAGCAGTTTTGTAATTTATTAGATTATTCCACAATTTTATGTCAGCATGATTACCTAAGATGGTAGGGTCCAGGACCTCACACGACACTTGATTATGCACAGAAGCTGCTCAATAAATATTTGATCGACTGTCAGTCACTTGGAATTCCGTTTGCTTAAGGATATATATTCCTTTCAAAGTGATGCTTCCAAGAAATTATGTCAGAAAGCAATAATGAACTAACACACTTTAAGGTGTGCAGCAATCTGAATAATTTAACTAGAATTGTATCAGAGATCATCTATGCACTCTACCTGTGATTTTTACATGAAATCTATTTCTTAATGAAACCAATTACGTTTCCCAAAGTTATTTGTACCTGGTTTGGTCAGGTAGCATAGTAACTGAGAGGTCATCAGGAAATAGTCATGAGTTTAAGACATGGTTTGACCATCACTACAGAGCTACACATTATTTACATTTAGAGCACTGGTTCTCAACTGCCACACTTAGCACACTGCCATATCAGTTTCTAGAAAAGTCCTTACAAAATACTCTTACAGTTGAACATTGGAGCACAAACCTTAGATGAAATGACTGTAGTCTTCTTTATGCTATCCTATTGTTTAACTCAAAAAAATCCTTATTGTAGCTTCTGGAAAAGAAGCATATTTTCCTAGTCTACTGCCAGTTCTTTTTCCCCTTGGTTCCCAACTCTCTTTTAATTAAGCAGCATGCTGAACAAAATGTGGATAAATTTTAAAATATCACATTAAAGAAATTATTTCTCGAAGCTCCTGACAAAAATCATTTCTCCAGAGTCAATAACAAGTTTTTCAGCTAACACTGAGTTTTTTCTTAATGCAAAATGTGTTAAGGTGACTTAAATCAATGTGAAAGTCTTGGCTCTAGACTCAACAGTCACAGCAACTAAGACAACCATTTAGCACTTAAAAATCTTGTTACTTCATTTAAAGTTTAGGTGGTCTAGTGTTAGTCACTCAGTCGTGTCTGACTCTTTGTGACCCCATGGACTGTGGCCCACCAGGCTCCTCTGTCCATGGGATTCTCCAGGCAAGACTACTGGAGTGAGTAACCATTCCCTTCTTCAAGGGATCTTCCCAACATAAAGATCAAACCTGAGTCTCCTGTATTGTAGGAAGATTCTTTACCATCTGAGTCACCAGGGAAGCACTTAGGCGGATTTTTACCAGCTGAATCAAAAGGGAAGCCCAAGTATACTGGAGTGGGTAGACTATCCCTTCTCCAGGGGATCTTCCTGATCCAGGAATCGAACCAGGGTCTCCTGCATTGCAGGCAGATTCTTTACTAACTGACCTATGAGAGAAGCCTAAGTGGTCTAAGGTGACCAATACTGAAACTGCACCAATTCCTACTCTCTGTTCTTCCCCAGATGAACATCAGGGACAATGACCTAATTATGTGATTAGTATGCAAAGAGCAAAATGAGATTGATGAGTTGGTGGGGGTAGGGAGGGATTTTTATAGTTGAGAACTTAGGTTTCTCTGTTAAAATTTGAGAAACAAAATACTCATCACATTTGGGTCCACTGAAGTCCCTGGGGTGTGCTTTTATGTCATGTTTAATTACTTCCGTCATTATTAACCAACTAAAATTTATATTTGATTTTACAACCTACATTTTCATGTAAATTTAGGTCTTTATTTCAAATAAAACAAGTTAATTTTCCTGTGGACCCTTACGCCACTTATAGCTCTGATGAATATAAAATTCACAGTAGATTAGCCAAGACCTTCTTTTCACTAGAATTCCTAATAATAATAACAAAAAACAATAATAATGAAACACTTGTTTTATGATAATAAACAGAAAGTGGTGATTTTATTGTGGAGGGCAGGAAAACTGGAATAAACTCGTTATGAATTCCAGAGAAGACTTGTCTTAAGTCTTAATTATAGATATTTAGTTACACTTTAGTCTCTGCCAAGACAAGACTTTAGTAAGTGAAGGAAAGTGCCACTTTAAAAATGCTAAAATAATAAAATAACAACAAAAGGAAACAGAACAAAAACCATAGGTGTCAAGCAGATAAAAGGAAAATTATTGAAGTTATTCTGAATGATGAACTGTTGAACTATTTCTGTTGAGTTTTTGAATTTATTAAAGAAGCAAGATACATTGGTAATATCTGTTTTAAATCTGTTTTTTTTTTTGCCTCCAAAAAACCCAGTGCATACTAAGAAAATTTCTCCTCCAAGATAAAAAATTCTATTATTAATCTAAAAGTTCGAGATTTTAATTTAAACAGTCTAGAAGATGGATTCTTTTTCTCACAGAAAACTAAATGCTCAATTTGCCCCAATAAATGAATATGATGATGTTGCATATTAAAGTATGAAACTATTTACATATATTAAATGTTTAATAGTAAAATATTTATATGTATACAAGTATATAAAATATATTTCTATTTATCTCTATATAAAATAAATCACAGAAGGATTTAGTGACTTTGCCATCAGACAAGCAAGAATACCCACTGAACTCATTAAAAGTGATATCTTTTATTGGCCTTAAATTGTAGAGGCCTTTANACTACTGGAGTGAGTAACCATTCCCTTCTTCAAGGGATCTTCCCAACATAAAGATCAAACCTGAGTCTCCTGTATTGTAGGAAGATTCTTTACCATCTGAGTCACCAGGGAAGCACTTAGGCGGATTTTTACCAGCTGAATCAAAAGGGAAGCCCAAGTATACTGGAGTGGGTAGACTATCCCTTCTCCAGGGGATCTTCCTGATCCAGGAATCGAACCAGGGTCTCCTGCATTGCAGGCAGATTCTTTACTAACTGACCTATGAGAGAAGCCTAAGTGGTCTAAGGTGACCAATACTGAAACTGCACCAATTCCTACTCTCTGTTCTTCCCCAGATGAACATCAGGGACAATGACCTAATTATGTGATTAGTATGCAAAGAGCAAAATGAGATTGATGAGTTGGTGGGGGTAGGGAGGGATTTTTATAGTTGAGAACTTAGGTTTCTCTGTTAAAATTTGAGAAACAAAATACTCATCACATTTGGGTCCACTGAAGTCCCTGGGGTGTGCTTTTATGTCATGTTTAATTACTTCCGTCATTATTAACCAACTAAAATTTATATTTGATTTTACAACCTACATTTTCATGTAAATTTAGGTCTTTATTTCAAATAAAACAAGTTAATTTTCCTGTGGACCCTTACGCCACTTATAGCTCTGATGAATATAAAATTCACAGTAGATTAGCCAAGACCTTCTTTTCACTAGAATTCCTAATAATAATAACAAAAAACAATAATAATGAAACACTTGTTTTATGATAATAAACAGAAAGTGGTGATTTTATTGTGGAGGGCAGGAAAACTGGAATAAACTCGTTATGAATTCCAGAGAAGACTTGTCTTAAGTCTTAATTATAGATATTTAGTTACACTTTAGTCTCTGCCAAGACAAGACTTTAGTAAGTGAAGGAAAGTGCCACTTTAAAAATGCTAAAATAATAAAATAACAACAAAAGGAAACAGAACAAAAACCATAGGTGTCAAGCAGATAAAAGGAAAATTATTGAAGTTATTCTGAATGATGAACTGTTGAACTATTTCTGTTGAGTTTTTGAATTTATTAAAGAAGCAAGATACATTGGTAATATCTGTTTTAAATCTGTTTTTTTTTTTGCCTCCAAAAAACCCAGTGCATACTAAGAAAATTTCTCCTCCAAGATAAAAAATTCTATTATTAATCTAAAAGTTCGAGATTTTAATTTAAACAGTCTAGAAGATGGATTCTTTTTCTCACAGAAAACTAAATGCTCAATTTGCCCCAATAAATGAATATGATGATGTTGCATATTAAAGTATGAAACTATTTACATATATTAAATGTTTAATAGTAAAATATTTATATGTATACAAGTATATAAAATATATTTCTATTTATCTCTATATAAAATAAATCACAGAAGGATTTAGTGACTTTGCCATCAGACAAGCAAGAATACCCACTGAACTCATTAAAAGTGATATCTTTTATTGGCCTTAAATTGTAGAGGCCTTTAAACACATTGCATGTTATTTTAGTTCAGTAATTCTATGATACTCAAAACATTCACAGTAGACTGGAAGTTTTGAAGTATGCGATTCCGATGTAAAAGTCAAGTCAGGTAGTAGTATTATTACACAGCATGTTTTTTATAGATGCATAATTTCCTCTTACCTCCTTGCCCACTTCCTTGGGCATTTAAGAGGTGAAAGAAGAGTAATTGGTAAGTCAATAATTTTCATAGACTTTACTAGTCATACTGCAATCTAGTTACCAAAGCTGTGATTCTCAGATGCCTCCATCAAGCTGACTAAGCCCGTTGACATGTCCGTGAGCACAGGAATGTGAAGTAAGTAGAGCGCACGCTGAAACACTATTTCCTTGTTTTCTTGGTTCCTCAAATAGATGTTCATATCATTTATACTCACTAAACATAAATATAATCCCTCTGCGATGCCCATTGTCCTTTTAAATATTGTTGAAGGGAAAGAGGCAATGTCAGCTCCGCAGAGGACCTGCTCTATGGAGGAAGCTTGGTCCTGCTTTGTCTTTTATTCTTTTTAGAAATTTTACCTGGAGTCTTTCTCGTACATGTGTTTGTATGTGTGTATATATATATATATGTGTGTGTGTGTATATAACATATACACACACACATATATATATATATATAAATCCATGCATTGTCAGCCAGGGCTTGTCTACCAGTCCTTAAGAAATTATGATTTAGCTTCATTGTAGACATAAAAACCAATAAATCTCCTCCCAGTCACACTCTACACACACACACACACACACACACACACACACACACACANTATATATATATATATAAATCCATGCATTGTCAGCCAGGGCTTGTCTACCAGTCCTTAAGAAATTATGATTTAGCTTCATTGTAGACATAAAAACCAATAAATCTCCTCCCAGTCACACTCTACACACACACACACACACACACACACACACACACACACAGACACACACACACATCTATCTGTATCTAACATATACATGTTAGATGATATAAATTATATCTACATACATATGAATCTTTGAGTTAAAAGGCCATGTAATCTGTGAACGAAACTTCATCATCCTGGAATCAAGCTATGTCAGTTCCCTCTTTTTGTTCGGCCCAGAAAGGGTCCAGAAAGCTCATTCGGTAGCACACATTAGCAATGTGAAGGCCAGTCTATGATCCCACAATGAAACATCTCAGAGCTGGCACACAGGGGTCATGGAATCCACTTTTTCCTTAAGATTACATTTTGGGATTTCACTTTGTGCCAGCTCATCTACATTCTCCCCAAAGGACTCCCAACTTTTTAAAAATTCAACATGAGGGGTCAAATAAATGTAATGCTCTTGTTACAGCAAATCCCTATAGTTGTGAATTGTAATACATAAAAATGTATGATATTTTATACCTCTGGGAAAACATTGCCAGAAACAGCAAGAAAAAAAAAATCATCTCAATATAAAATTTAATTACAGCTCCATGTATTTTGAGGCGATAATCCAATATTTACTGGCATTATGATATCTCTATTTTAAATAAACTTATTATGAATTTTAGGAGCATAATTAATTCAGATAAAAATACAGTCCTCTATAATACAAATGTTCATGCAATTTGCCCTTTGTTTATTGTTGAATTGCAGACTCTTAGAAGTCTTAATTATGAGGTTGACTTTATAGAACTTCCAAATAAGAAAAATTTGGGAGTACAGATAGTAGAAGAGTGAGAATTTTTAAAAGAATTTTATATTTCCTTCAAAAACCTGTCAGCATTTCATTTTTTCAGAGACATATACATAGTCATTAGAAATGAGACACCAAAGAAAAGCCATTTTGGTCATTCACAGTTGAGAAAGTAAAAAAATCATTAAAGTTTTCATTTTTGCAGCTTTTTAAAGATCACCCTCTATTTATTATCTGGATATGAGGTCTTTATAAAAAGGACATGGTAATTGTTAAATAATGACTTTTCCCCCACCATGTTTGACTGACTGTGTGAGATACTTAAAAATGTGTTAATCTGTTTCTCTACCATTTCTTAAATTAAAGCACTTAGAGGTTTTCACTGATGCATTTTTAACATGCCATCCAAAGTGTCAGGTTTAACTACGCCCTGCAGACTTACAGAGTTGAAAGTGTTCTCTAGTTTAAATGAACAATATCCTTGCCAAAAGTCTTATTATAAATTGCCTCATTCAACCAGTGAATAAAGTATTTTATAGTTCATTAAAATTATGCTAAGTGATTAAAATAAAATCTTTATAAAAAAGATATTACTAAAAAATAAGCTATCAAGTAACAAGATATGCTAATGAGACATCATCACATAGTCATATTATTCAAAGGGTGAACTCTTCTTAAAACAATTTTAAACTGTTATTGTTGAGAACAGAAATTGCAATGTGTATATCTTTCTATCACAATGGTTATTTCTCATAGAATTAAAGTGATTTATTGAAAGCATGTAAGTTCATTATTACTCTCACTGATAAACTTATTCTTCTATGTTAAAACACACACAGACACACAGTGTACTATAAAATCATTTCTGCTTGCTATCTGACAGACGCAATTATTCCACTATTGATTTTCTATTTTTTTGTTTGACCCCACAAAATGAATTCACAAAATTCATATACACCTTCTCTTCTGCGCTCATGAAGCTTTCTTGTTGAATAATTTAGCCTTAGAATAAATTATCAATGATAAGCTTCTTCTAAAGAATAAAACATTACAATAACTCAAAGCATCACTATTTCTCTGCCAAAATGCATCTTGTCACCTACATAGAAAACTTTGGCCAGGATAATCATCCAGTTGCCCAAGTTTAGGGAGTTATCGATCCCTTTCATCTTAAAGTAATATTTTCCTACAAAAGCTTAGTGTGGGCAGAATTAGAAATGTGCACAGTGGAAAGTATGCCTTGTGGAAAAACCAGGAGTATATTACAGGATGCTATTATCCTCAGAAAAGGAAATACTATGGAATTCGTTAATTGTTTACTGGTTAACATACAGTTCAAATATAACGCATATTTTAACATTCTTCCTTTCCGGAGGTAAGTTTAGGCATAGTTTTTCCCTACTCATTATTAGATGGTAATACATATATTCCAAATAATATCTAAGTCTGTCCTGAGCTATAATTACAAATTCTCTGTCCTCAGGTTGGCTCTTCACCTCTCTTGCTTTCGTTAGTAAACACAGCCCCACATTATGTGAGTTTCACAAATAATGAGATTTCTACTGAAAGAACCTGACATTGGCAAGACGATGAAAATGAGCAGATATTTAAGTAATGAGATATTTAAGCAGATATTTAAGTAATTCCCTGAGCTGATGAATGTATACACTGAGGAGCTGTGCATATTAAAAAAAATAACAATGTCATTTTAACTCTTCCTCACCCCGCTTCTATGGTTATATCATTTCTGAAAATAAAAAGAGAATAAGCAAATGAGAACTCCATACGGGAGAAAATATCTGACAACATTATCTGACTGTATGTAAGTCTTTGCCACAAAGTGTATAATTCTCAGATCTTATCTTCACCAAGGGGGTTTAAAAACAGACTGAATCCTGTCTATAAAAGCAAACCTCAGTCCCATAAACCAAGATTCCAAAGAAGAAAATGACCTGTTTATATGAAAAATTCACCTTTGAATTTGAGTACAGTTACATCACATGTAAAAATACCTGTATTCAAGAATCATCCAAATAAATTGCATCCTCTTTCCAAAAATTAAAGAGGAAAAATCTTTACTTACACAGGAACGTTTACAGGGAAAACACTGAAATTATTAGAAAAGGGATGCATTTCCACAACACGGTAACACACGTAAGGATACAGTGCAGTCATTTGCCCCTTCGTTTCTCAGGAAGGACTTTACTTGAACAACATCCTTGCTCCCTCCATGCCCGGAGGAAAGAACTGGGGGAAGCAGTCTCCTTGTGTGTTAAGGAGAGCGGACGAGGTGTTAACTGAAATTTCACACTTTCCCTGGATTTTCAATTTAACACTCTGCTCTTGTAACACTAAGATGAATATGGCACATATTTTAAGGGACAGGGACAATTTGAATGAATTATCAGGTATTCAGTATGTTCTCATAGGAAAAAAAACAAAAAACAAATGATTTTCTTCTACTCAGCATTCACTGTTCCCATTAAATTTTATAAAACTGAAAATCCCTCAGGCTAAAACCCCCAAAGCTATATTATTATATACACTAAAAATAATCTACCAAGTACCCCAATGAGTGCAGTGAGATACAGGGAGTTCTGTATCATCAGTGTCAAGCTAGAAAATATACCAGTTTGAATGTACAACTGGATGGTTAATGCTTAAAAACTCTAAGAAGTTTAGATATGAAAATAGTAAAGAACAGATGTTTATTATTTTTTGTGGATCAAAATAATTATTTATGTTGGCTTAATTTATCCTTAAAACTAAATTTAAATATTAATTAAACTATTTAAAGAAGAATCTTTGTTCTTTTATATTACAATGAAATAGGTTACTCCTTCTAGTTAATACTCAAAACTATATAATATCTTGTTCTAGCATTATAAAACTACAACTGGAAGAGAGATATTGCTATGTATTAATGGATTTCAATGTTTTTACACAGATATAGTATAATGTAGACACAGAATGAAGAAAGTCAAGTTACATGAATTTTTAAACATATATATCTTTAACATAATACTAATTTTGAAGTATAATTACAAAGAAAAAAGTATAATACAAATATGAACAGTGCAAGGATTTCCTTAAGATTTTTGAAATTTTATTTTGGCCAGGAGAAAACCTAGTGAACACTAGGTGAGAAATATTCAGCAAGTTTCCTTAATAAATGTTTTTAATTTTATTAAAATGATAAAGGTGATTTTTAATGTGGACCTGACCTTTTTATGATCCAAATTATCTTTTGGCTGCTAATTCTACAATAACTGGGAAGAAAGTTTTTACAGTAAGAAATTCTGGTTAAAGCAAATTAAGACATTACCATAAATAATCATGTTGCTATAAGTATTTTCTTAATTCACAATAATGAAAGTGACAAAATTAAAGAAAAATTTAAATAATAGCATGATTCAATCAGAATGGAAGAAAAAAGATCGTTATGTTCCAGGGTCTAAAAAAATAAGTCACTATTCAAAAGGAGTACTGATTTTGTAAAATAGAAATTTGAGCAAAAATGATCTTTATAAAGAAAATCCTTTAGATTTATTCCAAGGAGTAGTCATACAAAAGTTGGTTTCATCTTGGTATTTATTTGTGTACAAGAGTGGTACCACTACTGAATAAATTAGAAGTTTAGAATAGATCTTTTATATTTTACAAGTTATAGGAAGAGCCAGGGCTTGGTATCTTACAAGAACTATAAACTCCTCTCACTCCCACGTGCCATTTATTTCTTGAAGTTCGAGGAGAAAACTCTTCTCATTCTGCACTTCAAAGATGTAGCAATAAAGGGATTTTTGCATTTAGAAAACCTCAGACTCGGTTTTCAGTGAAAGAAAACAGATTACAGGGGTATTCCTCCTCTCTGGAGTTGTCCCTACCCTAGCACCATTATTTTCAATCTGATCTGGAGCAAAGGCATTTTCTAGACCCTGTGGTGCCCAGAACAGAAACCAGATGCTGAGAATGATGCTCAAAAGTGACCAAAGATTAGCAAGAGGATGGTTTGGATGTGATTGATCAGAGTGATTTCTATTTACTGAAAAAGTATCACATGATTGGCTTAAAGTTCATGGGGAAAAAAAGAAAAAAGTGAAGAGTGATGAAAATCTGAGGTGTAGTTTGAAGAGGTATGAGAGAGCCTGGGAAAGCAGCTGATAGTTCTTCTCAATGAGAAAAGCTGAAAGACCACATGCTAAGCATTACCTTACTTGATCTTTTCCAACTCTTCCTCATTAGCATTGTCTGTAAATGAAATAAAGCATTTTCATTATCTCATCACTCAAGCACAGGTCAGGGCAGCCAATTGTTTTTTGGAGGGAGCTTAACATTTAAACAGCAAACGGTTTCCAGCAACAATTACACAAGACAAAAATTGTTTTTTTCTGGTACACACAGCTAGAAGAAGCACCTTTAACATTCAAGCAGTCTTTCTGGTAAGAGTTCATTTGCTTTATCCTTTTGTACAAAGAAATGGGACAGTATATTTTAAATAGAATGGAAAATTTGAAATATCTTACTGACAGGAAAAAAATGCATTGTGTCTCCCAATTAGCAATTGTTCCTTTTGGTAGAGTCTGAGGATGTGTCATGACTTTACTGGGTATATGATAATTTTCCTCTTTAAACACATTCAAAGTCTGTTGCACTGATGGCATCTTAGATTTGTGTCTGCTT
Source organism: Neotragus moschatus (assembly GCA_006410615.1). Taxonomy (NCBI): domain Eukaryota; kingdom Metazoa; phylum Chordata; class Mammalia; order Artiodactyla; family Bovidae; genus Neotragus; species Neotragus moschatus. The sequence continues at coordinate 1,118,569 of SJYA01001064.1, read as the reverse complement.
CCAGTTAATCTATAATTACATCAGGGTTTTCAAATGCTTTCAACTGAGAAAGAGTGCTGCGTATTGTGATGGTTATTAGTGGATCTTCCTGCTAAATATTTAGCCATTTCAGGTCCTTTAACATTTTTTCATGTCATAGTAAGAGGTGTTATGATTTCAAGTTTTCATTAAGTTTCATGGAAATTCGTGATGAGTGCCCAAGATCATTGGTCTTTTGCATAAAGCAACTCATAACAATACAACGACTTTTAATTTCCTCTCCATTCAAAAAGAAAAATTCTCAATGAACATTGAGGTATTAACTTCTGGATAACCTCCTTAACCCTCGGCTTTATCATTACCTTTAAGGCAGATGTGATAGGGACTAGGGAATATTTGGAGCAAAGAATACAGTTAATAGAAATGTTAGCTGTATTTGTATATCAAGGAAGAGCACTGGTGTCTTTTAAGAACTCTATCTCCTTCAGCAAAATTCACTGTAGAGCAAGACCATTTCAGAAACCACTCACAAATTACAAAAATACAAAAAGGGAAAGATTTTAATATAAGATTAAGTCATTTAGAAGGCAACCTTTGGCTTAAACCAAGACAAAGGAATTCTGTAGAAGTTCTAGCATAGGAAATGAGGAAAATCATAAAATTGTCAAAGATAAGGATATATTCCTCTTTTACGTAGATAGTGGTTTTATGGATTATATTCTCTCTCTATACACTCTGAGTTAAATACTAACCAAAATATGGAAGAGAAATAGATTTCCCAAGTTTACAATAGTTCCCTATTTTTTTCAAATGGAGTCATAAACTGCAAAGTATTTTACTTTTTCTAATTAGTAATTAGAAATTATGCTGAATTATGCTGAATTACTAATTAGTAATTAGTAATTATGCTGAAGCAACAAAATCCACCATTGGGTTGTGGAGATGGATGTTTAATAGGTGTTTGTTGTTGACGACAAATGAGTTACTGTCTTGGCCATCAGGACCATGATCATCACTGCCATCACCACCACCACATTCTCCCCATTAAAGTCAACTGAACATGAAATACTTTCGTGGTATGCCAAGTTTATCAAAACTGTCCAATTAGGAGTCTTACTACACATGTTCAACTTTCTCAGGAAGAGTTTCTCAGTGAACAAAGAATGGTAATTCCTAGGGACAAGTTCTCGAGTCAAATCAGGTGAGAATAATCAACATAAGTATCAAAAACTAAAATCTCTTATTTCGTGGCCATTTATCATCATCAACTAGGGTCTAAGAATCTTACAAAGTTCCATTTTGTAAGAAATGCTGTCCTATGAAAAAATGGCTAAGAACACGAGAAGAGTTGAACCTCAGGGCAACACTCAGTGTTACACAGATTCACTACTCCTGGCAAGGCCAACTCCCTGACTCATAGCTGCTGTATGCAATTAACCTTTTACATGTAAAGCTAACTACAGGTTTGGCATTTTACAAAGTCAGTTTTACCAATAAGCTGCATGGTATTATTTTTCAGATTGGGATACTGATACAAACAAAAGGCCAGTAATTTCCCCAAGTGTAAATAGAAAGATTGGGCAGTTACAGAGACTAATTCCTTATTTTCTGATTCAATCTCGAGTTCAATTATAAATCTAATGACTCTCAAAATGGCCCTGGATTTTATAACAAAATTTCTGCTTCTTGAGCCAATCCAATCAGCTAACCAATGGGTTTAAGTATTTTTCAGATGGTTGGGTGAAGGTAGATTCAATAAAACTGAAAACAGTAGAAACATTTTTTAAAAAGTGAATTTAACAGACATACTATTAATATTAACATTGTTACCTTCGCTAACTGTGAGACGTGTTAGAGAAGAAAGATTGGGGAATGTTAAAGATAGGAGATGAAGCAAATTCTAGAAAAATAAAATTTAGTTTTTGCTCTTTGATCTTAACTTCAGCTGAGAAACATATGAATTTGTTTTTGAAAGGGTCATTATCTAACATTACAGTACAATTCAAACTCTTTATTAGCAACTCAACCTCTTTGTAAGTACATTAAAATATGACTCTCTGAGAGTTGCAGAATCTTTTGTGTTTTTAGAAGTTTCACCTTCTCAATCCATTTTTTGTTTTTATCTTTGGTTGGAGTGATTTTTTTAAGGCAATTACATGGCTATTATAGACATAAAAAAATCATGGGATGGCTAGATATTATGGTACCTACATATTATAAAACACATGTATTGTATGTTTATAGATGGATTTTCCCCAAATGTTAGGTTATGAACTAATTCAGAAAATTTTCAAAAATAAACTACCAAGAAAAATAAATTCACTAAAGATCAACTATGGTTAATTCATATGTTTCTTAAAATTTTCTACGTTTTAGCTTTAGCCAATCTGTAGGTCTAGGTTATCTAAGAGAATGTGTAACACAAATTAACTCACTTTTATTCCATAAATTCGCCAATGAAGAAAGTTGTGGATTGAACTCTGCTAGAAAAAGAGCCAGAAAGAACTCAAACACACAGTTGGACCAAAATACCATGTATAGGACACACACGTATGTCCTGCATTCAAAACAGAATGACAGTTGTGTCATGCAAGTCATAAGCATGCCCCCAGGAAGACTTTGGTTTCTCACACACGCAACACTGAAAATTAACACACACACATATGTGTGTGTGTATACATATATATATATGTATACACACACACGAATATACACATATACATACATATATGTATCTGTTCACAACTGGGATTTTTTACAAAAGAATAATGACTCAATGGAGAAGATTTTAACCTAAGTAACCATGAAATACTTTTGTTATAACTCATGTATATTTCTTAATTAGCTATAATTAGCTCTTGCATGTTTGACAGGGATTAGTAAATTCCATGGGCTGATAAGGTTTTCAACTTGTTCTTCATTTTTACTGAGTTCCAGAAGGAGAACTGTTCTCACAAGGAGAAATTTCTCCTGTTCACACAAGGAGAAATCATCGCAACCATGTGATTCATGAAACATAATGTCAGTATTAATAGTGTATTAAACACGGCCATGATAATTGAGTTAGAATTCTGAGCACTTTGTGATGCTAAGTCCTCTGTTTCCAGTTACTCATTTCTTCCCACGTTTGATAGGATTTTTTAACATTAATGTTCTATTTCCTATCTGATGGTTAGGATTTATTTGTCAATGGCTCTTGAAACTCATACAATCCATTCTCCATGTGAATCCATATCAAATATTTAGTTAAGTTTTATAAACACAGGCATAAGAATAAACACGTGCTTTGTGAACAAAGTCTTAAGTTCCAAAAGCTTATAATAGATCATTTCTGAGCTAATAATCAAACAGAACAGAACTCATAATTTTGGTGTGAGAAGGTCAATGCAAAATCATCCTCTTTTCCTTCCCTATGCATCATTCTGAATATTAAATGGAGTTATGAAGCATTTAGTAAACTGATTCTGGTTTGCTGCTTTATGCATTTGAGTTTCTCTAAATAAGATTTATTGTTAGGTAATTTGTGAAAGTTCAGCATGCCATTTTCATTGCAGCAATACATTATATATTTCAGGCATATTAAATATTTAATTTGAAGGTACACTGGATAATTGAGTTGCTTTTAACCAAGAAATTTCTAATGTATTCCAGGTAAATATATTTAGCCAATACTAGG